>VXBN01014239.1:211608-257945 GCA_013397395.1 Sinosuthora webbiana | reverse complement strand
GGGGCCGCGCAGGGCGCACCGCACCGGGAGCGCACCCCGGGACCGGCGGGCCGGAGGGACGGACGCGTGTCCCGACGCTGCCGCACCCCGGAGCCGAGCGAGCCCCGCACCGCACCCGCCTCCAGGAGATTTCACCTCTTGCCTTCGCTCTAATCCGGTCTCTAGAGTGGACACCTAATAATCACTGTATCAGAATAAGGCAAGATCTCGAAAACCTGTTTCCTTTTGGCAGAACTGAAACGTGGTTCAAAGCACTGTGATATGACAGTGGCAGTCAGCAATATCATGCACTTCACATTTAACACTGACATCAGTGTTTGAGCAGCTGAAAGATGTCCCAGGCCTCCCATCTATGCACAAGGGAGCTCATTCATCCCCACAGTTGCTTTAGTTAAAGGATCCATTACACTCCTGGTTTCATCGGGACAAGTACCACGGACTGTGACACCATTCTCTAAAGTTAAAGCAACGAACAAGGAAAGAACAAAATGAGGTGGTTTATGTAGATCTGTTAATGTGTTCTGTGGGGATGAGAGGACACAATTATTTGAGATTTAATAAATTGTTAGTTATTCTTCTGAGTGTTGTGCCCCACTGTAGTCTCCAGAGATTACAGACTGAAATCCTCTTCTGCAAAAGCAGCATAACAGAACTGTCACTGAAGCAGGACAGGTGGCACTGCTCCAGGCAGAGCTGCATTCCCACCAGGAGAAATCAGAGCTCTGCCCTCAGAGGCCTGGGCTGACTCAGTCCTCTTAGTCTCACAAGACTGTGTTTTTAAAGAAGTCATCACACTTTGTGGACCACAACAAAACAGAAAAAGTGTGTCTAATAGCCCATCTCAGTTCCAGAATTGATTCCAGTAAATGTTATAGTGAGAGAAGCTGTCTCATAATATCCTGAAAAACTCTGTAAATAACAGCTGAAAACCAAAAGAAAATCTATTTCAAAGGCTATTGATATGATTAAGCTCTAATGCCTTCAAATGAATTCTTGGATCAATAGCTAATTTAAGAGGCCCATCTCTTTCAGAAGCACAAGTACATAACGAGGGCAGAAACCAAGGAGTTGTACCAGCAGCTCCCAGCAGCACACAAATGACCTGCCTGCACACCAGCTAGGCAAGATGTATGTGACAAGTTATTTTTGGTCACAGCAACAAAAGGAAAAATAAACTTACATTCTGTCACCCCAGTATCTATAGTTCCTTTTACTTGACTGAAGCACCACAGCACATCCTGCATGAGGCTTCCAAATCCTGCCAGGAAAACACATTCAGAAAGAAGACACGATCACATTGGTGCATAGCTTGTCCTTTTTAAATCGAGCACACATGCACACACATGCCCACACAAGGTGCCATCTCTGCAGGAAGATAAATATCTGCTCACCTGGTGTCATGGCTCCGAGCAAAGCGCCAATCTAGCCCCGCAGAGCCCCGAGCATCGTGCCTGCGCTGGGATGAATCACCCCTCTGTTCTCCCCGTGCCATGGCAGGGCTCTCGGGAAGCAGAGCCTTCGGAGTCAGGCCCCTCCACATCTCTGGCAGCAGCACACAAGTCAGGAGGCCCTGTAGTCATGGTCTTTGTCACAGCCTCCCTCCATCAGAATACTAATGCTCCCAATCATTTCCAGCACGGTTAAGAGGGAGTGAAACAGGAAAAAAGAACTACTCCTACTACCACAAGAGTTTTTTTTCACATTTGTGGTCAGTGTAGTTGTGAACTGTAGTTGGCAATGAACCCAAGCAGCATGGAGCTGCTTTGCGATACATTATGACACTTTCCTCAAAATCTGCCTGTAGTCACAAGTGCCTTATAGCTGCTTTAAAAGATTATTACAGAGATTTCTATTGAAAGGCATATTATTAAGCTGTAGTGCTTTCAACTGTGTTTGCTGCTGCAGCAATACTCTGTGTTAAGACTCTCTGAGAGAAATTAGGATTTCATCTACCAATGCTCCTTGTTTTCTTGACAGCTCAGCAGAATTTCCCTTTCTGTAACACAGTTTTCACTGTTCCACAAAAAAATCCACTGCCTCAAAGGACAACTTGCTTCCTTTCATTCTAGTACACATTTTTTATCTCAAAGAATTTCCAGGCATGAAGGAAGCAGGAAAATGGAGCCACGAGGAACAGTCAGTTTCATCTCACCTGTTTTATAGACAGGTGAAACATGTAACAGAAAATGTAGGTATTTCACAGTGGGCAGGTGTGATACTGGGCTCAGTCCGGGGTCAGCCGTGGAGACTAAGACTTGTTACTTCTGTACAAAAGAAAAGGAAAGCATGGGGTTGGGAGATAATGTCCAGTAGGGGATATGGCCAAGCTATATGGACTATGCTGTAGCCTAGCTGGATGTCTTGTGAGATTTCTGTCTGAGTTTATTTAGGTTTTTGTATATTAATACAAGTATATATCAAAAGTAGTGTGATCATCTGGAATACGTAATAGGTACTAAGTCAAGAGTGAGATTTATTGGATTATTCAAGCCAAATAAAAAGGAAAGATGGGTCTTTAAGGGTATGAAATGGGGAGGGTGAGGATTAAATGCCACATTTAGGCAATGGGGAGATGGCTGTTTTCCAGAGGCTCTGTGGTGCTTCCTGCAGCTTGGGCAAAAGCTTTGGTAAAAGTGACAGTGAGTCTAACATCTGGGCGGTTTGCAGGGTTCTGTCTCAGATCTTCACTCTCATAAACACTGCTGTTCAATGTATTTTTTGCCCAACAGTCTCTGACAGGATTTGTTCCTGTCCTCAGCGCTGTGGTTCTCACTCTGACACCAGGGATGGTTTATTCCTGCTTTGTACTGCAAGTGCTGACCGTAGTGGACAGCGTTTCTCAGCTCTTGGTACCCCTCGACTTCCAGAGCACAAACACTGCACTGTTGCAGGCACCAGGCTGGGGAAAAGCCTGTAGTAACTGAGCCCTCCTTTCATATGTTGGAGATGGGTGATTTAAAGGAAGTTGTTGAGGTTTTTAAGGTTTATTGCTTCACTTGATTTGTGGAATTTCTCTCTGGACCATACAGAACTCAGCTGTAATTTTTGGAGTTCTTTCTCTCAGCACACCAGTTCTTGCTTTAAGGATGGAAATTCACTAATGAAGTACATGTCTATGATATTGATGTATAGGAAAATTTTGCCTGCAGACTTGGTCTCTCTCTTGCCAGCATGCAAACTAAAAGCCTTTTCATTCTAAGAATTTGAAGAACTCTTTTAAAAATCAAATATGCCTGGGGAAAGGCTGCAGATGGATATTGATTGGTTTTATCTGTACTGAATCCAGCCCTGGGAGTGAACAAGTCCAAATGCAGGGAAGAGCACGTGTCTGAGGTGCACACGACAAGCCTGGAATGCTGATGGGAGTGGATGAGGTACACAGGGATCCTGTCCCGGTGGGAGAGATTATGATTCATACTAGTGAAAAGGAGTGGGAGGAACACTTTTACATCCCAGCCACCTATTGACACCTTGTGTGCCCACGAACCAGTGTTAACTCATGAGTTCCATTTCACTGCAATGAAAACAGACACAGAGAGAAGTTGTTAGTCACTGTTAACAGCCCAGCTTGCTGGAGGACAGCTGTCACACTCACTGTTGATTTGTGTGCACAAACCTACGCATAAAGCATTCGTTTCAGTAGAAACTTACTTAAAACTTTACTTAACTTCGTTTACATATTATGATTTTCCCCCTGCTTGTTTTTTGCAATGTAAAGATTATGGAAAGTGTTTTTAAAATCAAAAGAATGAATATTATCACCAATGAATGGTGGTTTTTATCGTGGCAAAAGAAGGAAAACACTTAAATGAAGTGAGGTGGGTTTCCTTTTGTATCTATCCATGTCAAAAAAGAGACTCTCCTTATTCCAGGTGTAAGTAGAGCTGGAGGAAGGGAATGTGTGAAGCATAAGTCAGTGTGAAAAGAAGGCTGCAGTGAAGAGAAACCCCTAGGCACAGGAGGGGATGTGGAGAGCCTCCTCTGAGCATTTGATACAGAGACTGGGACAAGGACTCCGCACTGCCAGTGGATTCACTTGCCAGGAGCAGTGTTGGAGAAGGAATATGAAGCTGCAGTTAATGCTAACATTAATATATAAAAGCTTTAATCCAGTAGTCTCTCTATAGAGCATGTCTTCCCTCTGGAGTCCCTTTAGATTCTGAAGTCCTGTCCTGCCTTAAATTCTAGTGACCCCTAGCTGAGGAATCCTAGTGCTTCACATCCTGCAGCCAGGAAAAGACATTCCTCGGTGTGTTCTCTGAACTGGAGCTCAGCCTCTACAGAAATCCTGCTGGGATTGGTGTATTTAAAAATGCAGGTGCTGGGACACTGGTTTGCATTATGAAAAGCGTGTCCAAGGTATTTTCAGAAGCAGCCACCTCACAGCATATATCAGAGTCCATGCAGGTGCCATCATCTGTGCTGCATCGGGGCCAGGGAAACAGGGATGGGATAAGGAACAGATAAGGAACAGGGATAAGGGCAGATTTGCCCATCCAGAAAACACTTGATCCCTGATCATGGGACAGCCCCTGCTACAGGAGGGGAGGCCTGGGTGCTCCACACCTCTGCACAGCCTGCAGTGAGTTTTAACCTCGATTAAGTATTTATATCAATGCCTACACTTAGGGACTTGCAGCCACCTGCAAAGCACCCCACACCATTCTCATTCAGTAGGAGCTCTGGGCAGCGTGTAAAGGTGAGCCCACTTTAATCACAGGAGATGCCACCGATGGGAATTGAAATCCATTACAGGCATACCATAATGTTAATGTTTGCTGGAAGATCACAGCTGAGTTACAGCTGCTCAGTATGATTTTACTTCTTGAAAGACTTATGGTTCCAGAAAATATGTAGAATAAGTACAGCAAGATTTCTCTGTTTTTGTAAGCCAGGGATAAAAATGAGTTTGATAGTTGAACCAAAAGTATAGTTAGCTGAATAATTAAATTTGTAAAAGTGAATAAAACTTTTAAAAATTATTTTTTAATTCAGTGGCAGCCATTAGGAGCTTTGCCCCCTCTGACCTTTGCAGACCCCAGGGGTTTGTCCAGCGTGCCCAGGTCGGGGGAGAGGTGGGGTTTATGTACTGGAGGAGTGCATGGGTTGGTGGCAGGAGGAGAGGGATAAGCCGTGCCTCTTCTCCATTAGAAGGCACCAGAGATCCACTAGAAGGCACCGGGGCGCTCCCATTTCTCAAGGCAGGAGCGCTGGCGGTGGCTGCTGCCGTGACAGGTGACTTAGAGAGCCCACTTCACTTCCCTGGGTTTCTTTTTCTAGTACGAGTGAAAAAATTCCCCGGCTTGGGACATGTCTCCTGTTTCTGAGCTGACACAGTAGAAAAGCTCAACTTCTTGAGAAAACTGGGAGGAATGTTTTACTGATTTTTTTTTTTCTTTAAGTGTGCCCTCTTTTCATTGCAGACCAAAACCCCAGCTCTGGGACATGAGGCTCTTTGTTTCCCATGGAAAATTAATCCCTCTGCTGCACCAGGCTGAACAGTGTTTTCCCATTGCCCAGTGGGGAACAGAGCTGGCTGTTTCACAGGAGCTGTTGCAGAAGAGCTGCCTTCTGTCCTCTCGTTTGCTGTTTCTTTGGCCTACTCAGTAATTAGGCTTTAATATTTCGTTTCTGCCAACATACAAGATCCTGAAACCCTCCAGATGACCCACTCTGCAGAGAACAACTCTGGACTACTACTTTTGTAATATTTCTGCTAACTGATTCCACTGATTTCACTGGATTTGTCCTGGATTATAGCTTTTGTTGGAAATAGAAGCTGAAAAATAGCATTTAGAAAATAATTCTAATGACTAAAGGTAAATATTTTCAAGCTTCATGTAAATCACTCATGTGAAAAGTCAGATAGAAAGGATTCTCAGTCAGCAAATTTTAATCTATTCAGGAAAAGCTGCTTTAGACATGCAGAAGACCACAGGTGGATCCTCTGAAAGGCAGAGTTTGGTCTTGGGCTGGGAAGGAAATCTTGGGCATCTCCTGATGCTGGAGCTGTAAATAAATCACTAACAATTCCCTGCAGCATTAACACCTTATCCTACCCACCACAGATGGTTTACTTTAAACCAGTTTGTTACTTGATTTCCGTGTGGTAACTGCTGGATCCCATCCCTGCTGTAGGGCTCTGCAGGTCATCTCCCAGGGCAGGAGCTGCTGTCCCCACAGAGCTCACCTGCTCCCAGAGCCCGTGCATGTGTCCTCGCCTCGGAGCTGGGTGTTGAGGACAGATGTCCCCTGGCCCAACCCAGGTCTGCAGGGATCCAGCCTCTTTCTCCCTCTGCAGTCCATGGGTTGTATTTCAGAAGATCTGAATTGGTTCAGATAGTTTAGGGGAGCCCCAGCTGTGTTTCAGCTTATTGGTTCTTCTCTAGGTAACACATGAACATGGTTAAAGTTGGGTAACTGCTCTGACTTCTGTCTGCCCTGGGGCAAGGACTGCTCTTCCTGAGAGCCCTGGGAGTCTGAGCCCGCTCCTGGCACCCAGAAATAAGAGGAGAAAAGCCAGTGTCCGAAGAGTATGGACAATGGGGTGGAAATGTGGTGTCTCTTCTTATGGGATGCTTTCAGAGGGAATGCGAACGGGACGGGCGGGCAGCGTGACCCCGCACTCGGCCTTACCAAGAGCAGAGTGGCCGAGGCTCGGACGGGACCCCCGCGGTGGGATGTCCCCCGGGGCGGGGGCTGTGGGGGGTGTTCGCACCCGGGCACTGGGGGCAGAGCCCGCATCCCCCTTCCAAAAACAACAGAGGGCAGGGCACGAGGCTTGTAGAAGAGAAGCGAGGGGCGGCGGGGTTATCAGAGGGAGGTCGTTCCCCGCCGCAGGGCGGGGACAGGGACACCTTCCCGGGGGAGCGGCGGCGTGTCCGCGGCCCCACGCCAGTGTCGCTGGCGGTGCCGCAGGCTCCTCCCGCCGCCACCGGGGCCCGGCCGAGACCCCGCGGGCGGGGCTGCTCCGGTCCCTCGGCCCCGCCGCCCCCGGCTGCTCTCCTCCCGCGGGCCGGTGCCGCCCGGGCCGGCGGCCGCTCCGCTCCCCCAGGTAGGCGCGTCCCCGGTGGTGCTCCCGGAGCGGGGTCTGCTCCGCTGTCGCCGTGGCGGGGCTGGGCGGGGGGCCGGGGGGAGGTCGCTCGCTGCCGGCGGCGGCTCCGGACCGCGGGGTTCGCCGGGGGCGGCTACGCCGCTGCCCGCAGCGTGCCCGGGCTGGGGGCCGCGCTGACGGGGACCTGGCTGCGGCGAGGAGAACCGCAGAAGACACCCACAGCTCCGTAGGAGACGCCCAGTGCACTGATGGTGAAACTCAGGGCGCCTCCCCTCGTCCTTCCCGCACGCCGTTGTGGCTGCGGGGGAGTCCAGGGCCATCCTCAGTTCCCCCGGGACCAAAGCTCGGGGTGATGTCCCTCCGGGCTGTGTCACCCTGTGTGTGCCACCGCACAGTCCCAGCTCCTCGGCGGAGCAGTGCTCGGGTAGTGCAGAGGTGGTGAGAGGAATTGTGAACCTTGGGGGCAGCCGTCCCCTCCCAGGGTTTCGGCTGTCCCCATCAGGGGTGACTCTGCCCGTGCGACCGCTGCCCATCCTTGGGCCGAGCCTGCAGCCGCTCCCTCAGAGCACATCCCGCCCGCGGTGCCCGGCGAACCACGCAGAGCTGCATCCCTCCCTTTGCCTTGGTTTGCGTTCGTCTGCTGGGGCTGAGGCGTGCTCGGCCATGTGCGGTGTGCTGCGGACCCCGGGCTGGAGCCGGGATCGCCCTGCGGCTGTAAAATTCCCGCTGTGACTGACGAGCCCCCGGAGCGCTGCGGAGCGGAGCCGCTGCCACGCTGCTGGTGGAACCAGGGTCCGACCGAGCGTGGTGTTAGCGTGGAAGCACTGGTAAATCTGGCCCGAGGAAAAGTAAATGATTTTAATAATTTTGTGACTTTGCAGCATGAAACAGGAAAAGATTTATCATTTCCATACCCCGGCTACACTTTGTAAGGGTGCAAATCCTTGTAATTATTACTCAGGCTAGCTTAACTTCAATATCTCCACTCCTTCCTCAGAGCTTGTATGTATTGATGTATTTTCAAAAACGAACTTGGCTCCAAGTTGCTGTGCAAGGAAGTTTTCTTGGGAACCTGTGGTATGGGAACCTGATTTATGGCTGTTGCATCTGAAGGTCTATTTGTACTCTGAAGAGTAAGTTTGGGGCTCAAAAAGATTCACTGCTGTGGCTTTATGTGAGACTGAAGGCTTGATCTGTTCCTTTCAGAAGCACTGTTGGGAATTGTAAACATTTGCTGCTTCATTTGTTTTATTGCTGGATCTTGTTTCAGTTCTGAGATGGGAAATTAAGGTTTTGTTTTGGTTAGCTGGAGAGAAGGAGCTGAATGTACTGGTGGGGTAACTCATAGTATCCCATGACAGTTCCCAGTAATTCTCCTTTTTCCAACATCTTTCTTATGATTCCTCCCTTTTCTGCTTCAGTACCATAATTTTGTTAACTGAAAGTAAAGAAGTGAACTTAGTAGGCGTTTCCAAAGTGTAGATCTGAGAAAATGTTCAGTGAACATAAGGATGCCCTGGGGAACGCTCTGGGCTGGACCCATCCAGATCTTGCTGCACTGTTACTCCCTCATTTTGTTCTTTTAGGGCTTTGCTCTTCCAGCAAGGAATAAGGTTGTATGTCACAGGGATGTCAGTATCAAAAACAAGCACAGAAAGGTGCATTGGGTGTGAATGCTTAAAAAACATAGTGGGTGCTGCACTTCACAGAGAGTGTCAGTAAACTCCACGGAGTTCTACACTTCAGTGTTCCCATACGTGTCAGGAGAGACTGAAAAATTCCTGTGCTCCCTGCTAAGGAATAGACCTGTCCCTTTGCAGTGGGAGAGGAAAGCCAGTCACTGCAGCCAGCATCCAGCCAGAAATCAGGTTTGATGTTTTGCTCATAGTTCATATCCAAAAAAAATTCTGAAGAACTTGAGTGGAAACAATACCTTGATTTTACATGGAATCTTTTAATTAAAAATACCAGACTGGTATGATTTTTTCCCAAATGAAAGACTTGTATAACTGCTTAAGCCAAAAGGCTGACACTTTGAATTTCTTCTTCCATAGCTTTTACCCTTCCACATGACCTCAGTAGTCAAAGTGCCCTTTGGTTTTATCTGGCCTAGTTGGTGTGTCCATTTGTTTTGGATATTGGCCTCACTACAATTAGTCACCCCCGAAGCTACAAAATACATGCTGGATGATACAGCAAACGTGAGCCAGATCCTTGGATCTTTGGGTCTGCTGGTCTGTTCTCACCCTCCCTGTAGTGAGCAGCAGTCCTGATCTGAGTTACAAGATTATGGTGTTACTGGTTTCTCCAGTGAGCTCCATCACAATGGGCTTTTCCCTGGCACTCAGTCTTGTCCTCAGAGCAGTGAACCTCCAGTGAGACATTCACAAGCTGTAGATGTTTCTTTGTCCTGAGTGATGATGAACTTTTGCTTCCTGCCTTCTGCAGGATGCGTCAGCAGGACATTGCCAAGGTCTGGCAGGACTGACCCCCAGCAGCACTACCAGAGGCTTTGAGTGTGGGAGTGGAACCCAGAGGAGCTGAGCCTGGGCTGAGCACACCATGGGGGCAAACAGCTCCAGCAAGTCACCACCCTTGGATGGGAATGAGGAGGGTAAGAGCTTTTCCTGGTTGTTGTCTGGGACTGCAGAGCTCCCCAGTGCAGGCTGACTGTGAGGCTGCAGACTGTGCTGGGCGTCCAGGGTCAGCAGGGCTGTGTGGAGGCAGCAGCAGCATGTGCCCATGGTGCCTACAGAGCTGCAGTCTGGTGTGTGGGTCCTTTTGCCTCCCCTCCCAGCAGCTCTGAAAGCAACATTGTCAGCAGAGGTTTGCTGTTGAAGTGTCCCTGGGACGCTGCCAGGCACCTCGAAGGCAGGGACAAGATGCTGCAGCTCTGGAGGCTGCAGAGGTCTGTTCTGGAGGTCCCAGTGTAGGGAGCACTGGTGGGAAGGTGGCTGGAGCAATGGATATTCCCATGGATGTTCCTGGTGGCTGCCCATCTGGGCAGGGCAGCCTGCAGGCACTGGGAGGCCAAGCCTGCAGGTTGGGTTGGCTGGAAAAAGAGTTGGAAAAGTACTGCTGGGAGCAGTACTGGAGGCCAGGGTCCCTGAGCTGCCAAGATTACAGAGACAGTCATTAAAAGATTGCTCCATAAATATATTTGTTGTTGCATGAGTCAGCTTGCTGACTGCCATATGGGCTTTCACCTAGGTACAACAACAATATGCATATGTATATAAACACAAATATATAGTAATAAACATAAAACGTATGAGGAGCTGGATACCCCATCAGCCTCTGTTCCAATGTGTGTGTGGTGCCACTGCCAGTCTGCAGCTGCTCAGCTAAACCAGCTTCAGTTTCCAAATCATTAATTCAACTGCTTGCAGTTTTTCTATGTTTTTCATATTTTTTTCCATTTCTGTAGTGCAAAAGAAACCTGTGCTGTGAAGTTTTCCTGAAGATTTTATTCCTGGTGCATCTAAATGCCCAGTATTGGCATCTCTCATAAACAACCACTTATGCTTGCCTGGGATGATGAGCAGTTCTGTTCCTGCCACCCTCCTCAGGGTGATGTGTCCTGGCTGTGGGATTTTCCTGGGAGTGGCTGGTGTCTGCTGGGTCTCTCTCTGGGGTCAGTGCTCATACAGCACCAGCTTCTGTGACTGAGAAACACAGTGCCAGGAAAGGCCCTGTCCTGACCATGTCAGGTAGTTCACTGCCAGTTTGTCAGGTTTCAGTGGGCTCAGGGCCACCCTTGCATGCTGACACAGTGTGCACACTAGTGCAGTTCTGTTTCCATGGCCCTGCACAAATTTAAATAGAGGTAGTGCATTTTTTCTCTAATTAGTCATGTTTTAATATACTGAGGGGAGAGAAACCCAGCTGAAACAGGGATGTCCCCCAGGGAATTTTCCGTTATCTTGCAAATCGGTGGCCAGAGGCTATATCACCTTAGATGTCACAATCTTGTCCTCATTCTGATTTCAATTAAAATTGTAATTAATTAGGAGCTTCTGGGTACAGTAGGAAACAACACAGTGCTCCATGGCACGGGCCCATCCCTCCCCCAGGCTGCAGGTGATGGGCACTGGTCCCATTCTGCAGCTGTGCCACAGAGAGACTTTTCCTTTGGGACCCATGAGGATCAGTGGAGCAGCATGAGTTGTGTAGCTGCTCCAGTGCCTAACAATTCTTGCAAATATTCTTCCCAACTGCTGTTGCTATAATTTCACTACTCTCTGTAGCACCACAATTTCTGTTTGAACTTCTTGAAGAGCTCTGTTTACCTTCAGCTGAAGTGGGGTGACAGGGTTATTTTTCTCTCAGCATTTCCTCTGAGCAGACAGTTGTGCATAATAAACAAGTGAAATGAAAAGAGGATATAATAACCAGACAGAAGATTCAAGGCTACAGGGTGATCTGATTCCCAGTGCAGTCATGGTGAGATCATACAAGAAGCCAGATCTTGTTTGTGCTGCTGCTGGGCAGAAGGGTGTGGGAAGTGTCCTGGGGGGTGGCAGCCAGATGTTCCCCGCAGCTGGCAGAGTTTGCCTGATCTGCCATTGACAGAGGCTGACCTAAGGAACTTGCCTTTACAGCTGAACTGTAGAGAAGAAACCCTGTTAAACACATCAAGTTTAAACAGCACCCAAATCTTCAAAAGGAGTACAGAATTTCTGGCCTATCCCTCATTTTTCTCAGCTCATAGGGACCAAAAGAAATAGCATAATATTGTCAAATGTTTGCTCAGCCATTTACTATGGAAATGTTGCTCTTTCTTGCAGTTACCTTCGACCATTTTGAGATTTTACGAGCTATTGGGAAGGGCAGCTTTGGAAAAGTGAGTGTTTTGGGAACTAATCACTGTGTGGGCAGCTGGAAATGTAGCTGGGTGGAAATGGATGAATTAGAGGCTCACATGAGAGTAGAGGACCAAAGCCTGTGTGTTATCAGTGAGTCTTGACCTGAGCTTCAATTGCTGATAATCAGAAAGGAATCAGAGCCCAATTCCTTATCCGTTCTGTAGCCACAAATCATATTACATGAGATTATTATTACATTAAAATGAAAAACTGATCAAGCAAATGATCTGAATTTCATTAGATTTCTGAATAAGCATTTTCTAATATTTCTCAGCAAATCAACACTGAACATCATGATACATTTTTGATAAAAAACTACAATCGACATGAAGTCCTGGCAGGTTTTTTTAGCACATTATTTAATGTGTTAAATGTTTCTCTGTGAGGCACAGTGTTTGTTACTAAGCATCAGGTTCATCTCAAACTCCTGAACTATTGTGTAAACAAAGCCTGTTTTGTGCTGCACTCTCACAGGCTCTGAGGCTTTCCTTGAAGTCATGTTTCTTTCTAGATTTGGTGACATATAAGAAAGGTTAAAATTCAAAGCCCAGTTCTTAAACAAAGCCCAAGATTAACTGTGAACCGAGTGACACTTCTCAGGCAAGTGAGGATCAGGTGCTGGTCCCAGTCTGACCTGCAGTTCTGTGGTGGAGGGGGCTCTTCCCAACAGGAACTACTGTGGGAGGGATGGACATGACAGTTAGTAAATGACGTTAAATAACATGCTGACTTCTCTGTGATTCCCTGTCTCCCCTGTTGTGATGATAAATTTCTTCCTCTCATCTTCCCCCAAAAATTCCTCTTTGGGTGAAATTCCCAAGAGATTCCCAGGCAGTGTCCAGTGTTGCAGCATTGATGGATGAAGCTGTGCCCTGGCAGTGTGGGCACTGCCAAAGCTGCTGGAAACCACTCATGTCACTGGGTTTGACCTGCCCAAACTTGCTGACAAATCACCTCTGATTTATTCCCTGCCTGCTCTCTTAGGTGTGCGTGGTACAAAAGACTGACACCAAGAAGATGTACGCCATGAAATACATGAACAAACAGAAGTGTGTGGAGCGTAATGAAGTGAGAAATGTTTTCAAGGAGCTGCAGATAATGCAGGGCCTGGAACACCCTTTCTTGGTTAATTTATGGTAAGAGGTGGCTCCTTGGCTCACTGGTTGAGTCAGGGCAGTCAGTTACAGACACCTTTGAGACCAGACCCTCTTCATCTGCTTCAAGCCTGTCTTGGGAGCAGCTGGTGTGTTCCTCTGGCTGGGGCTCCTGTTTCAGGGGAATCCTGTTTTGTTAAACAACCAGTTATCTCCTTTGTCCCCGCAGACAGCACAAGAGAGTTTATTCATGTGTTCTTTTGCAGTGTCCCCCCGGGCAGGTATTGGCTATCACCATTACCCCACCTGTATTTAAAGGAGCTCTTTGCAACCACCAGCAGCTTCTGGCAGCATGGGATTGATGGCCAGGCAGGGCTCTTTGCTGGCATTGACATTTCTTTCCTCTCAATTTTATTTGGACACCAGTAACATTCCAAGGGGTGTGAGCTCACATATTGCATGATGAAGTGGCCAATATCCTGTAGTTTCAGTTTTCCTCTAGGGTGGTGGGTAATTACATTTATTGGAAAATGGATTTATTTTTAGAATAAAGTAGAAATTATCAATGCTAAACACACACACATGCAAAAAAAAAAAGTCTAAAAGATACTGAAGATCAAAAATCTTTGAATAATTCTCCCTTTTTGAAATCTCCTGTAACCTAAGTACAGTTCAGTGAACTCTTGGTATTTTGCTGCTGTTGCCATTTAGAGTTGTTCTTACTGGGGTATGAATGGTAAAGGTGCAGCTACACCTCCCATATCATATCTCCACACTTGTCCTTTGTACTTGAACACGAAGTTCCAGGCAAAGCTCCCTCAGCAGCTGAGAACTGACCAGTGTGTGTATGTAGAGATCTGTACAGAGCAAACCATCCCAGTGTCCCTGCTTCTGTTCTTGCCATGCCATCCCTGGCTTCAGGATGCCTTTAGCATTCCTGTGGCTTTCCTGCACTCTGTGACAACAGTGGGAAACGGAGCATGGAAAGGTCATGAAATTGTAATTTCCCAAGTAAAAAAAATCCAAGAAATTATGAGTACTCCCAGGGGTACCACATGTTCCTTTATTATCTCTCATTTTTCAATGCTAGTGTCCCTGAACCATGTGTGTGCTGCTCTAGGTACTCATTCCAGGATGAAGAGGATATGTTCATGGTGGTCGACCTGCTGCTTGGAGGGGACCTGCGCTACCATCTCCAACAAAATGTGCGGTTCCAGGAGGGGACTGTGAGACTCTTCATCTGTGAGCTGGTGCTGGCCCTCGACTACCTGCAGAGCAGGCACATCATCCACAGGTCAGCCAGGCCACGGGCTGTGCTCTGGGCAGGCTTCTTCCTCCTTGATGTGAAATGACAAACAGAAGCTTAAGTGATAAACAACATATTCTCCCACGTGTGTTTGCCTTTTTGTGGAACACAAGGCTTCCCCAGGAGAACTATTTCATATGCAGCAGAGACCATCTGATTGGTCCCTCTGTGGTAGCTGTGAAATAGCATATTTGGTTGTCCACTCATCCTGCAAAAATTTGTCTCTGTTAGGTTTTAATTAGCTGTAGCTCATTAATATCCATCTTGGTGCAGGGAGGGTAGGTGTCAGCACTCAGAACTCCTGTGTTCCTGCTTGAAGGTGTCTCCCTTTGCCCCCCTCTCTGTATTGCACCAAAATGTGAGGACTGGACCCAAACACAGCTTTTCCCTGTACGAGGTAAATCCCTTTGTAGACGTGCTGAGAGTTTCTTTTTGGTACAATTTCTCGTGGCCAGTGAAAAAATGCACGAGCCCTTCCCGTACCTTTGAAGACCTGCAGGATAGCAGAGGAGGAAGAGGTTTCTCCTGGCTGGGAGGCAGGGTTTGGCTGTGGATGGATGGACACACAGCTCTTCTGCTGGTGCCATGGGCAGGGCAAAGCCCAGGGGCCCAGGAGTTTAGCCAAGTTAGGTGCTGTCAGGGAGGATGAACAGGAGGAACTATGAGGGTCAGTAATTGCAGGGAGAAGGTTACTTCATTTAGAAATATCACTCCAGATGAGCGTTCTTGTGCAGTGTAAGAATTAAGCATGGAAAGCATACAATTGAAATGGTGCTGGTTGTTAGTGGGGAAGGCAGGCCCTGGTGGGAAGCTGGTGAGGGTGGATGCCTGTTCCTGTGCACAGTGTCCAGCTGCCACGTCCAGGGTGTGAGGGCACAGTGACCCCTTGCCTGTCCCTGCAGACACAGGAGCCTAGAGCTGGAGCAGCTCTGCTGCTGTCGGGGCCAGGCCCTGGGAGCAGCTCCCACCTTCTCAGGGTCTCCTCTTTCATGCTGCTTCTTTTGTGCTTTACATGCATGGATCTTTGCCCCAGCATGAACAGGCGTGGGAGAAGCTGCAGGTGATGTTGCAGTGTGCTCTTCACACAGCTGCATGTATTTAAGGTAAATCAAGTACAACAAAACATGTATGGCAGGCTGTAAAATTTGTAAGTTATTTAATTAACACTGTAATGCCAGTTGTTTAATTAACACTGTAACCCAGTGGGATAGTATTTGATTGATAAAGTGATTCAGCTGAGTCAATTACACTGCAACAGCTGTAATTGGGAACATCAGGAGACAGGGAAGCAATGGCTTTGTTTGGCTGAACAAAGCTGTGCAGAGACAGCAAAGTCAGGCTGTAATTATTTCCCACCTAGATGTAAATGAATGGGAAATATTAATATCTTTTAGGTTATGAAATTATATAACCAGCTTATAAAAAGAAATATACAAATGAATAATAACCAGAATTATCTCTGGTCATTGTTTGCATCCTGAGAATGATCTTACTGTGCTGGTGTAATTCCAGAGGCTATATGCCAGACTGAGGGAGATCAGAAGCAGCTACACTAGGGGGAAAAAAAAAAAAAAAAGAAAAAAAAAAAAAAGGGAAACAGTTTCACTGTGCTTTGGGGGAAAATCAGCCACTTACCTGACACTGCCTTGTGCTCTGCTAATGATGCCTGTCCCTATACTCACTGTATGATGGGATGGCACCAGGAAGGTAACCAGCGTTTATAACCCATTGGAAGTTGTTTGGGTGACAAGATGCCAGAGAACTGTAAGGTATTAGATGACAATTAGATATATTGTGGGGTTTTGATTCCGGGTGGCTTGGAGAACTCAAACTGTATCTCAAAGATTGAATTTTTAAAGATAAAATCCTAAACATGCTCATTTCTTCACTTGGAACTCCTGGGCCAGGTGGGTAGCACCAGCTGGCACAGGGTCACTGCACTGTTGCCTGCCTCCTGCTGGGACCTTCTCTCTGGGGCATCAGCTGGCCAGGTGCTCAATGGGCACTGGTGTAATGAGCTCATTAAAGCCAGGTAATAGCTTGTAAAGTCACTCAGGTAGACACAGTGCCTGTATCAGAGTATCAGGTGTATGTTTTCTCCCTTCAGTCAAAGTGTTTCATTACAGCATTGCTATAGGTATTATTTTGTGGGGTCCTTTTACTCAGGGATAAAACCTGTGGCTAACCCATTTGGATCTAGAACAAAGATGTTAAAATGATTTAATCTGTAGTGAGTAAATGGGGAACCCTTCTCAGTATGGTATCGAAACAGATCAAAAAGTAACAGGAGGAAAACGACAAAAAGACTCTCCAGCATGACTGTGGGTGGGCTTACCTGAGTGCTGCTCATCCAAAGCCCTGCAGCCTGCACAGGGGACCCGCTGCTGTGGTGCTGTTTGATTAGCCACTCTCTTACCCCTGAATCAAACAGGGACATCAGAGCTGAGAAGGCTCTGAGGGTGCAGTGTCTCTGCCAGCACCCTGGGCTTTCCTGTGTGCCAGCAGCCGTGTTCCCTGTCACTTCTCTAGCCTAATGCCCGTCTCTCCTTCTCTGCTTTTTTCCTCAGAGATATCAAGCCCGACAATATTTTACTGGATGAGCATGGTGAGTGCCAGGTGCTTTGTGGTCATGCATCTGTATAAAAGCAGTGGGAGACAGGAGACACAAGCTGCAGTCCTTGCTGTGCCGCCGTTTGGGGCTGCCCTCCCTCCCTCAGCCTACCTGGAGCAGGAGCATCCCATCCTTTTGTGCTCCACTTGCTGTCTCTCGCTTTTTGAGCAACAGTGTCTTGTGCCTTCAGGACACTGGGCCCAGTGATGCTGTGGTGTTCCTGGGGTTGCCTTGGTGTTTTAACCAACACCTCCTTTGGCTGACTGATTGATGGTGTCCCTACAAGGCACTGGCAGGGACCATAAGTTTGGTCCTGCTTGAGGTCAGTAGCCCAGCACACCCAATTTTAACATATTCTTGGTTCTTGTTTAAAACTGACTTAAAATGCATCATTTGAAGGGCAATGCTTGTGTCACTGCAGGGTTTGTGCACAAACAGAATTTATTATGGTGCAATAGATAAACCTCATTCGTGTATTTTCTTTTTCCTTGAGTTTTTGAGGAGGGAGGTCTGAAGAGGATTAGGGGCTGGGTTTGTTATAAATATTGGTATCAGTTTTTCCATAGTCTTTCTTGGGCAAAACTCTTGACTGTATTCTTGCATGGCTCTTTAGTCACATGTTTTTCCTGGAGAAGATCTTGCAGTGAAGAGTTGTCTGATATTTATTAGTTTGTAACTCATTAGAGAAACGTTTTGTTAGCTCATTTTTATATTTTTTTTAATCCAAGTAACTGGCTTGTTGTGAGAAATCTTCATTAGCAGATAGAGCAAGGTGCTTGAAGAGAACAAGTCAGTGCAGGGAGGAGGCATACCTGCATTTGTTCTCCCTTCAGAGGCTGTAGCAGAGACGCTGCAGCTCCCGAGGGAGGCCGTGCCTGGCTCTGTGACCGGCTGTGTGTGACCAGGGTTGCCTGGCAGCCCCGAGCCCAGGCTCGATCTCTTTGCATGTGACCTCTAATTTCAGAGCACCGGTTGATTACTTATTTAGGAGCTGGCAGCACAGTGGCTTTGCATCCAGGTGCTGGAGCCCCTGTCCTGCCTTGCTCAGTCCTTCTCTGGCTGTTGCCCCATACACAGACCGTGGGGAGCCCTTTCCTCCCTGGCGTGGGGGCACTGCCCGGGCTCCAGGCTGCCCATCTCGAGTGGCACTGCTTTTGGCCAGTCCTCACTGCTGCATGCTTTGGTGGCCATCAGCATTCTCCCAGAACTCTGTGCCGCCCAGACTGGGATGACACGGCCTCCTGAGAGGGGCTGGGATCACCATGCCCATGGGAGTGTAGGTCAGCGCTCCCTGAAGAGGAAAAAAGAGGAAAAGGCTCTGCCCATCTCTGCAGCTGCATTCAGCCCAGGAGGACACAACCTACTAACTTCCATAATGACACTACAATTCGGGATGAGTTTTGAGTCTATTCTCTGCTCACTGTGATTTTTAACTCTCTTGTAGAGCTTTCAGAGTGTTTTTTCTGGGGACATGCCCTTGACTCCAGTGTCCTTTTGTCTGTGACTTGTAGTAATTCCTTTTCTTCATCCATGGCAGCAAAGGTTTGTTTTCTGAGGCATATAGAAAGCTTTGGACACACACAAAGATCATTTTTTTCCTTGTCCCCAAGGCAGCTGTTATTGTAGCTGCATGTTTATCAATATTTAGCCTAATAGATCATGGTTGGTTTTCAGTATCTCTTTCCCTGTGGCACAGAGCTGCAGCTCCCCATTCTCTCTTCTCTTCCCTCACCAGACTTTCACACCTGGGATCACAAAACAGATGCAATTTGCAATTTGGGTTTCATGATGTTTGAATTTCTGTCCAAGCCTCTTTTGCTGGCTACCAAAGGTGTTTTGGTTCCATTTTAGAGGCATCCTCTAGAGAGGAAAATGGAGGGAGTGCTTAGTACCTGGTACACCAAATGGCAAACAACTAGGAGGGCAAACATCAAGGTTTTGGGGATTTTTTAAACATATTGGAATTTTTTTCTGTAAGAAAATTTCAGTTCTCTTCCCCTAAAATATAGGAAGACTCAAAACAATCATCACTAAATTACTTCTTGGGGAACTTATATATTTTCTGGTTCCCCAGGGGGAAAATAAGGGGATATTTGAAACAAGAGACATCTGCAAGCAGCCTGCAAGCTGAAGTATTTTGTATCAGTTCTCCCACCAGATTTTTTTACCTGGAAACTCCTTTTCATGGAATGTGTTTCTGATTCAGAGCTATTTCTTGTGTGGAATTAAGGCCGGGCCTGTTCCAGGTTAGCCTCTGTCTTGCAGGACACGTGCACATCACCGATTTCAACATCGCCACGACGCTGACCACGGACAGCCCTGTCACCACCATCGCTGGCACAAAGCCCTACATGGGTGAGACCCAACGGCCCTTACATGGTCCTGAATCACCATTTTGTGGGCTTGGGTGGGCTGCTGTGGTGGGACACAGGTGAGGACACTTTTGATTAGAGCTGGGAGTCTTTTCTTCCTGGTCCACATCAAAACATACACGGTTTGAAGTGAGGAGCAGCCTGGAGAGGGGATGCAGGGTGGGGACAGGAGTCCCTCCCCAGAAATGCCTCAGTGCAGCTGGGGAATGTGCATGTCCCTCTTCACAGGGGAGATGAAGAGATGCCTAGGCCACCTTATGGCTAGACTGAGTGAATGTGCTTATTCTGGAGCACATTTATTATGAATGGTAGGCAACTCCTGTGTCGGTAAAAGGAATTTGTTCTTTTTGGGCTTTGGGGCAGAGAAGCACAGAGAGTCTCATGTGGAGAGGACTGTGGGGCTACTGGGTGGCCCTGGAGCAGGAGCATGGCAGCACGGGAAGGGCTTGGATCTGGTGTTCTGTGTTGCTCATTTCCACCTGGGATTTCAGCAAGGCAATTTTTCCCCCCCTGTATTTCACAGCACCTGAAATGTTTAGCTCCACAACACCCACCAGCTACTCCTTTGCCGTGGACTGGTGGTCACTGGGAGTCACTGCCTACGAGCTGCTCAGAACTCGGGTACGTGTGGGGCTCGTGGCCTGCTCTGTCCTTGGACACACTGCGGGGAGGGTTAATGCTTTGGAGCAGAGGTGACACAGCCAAGCTGAATTCAAGGCTTTAGGGGTTATTACAGCAGAGGAAGCAGAGATCACATATTCACCAGGGTTCTTGTGATCATGGCTAAGAGCTCAGGGAAGCTGCTGCAATACAGGACAGCATGTTGTGGCAGTTCCTGCTGCGGCTCAGGGCCTCTGGGTTGGTATATGTGGGGCAAGGCAAAGAAGCAACAGCTTCTGAAGTTTGGGCTGCAATATCCTTTACTTGGAGCTTCTATCCTGCAAGGGAAAATAAAACTTGAAAAAAAAACTTATTGCTGTTGTAACAAGACTGAGCTGTTGAAGCAAATGATGGAGAAAGCCCAGTCCCTGCCTGTGCCATCAGGGCTCTGCTGCTAACTTGGGCAAGGTTGGGAGCCTTGCAGATAGACAAATACATCAGTGTTTTGAAAGTGTTGCGTAAAAAAATGGGACAAAGTTTTAAAAATAACATTACTCTAAACAAAAGAATTTAATTTAAAGAGGAACGTTTAAGATCTTGTGAAGCTCAGAAGCATCTTTCAGTATGATTATGCAAAACATGGTTTTTAGAACCTCTGTCATCAGTCTTTGCAGAACACGTTTTGATTAACAGATATTTGAATTTGTGTGTCTGAGTTGTGAGGGATCAGTTTAGCAGACCTTGAGGAGATGGGGTTGTCTGACCTGTTGGGTAACTGAAGAAATGTAGCCTCCACAAACATCTTACTGCAATATTTGAGTTTCCCACCTATAATGCCAAATGAATGGCAGGACTGTGCATCACGTTGGTGTTTGTCTCGATGGCACTGTGTCTGAAGGCAGGAGCAGAAATGCTGTTTTGTGCTCACCCTTGACGGCTCAGCCGTGGTGAGGCGGTGACACCCGGCCGTGCCCACGCCGGGGGAGGGAGTGCGGGGAGACCTTGAGTCCATCTAGCGTTGGCGCTCGTCAAGCGCACGGCGCCTGATCTGATCCCACCGTTCACTATTCCTTAAAGGTACTGCTAGTACCCTCCTGCCTTCTTCCCCCCATAACAGGGTAAAAATCTGTGAATCAAAACTTTCAAGATGGAAACATTCTGCCATTTAAAGTCCTGTCTCCAGGTAAGGCAGCAGAATTGTTGTAGATGGAAAATAAACAGGGAGGTGACTTCACCTGCGCTGTACACTGCACGTGGCACTGGCTGTGCGCTGCATGTCGGTGCAGCAGGAGCAGAAGGTGTTGATGACCACAGAGCAGAAGGGACTGTCACCCTGTGTCCTGACGCCCACCTGGGGCTGGTGACCCTTCCTGGGAAATCCTTTTCTGAGCTGATTTTATTGTTGGGAGACATTTGCCTCCTTTTCCCTGGCGTTGTCCCCAGCATGAGGGAAGAACATCTGACAGAGAGTATCAGGAGTGCTCTAAGCACAGCACTGTGTGTCATAGCCTAGTAAGATAAAAACACTGAAAAGACCAAGCAAATTCCCACTGGCTGATAACTCCGACTTCTGGGGTTTGCTCCCGCCTGTCCTGCTGTTCAATGCCCAGTTATTAGCATAGTTCTTGCTGACATTTTGTTTTTTCAACTGAGCCACGATCACACAGGGAGAGATGTCCCACAGGAGGCTGGACAGTGAGACTGTGCCAAGCTTCTGTGCTCTAACCAGACTTCCCAAGGAGTCTGAAAAGCAGATAAATTCAAGTGCTTGTCTTGTGGTGTTTCCCACAGAGGCCATATCACATTCGGGCCAACACCTCCACGGATGAAATGGCTCACGTGTTCAGGACAGCCACGGTGATGTACCCGGCCGCGTGGTCCCCGGGCATGGTGGCCCTGATCAGGAAGGTGAGGGGGCTCCTGCCGGTCTGCTCTGCACAGGGGGAGGCCCTTGCAGATGGAGTCCAGGCCGGTGACTTTCAGAGCACGCTGTGTGGTAAATGTCAGCTGCACGAGGGGGATGGCAGCGAGCAGTGCTGCATCCCGGGCCCGCAGTGCTGACTGCTGCTGCTGCACCTTCTCTAAGGACATGGGCAGCCTGGGCTTCCAGTTTCCTCTATAACTTTGCACTCTGGAATTAACTGACTTAGAGGCAGATATTGATATATGTGTCAATAAATTTAGCCAAAAAAATCACATTTTTTTTAATCCTCAAGAAATATTTTTTCCCAGTAATGGAAACATTTGCAAGAAGTGCTGACATTGCTGTAATCCTTTATGCACCGCTGCAATTTTTTTTCAAGAAAGCTGTTATAAAAATTGCTTCAAAATCATTACTGGAACGATTTTGAAGCTGAAATCCCATTTGAAATGAAGCCATAGCTTCAATAAACAAGACTGTAGCTTAACAGTGGCAGCGAAGCTGAGCACTTACCCTCTGCATGGCAGCACTGGCAGCAAATTTTAGGGAAGTATGTAAATAGTTTTTTAATTTCAAATAAGTGTGGGCAATGAAGTAGTACTTAATGTAGCTTTCAACTGTTTTTTGTTCCAAATAATATATATATGTATTCCATCATTTCTAATGAAATAGATGATGAAACATTTTAATGAAAAGAGGCTGTCAATTCTTTGCTGAGACAGAATCATGGTGTATTTTCCAGGAAGAATATTGCAGAATATCTCCATTTGCTGAAAATTCAATTAAGCCAGTATTTCTTTAAGCCTAACAGTAATACAAGAATATTTGCTGCATGTGTTGCTATGCTGGCAGTTCTTTCCTGGACCACAGCAGGCCACAAGCCACGGAGGCTCCCTTGTGAATAAATAATACAATGTCACAATGATTTAAATTTCCCAGTGCTCCTTTGCATCTGGTTTAACAGCAATCGGTACTGTATCTGAAGCCAGCTTGTGGCTCCTTCCTGGCTCAGCCATCTCCTGTGGGTTTCTGTATTCACTTTGGGCCCAGACATCAGGCTGAGCCCCGAGCTCTGCAGAGGGAGCTGGGGACAGTGCTGGTCACTGGCTGTCCACCAGCACCAGGAGGGTGTGCAGGTCACCCTGCCTGTGCTTTCCCCAGAGGGTTTGGGTCATCTGCTGAGTTTTAGGAGTGTGTGGTGTCAGGAGTTCATGCAATGTATAATCATTGAACAGAGACGACTTCAACCCTTTCCTTCCACACAAGTAATCCCTACAGCAAGGTTTAAAAATTATGAAAATAAGCAGTGTGAAGGCGTGCTTTCACACTGAAATAATATTGCTTTAGTGGAGTGAGAAAAGAGGATGTCTTACTGATCCAGTATTAAAAGCAGAACACAAATGCCTGAGTGGAACTCCCCAGTCTAAACAAATGCGTATTTTTAACACTGGACAAATTGTTTAATGCCACTGTACTGCCTCATTGCCTGCTCCTACAATGGGGATAAAAGTGATTGGTAAAAATAGGAATAAACAGAGGCAGAGCTTGCAAGCCTGTCACATGCCCTGGTGAAGGGACTCTGAGCCAGAGCAGGAGAGGCTCTGGTCCAAATGTCAGCACTGATGTGGTGTCTCTGGTGCCCTCAGCCCTGCTCCACAGAAGGTGTGTCCTGTGGGGAAGGTCTCATCTCTTCCCTTTAACTCTTGCAGTTGCTCGAGCTGAACCCTGAGAAACGTTTTTCTCAGCTGAAGGACATCCAGTCCTTCCCATATCTGTCTGACGTGAACTGGGACGCTGTTCTCCAGAAAAGAATAATGCCAGAATTCATTCCCACGGTAAGGCCATTTGAGTTTAAAGGTTCTTCACACCCAGCACTGGGACATGGAATGTTCTGCCAAATTTCCACTGAAACATCAGGTGTCACAAGGGGAAAAGAGAGACCAGGGCAGAGCTCTCCCTTCCCTGAGTGTGTAGCAAAGAGTAATGGAGGGACACTATAGTGTGGGATGCCCCAAAACTGGTCTGCCCTGTTTGTGGTGTTCCCAGAATTTCTGGGTGCAGAACTGGTGCTACAGCCCACTGGGCTGTGCATCTGTGTGGGATGGACAGAGCCTGGGAGCCCTCTCGTGCTGACCCATGCTGTGAGCCCTGCTGCTCCCCACATGCAAAAAACCCGTGCACCAGGATGGGCTCAGCAGCAGCCTGGACATCACCCACCATCCTAATGAACTATCTCCTGCAATGCCTCCCCCAGCAAGCTCACTGGTAACAGTAAATAGCACATGCACTAGAGTAGTGTTCCTGGGCCTTTTTAAATTGCATTAAAACAGCACACAAGCAACATAGCCCTTATGGAGAATAGTTCAACTACTCCAACTAGTATTCAGTAGAAGTTGGGCTAAATTATGAATACTTGTTAATTGTATATCCACCCTTCTTCCTGGGTTTCTCTGTGGTGGGTCCAATTCTGTGTTGCCTGAAGACCAGGTCTGCCGGGCTGTGGTGCTGCTCTCAAAAAGGCACAACCCAGCCAGGACACTGTCCTCCCCCTCACTGCCACCAAAGCAGCCAAAGGGCAGAGTAGAAGCAGGAGCACAAAAGGAGCCACTGTAACACCTTGAATATGGCCCCTACCTGAAGGCACTGATAATCAGGAGTATAGCCAGGGCTCTTGGCTGCATGTGCAATTACAGTTCGTGCATTTTTTTGCAAAATTCAGCTCCCTGATGCAGCTCAGATTATAAGGGACTCCTTAAGACAGGCTCTGATCACTTAAGGGCACCTCTCTCTCCCCTCCAGAAAGGCAGACTGAACTGTGACCCAACCTTTGAACTGGAAGAAATGATCCTGGAATCCAAACCTCTTCACAAAAAAAAGAAGCGCTTGGCTAATAAGGAGAAAGACATGAGCAAAAGCAATTCATCCCAGGTGAGAGCAAGCAAGTACAAGCATGGGGTCAAGAGGTCTTTCATTTTTCAATGATTGCCATCTAGCAAGACCACAGCAAACTCAACATAATTTTTTTCCCTTGTGACCAGTTTTATTCCTAAAACTGTCCCCCATCTTCCCTGTGGTGAAAGGCAGAATGTGTTTCTGGTTTATTGCAAGAGGAGAGCCTTAATGCCATTCTCCCCACTGCAGGGCTAAAGGTGCTCTGTGCCTAAACATACTGCCATGTCTCATTGAAACTGTCCTTGCAATGTTTTTCTGTGTCAACTGTGAATTTATTCCCTATCTCTTTTATTTTTCCATTCCAATGTGAAAGGCCAGCCACCTCCAGAAGCACCTGGAAATGCTCCAGAGGAACTTCATTGTTTTCAACAGAGAAAAGTAAGTTTTGATCCAGAGGCAGCAGAAGAGGCATTGGCCCTTGCCAAAGCCTTTGACAGTTTTGGGGGGCCCAGGGCTGGGGGCACAGAGGGGAGGGGGCTCTGGGGGTCCTGTTTTGGAGGAGCTTGGGGCTCTCAGGGCTGGGGAAACTGTGGAGTGAGTGGCAGCTCATGCCAGGCAGTGGGGAGCTCCAAGGCAGCTGTGGCTCTGTGGGGTCTTGGCACTGCCTGGGCTTTCCCTCACAGCTGAATCATCCTTTTCTATCCCCAAGGGTAAGGACCCACCATGACAGCATCCAGGAGACCATGACAAAAAGTGGAGCCCCACACAGGGAGGACAATCAGAACAACAAACTCTGAGAAGAGTTCAGCCCCTGCAGGGGACCTCCTCACGGGGCTGGGGCTCACCCACCCATGCACCTTCACCATGTCAGGCCATGGACTTGTCCTCGGCGGCAGGGACCCTGCCAGTAGCCCAGGGCACAGGGCAGAGCTGGGGCACCCACTCCCTCAGCTCTCCACCCCACAGCCAGAGGGTCGTGAGCACGGGGGGAGGCTGTGGGGGCTGCCTTGCAACTGGCCACAGTTGGTTTATTATGTTGTCTTTTCTGGGGGCAGGAATGGGACCACAAGACAAGGGATAAGACAGTGTGCACCATTTTGCCTTGGCTGGCAGGGGGCACAGCCCTTGGTGTCACCATGCAGGCAAACTGCTGCAGTGCTGAGAGGTCCCACAGCCGTGCCACACCTCAGGGCTCTGCAGAGGTTGGCATTCCTGCATGGATGGGCTCATGGCTGGCTGCCCCGGGGGAAGAGGTGGCTCCCAGGTGCAGGGTCTTCACCAGTGCATTGAGACACAAACAGCCTTTGCTTACAGACAGCTCCTGCAAGCATCCTGTGAGGGTGGGCACAGGAGGCTGATCTCCTTCCTTAGCTGGGAGGAGGCAGCCAAGGTGTCCTGCCCATCTAGCACTCTCTCCATGTACCCAGCAGGTGGTGGTCAGTGTGCAGACAGATGTAGACACCAAGTGGTAACAACCAGGAGCTGGTGAATGCAGATGCTTTACCAGTCTAGCCTGAAAAATACATTCACCATCATGTTAAGCTGCTGCAGCTCACTGACTCTGATAGGGTTTGGCTTCCAAAACCAGAGGGGAATTTCAATGTGTATTTTGAATCTCTCTTCCACTGAAATCACATTTGATTTAAGCAGGGACCATTTTCAGGAACAACCGCACTGCTGGTGTGGTCTTGCCAAGACTGAGATTGGCCAAAGCATTGTTACTGCGGTACTGCCGGGAATGATGCTATTATTTAAATGGTTTGACAGGCCTGAGGTTTCACCTCCTCCTTTGAAATTTTTCCCATTCTTAGCAATGTAGTGAATGCATGATGAACTCTTTGCCTCCCATTAACCCGTGTGTCTCTGCAGCGGCTTGCAGCGGGCATCCCAGCATCGAGCAGTGCAGTTCAGGCCTAAAAACAAATCAGTTTGGTGTCTTCTGTGCTCTGGCCCCTCCTGCAGTGGTGCTGGTGTCCCAGCTGGCTGCCAGCCCCTCAGGGTGCGGGGGTGAGGGGAGGGCTGCCGGCCCCATGGCTGTGCCGCCGCCTCTCCTTCCCCGCTCCGTCTGCTGCGGCCTCGCCACCTCGCTCCCGGGAAAGGCCACCCTGTTCTGCCCAGAGCTGTAATGCTGGAGCAAACAACTTCATCAGTAAGTGGGTATTGGAGTCCACAATGACTGCCATTGTCACGGGAAAGTCACCTTTCCTGCTTAGTCACAGCACAGCTTTCCCTGCTCCATCCCAAGGCGCCCCAATTAATGTCGCAGTGTGCTTGCTCTCCCCTTCCCCAGCCCTGCTGGCGTTCAAGCAATAGCACTTTGGGAGTGAGGTGGGGGACTCCATGTGTCTGCCTTTGACTCATCATTCCCAGGAAGGCTCTCCAAGGCCTCCAGCGTTCTCCATTGATCCTCTGCTCTCTGCCCAGTCCTACAGCAGGCCTGATGCCAGGCACCATCAGGTGGGACTGTGCTGACAGCTGTCCCTGTCTCCCGCACAGCACATCGCTATCGTTGCCTTGCTCTGGTGCAGGTAGAACTTCATATACAGCAAGTGTATTTATCTGGAATCCCAGCTCTGCTCCTCATTAGGGAAATATCTGCTGCTGCAGAAATGCCTCTCTACTGGCTGGTCAGAAAAGCCCCAAAACAACTGAAATACTGAAATGGTAAGAACATGGCATATTTAAAAACTCCCCAAAGATTTCTACAACCATCTCCCTATTCCCCTCTTCCTCTGTAGACAGAGGCACAGTCTCAGCTTAATCTCTACCAGGCAACAGAAAAAAGCCTTAATTACTTGATGGAAGAACTTCACGAAACTTGTAAGCACAGCCGTCCCCACCCCAGCACAACTATTCTGGCCTGGCCCCTTAACAACTGCAGCAGGGACAACTTGTCCTGCCCGAGTTGCAGACATAAAAATAAGTATTTCCACGTCAAATACTACAGAAGGGGGCGGAGGGGGGAAAGTGTATTTGTTTAGTATAGCTGAAACTGACCCTTAATTTTTGTAATCTTTAAAAAACAATCACTTTTTCTGTGTGCTTCGCAAGCTTTAAAGGACAGTGCCTCTCGGTCTAACAGACTGCCTGATGGAAGGGGAGCATTTCACTGACAGGAGCCCACAGAAAACAGCCTCCAAGGCTGTCCAGCCAGCATGACCCCAAAGCCATGCCATGTGGAGTCAGTCCCTGTCGACACACAGCAGACAGGCACAGCTCTTGCCGGGCAGTCACAGCCCATGGTGGCCAGGCCAGGCTCAGACTGATCAGGCTTTCACAAATACTTGCATCGCGCTGTTCTGCCACTACCTTGACCCTTGCCGGAGAAGTACACCAACACCCTGACATGTGAGCACTGCATGGTGCTGCCCTGAACAGCCCCCTCCAGCCCCAACACCACCCACACCCCTCTGCCCAGCTCCCTGCGGGTGCAGCTGGGCACTGGCCCTGCCAAGCAGCAGTGGCCTGAGGAAGAGCCAGCTGACAATGTGAATTGTTTGAAGGAACAACTTTTTTTTTTTAATAAAGTGTACAAAGTAGTAAAACTCCTTACACAAGGTGCTGTGACAGCTGTTACAGAGATGATTTGAGCTCCCCCATGGGCCTCGTGATGAAATGCCAGAGCATTGGGTGGAGATGAATGTGACAGACCCACCTGTCCCTACGAGCTCAGTGCACCTGCCCTCCCCATCTGGCATCCTGCCTCCGGCCAGACCCTGCCCCCTCACCTGCCTGGCCGGGTCGCCCTGTGGGCCATTCCCACTGTCCCACACCACGGCATCCCACACACGTTCAACACCAATAACATTGAACCGAGCAACCTGTCCGAGCAGCATGCATACAGAGAGGAAGAGCAAAACACAACCCAACCAAACCCACAACAGTAACAACAACAGAACTTTAAGGCTATGCAAAAACAAAATGAAGCAACATCTTTAAAGCTAGGTAGCAAGTAGCATTTGTGAAACATAAGGCTTGAGGCTTATTGATTCTTCAGAACAGGTCTACTTCTTTTCATTCTTCAACACCAATGTACCATTTTTCTTCCTTTGCTTGAACAGGGGTTTTGTTTCCTCCTCAGCTGGGCCATTTAGCTCAGGGAGGTGATGTTGGAGCGGCCTCCCGGGGGTGCGACAATGCGCTTGCTTGCTGAGCGCATGCCTTCATCAACCTGGGTACCTGGGACAGGACGAGAAAGTACAAAGGGAATGGGGAAAGCAAAGCCAAGAGCATCTTCTTCACAGGACGGAGCAGTCAGGCAGGCTGCAGTCTTGCTAAGACCCTCCAGAGGCTATCTACTGCAACCTGCTTCCTCTCCAACTCCAGCAGCAAAGCCGAGAGCTGCAGTGGCTTGAAAGTCTCTGCAGATCCTTTGTGAACAGACCCACACAGCAAGAACAGCATCAGATGCTGTGCTGGCCTCCATGGCCATGGGGGCCTGCACAGTGTGCCTGGCTTTTACTGCAAGGTGCAGTTCCAGCCATGTCCTTTAAGGGACACGCAGGATCTTGCCCTACCATGATCCACTCTTGTGCTTACCTTGGCACAGGCCACCTCTAACTGCCCCCTGCCCCAGGCCAGGGACAGGGACACATGGCACCAGCTCTGACCCCTCCCAGCCCAGCCACATGAGTTTACCTGACAGGCTGAATCCAGACTGATGGAGATTCCTGACGGGTGGTGTCTGACGTGTGGGGGACCCCCTGGTCGACCCCGCAGGGGTGCCCCCCTTGGGGGTGGTGGTCAAGTCAAACACGGGTCCGTCATACAAGCCCCGGGGCACAGCATGCATCTCTGCCATCTGACATCAGAGAGAAGAGGACAGTGACACTTCTCTGAGCCCAGGGAACATCGTGCTCCAGCCATCCCCCAGCTCCTCAGTGCCCCTGCACTCATCCCACACTGCCATGTACCGTAAGTCCTGCAGCACTGGGGCCTGGCACAGCCCCACTGCCCTGTAAGGTGTGCAGAGCCAGTGCGACAGGTTATCACACAGATGAGGTTGATGCTGCACAAATGCAGAAGGAGAAGGTGATTTTGGCCAATCTCTTAATTTTAAACAGCATTTCCCTCCAGACTCCTGCTGCAGCAGGACAGGATGAGGAGAGACATTACCACTGCTAACCTTGAGGAGCATCTGCCTCCACCATGGCACACCACTAACACAAAGGGCTCCCTATCCAAGCCTCAGCTATTTTGTACATTCAAAATACACCAGCAGTTTGCTGCGCTGCTTACAGGGTCCAGCAAGACCAGCAAAGCAAAACCAACCAGTTATTAAGGGCAGTGTGGGCTATCAGTATCCCAGCTCTGTCTCCTGGAATACCCAACTCCTCACCTTCCTCCTGGCTTTGATGCGCTTGTAGACGTAGTCAGGGAAAGGGCTGCTGGGCAGGAATCGTCCAGTCCCCTGGGTCACATGAAGGTTGCCATCCTCCAGCATGATCTTCCCCTGGCATATGACAACCACTGGGGCCCCACGGAGCTCCATCCCCTCAAAGATGTTGTATTCAGCCACCTGCAGCAAAACCCAGACGATGGTCAGGGCAGACAAGAGCACTGTCTGCCCATTCAGGGTGGGTCAGTCCCTACACCTCACTGCTGGAGTCCCCAGTGCAAGCAGAAGATACCTCTAACAGCCTTGCCTGCTCAGAGACCCTCCAGCGTTCACAGAGATGAGCAGAGGACTTACAGATTGGTGGGTTTTTGCTGTGACGATCTTTACTGCATCAGGATCCCATATAACCAGATCGCTGTCCGAGCCCACCGCTATTCTCCCTTTTCGTGGATACAGGTTGAAGATTTTGGCAGCATTAGTGCTCGTCACAGCCACAAACTGGTTTTCATCCATCTTTCCAGTGGCCTGCTCACACACAAAGAGAATTAAGTGCTTCTATGGGGAAAGGGTGAGTAAGAGCCCTGGGAAGCACCATCCTCACTCCCACACAAGGTGCTGGCTGGCTGGGCCCAAGCTTCTGAGGCTGATCTGACTGGTACCAGACAGACCAAGAACTGGGGACACAGTTACAGCTTCTGGATGTCTGCCCCAAGCCTGCAACAGCCACCTCTCCTGCTCCAGCTTGATTTGACTCTCAAAGCCAGAGAAGGAACAAGCTGAGTGCCCAGCTCTGTGGAGCAGTAGCACGGGTGTGTGAGATGGCAACCACCTCTGCCCACTCATCCCTCCCCTGGTGGGACTCTCACCACTGCCTTGTCCCAGATGACAGACATTCGTTCCTCTATGCCATTGGTTCCTTCTGGGATTGCTGTGAAGTTGTCTTTTCCAATGGCTTTCTGGGCGGTGCTGAAGGTACAGTGAGCACTTCCCGACACCTGCAGATCACCACTGAAGAGGGTGGAACAAACCCACTGTCAGTTTTGCAGTCAGACAGCAACAGAGACATGAGGGATATGGATTTCCTCTGGCCCCCCTGGCAGCCCCCCGCTCTGTTTTTTTCACTCTGCACCCTCATTTCCACAGTCCCTCAGCCTGAAGACTTCCACCTGACCCAGCCCCTGGGGCAGCTGTGTCACATGGGGGCAAGAGACCTCTGCTAAACCATGCCACCCACCTGAGCATGGAGAGCATCCTGTACAAAAGGATAGTCAACAGCTCAGCTCCTAGGGAACAGGTGGTCTTTGTGTCAGGCCAGAAAATGCCCTTTCATACCGGACTCCATTTCTGGCAGTTTGTCAGGTCTGCTTGAGAGAGCTCTTCCATCACACAGGGAGGAAGAGGCCTCTCTGCTCCAGGACTGTCCCCAGTCCCACAAGCCAGCCTTGCACTGTGCGCTGCCAGCTCCTGCACGCTGAGGACTGGCACAGTCCTCCCCACCCCACAAAAGCCTGCTGCAGTGGGATGGAGGGAGTTGGGACTGCCCAGAAATGCTTCACTGAGGCCTCTTCACCCTCTGCCCAAAGGGGTGCCTGGATGGATGACATGCCCTGACCCATCCTGCTCCTAGGAAAGAGGAAGAGTCAGCGAGCTGCCCACAGACAAGGCAGGCGAGGAGTGTCTGTGTCACCCAGCTGCTGCTCGGTCCTCAGGTGACATTGGACAGGCAGCAGTTGGAAAGTCATTGCTGCCCGAAAAAAGGAAGCAGGCCAGCTCCCAGCACTGCCTGCATGAGGCAAGGGGCCTCAAGCACCTGCACAGTGCAGACACAGTGACTCTCCTCGAGGCTGCAAATCTGCCCTAATCCACTGGTAATCTCCACCTTCTTCTAATAATTTCTGCCATATGTCTGATGAACTGTACAGACAGAGGCCCAGAATAATGACACAACATGCCCCAGGCTGGAGACAAACAAGCCATCCAGCCCAGCTGGAACCTCACAGTCTCTCCTCCTGCTGCAGCCTCACAGAAAACGGTACGGAAAAGGTGTCAGGACAGACACCTATGAGCTGCAGGGACCAAGAATTGCTTGTGTCTCCTCTGAGGTCTGGGGTACATTGGCAGTGGAAGGTAAGGATTAGAAAACCAGTTCAGGAGCAGGGCCCACGTTTCCTTGCCAGTTGTCAAGACCTGCAGCTATATCATACATCCAGTATGCACTGAGGTATCTCTTGTTCACTGACCACAGCAAAATGCAGGGTGAGCTGCATACTCAGACCACAAATGCACTGGCACTTCTCTTACACCCACACAGTATATCCACTCTGGCACAACCCAGATTTATCCCAAGATGCCCTGCTGGAGACACCTCTTAGTGACTGCGCATCCCTTGTTCATCTTGGTAGAGATGTTTCCAGCATTATCTCAAAGGGCATTTCCATTTACAACCCCTCAGTGTCAGCCATCCCCTGGCTAACAGACCAGGCAGCATGCACACAACTGGATGTACAAACACAGGCTGAGAGTGGTGTGTGGTGGACACACAGAACGCAGACAGGGCCAGGAACGCAGAGTGTCCTCAGCTGCTGCACTAGCCTCACCAGTGAGAGGATGGAGTGTAACTGTGAAAGGTCACAGCAAATTGCTGAAGTGCTTTTCCTGTTTGTCTTTGTTTTCAACAAATCCTTTCTTTACCCCCTTGCCTTCAGGATGAAAAAACAACCTGCCATCCCATCCAGAGGTGCAGGAGCTGCTCCTGAAGGTCTCCTACACTCTGCAGGCTCTGCTACTGCTCACTTGTACAGGTGTGTGAATATATCTGCTTTGTATTTGACTGGGGTCCCCATCAGCCTGTGAAACTTGCAACACTCTCCATGTTGGTGCAGCATCCTACATCAACCTGCAGCATCCCAGTGCAGGGAGCCATTCCCCACTTCTCCAGCTTGGTGAATCGTTCTGTTGACAAGTCTGTTTTAGCTTGTCCTCATTTCTTTGTCTTCTTCAGGGCATTTTAAATGGTTCCTGACTACTGGTATTTTTTCTCATTAGTGATGTTTAGCTTGGTGTCCTCCCTCCACTCTCGAGGATAAACCAACATGGTTTGGAGTCAGAGCCATTTCACTGCTCAGTTCATTACATACCTGGAGTGAAGTGGTTCAGGTTGGACTAACCTCTTTCTCCCCTATCCAGAGTCCACTTTCCCCTAGCAGTACCCCAGCAGAGCAGCCACTCACCTGGCCAGGAGGGAGTTAATGTAGTCAGGAGTGGTTGGGTCTGGGCTCAGTGGCGGAGAGACCACAAATGCCGCAGCCTTGGCCCAGTTCTTGCTCCAGTAGTGTGTTCCATCAGTCCCCAGACTGGCCGTGATGGGCTCACCAAACACCACAATGCCTGGAGAAAGGCACAGAAACAACACTGTTCCTGTGGAGCCTGGTGGCATTCTCTGCTCCACAGCACTACCAACAGCCTGCCGTGTCCCGAGAATACCAGACCCATGCCATCACCACAGGGTCCTCCTGCTCAAAGGCACAAATCTTCGTGCACCAGGACCCCCCTCACACCTCCTGGAGCAGGGGCCCAGAGCCCACTGAACAGAGCTGTGCACATGCCCACACTTGTGGGGCACCCCTGTGCTGCAGCACCACTGACAAATGGAGCTCCCAGCCACCTGAAAAGGCACCCAAGCACCTCCAAAGGGGCCAGCACTTCAAAGGGAGGCCAGAGCTACACACAGCAGCTCAACTCATGTGCATTGAACAAGTATCCTCATCGAGCCCTTCACAGCTGGAGACAAACTGTGGTGCTTAAAGCATTGCTCTTACCTGTGCCTCACATACTGATGTTACCTGATTGACAACAAGAGGTGGCTCCATGTGTCCTACTGCAGTGTCGCCCTGCCCTCCACCAGTCAGGCAAACTCCTAAGCTAACTGGTCCCCAGCAGAAGGGGAAGCACTGGACAGCACTTGAAGCACAGTGCTGATCTTGGCAAAACAACCACAAGGACATGAGGACCACAAAATCCAGCATCCTGGTGGCAGAAGCAGGGCTGAGTGCAGCACCAGCTAACACTCACCTTTTTTTCTGGCTTGGGAGATAAGGTCAGCAGCACTTTTGCTCATCACTTTAGTCACGTAGAGAGGACAGTTGGTCTGGCTGGCAATAGTGATGGCCCGGAAGACAGCTTCTGCTTCCAGCTGGAAGAGAGGGTGGGACACAGCTGCAGAGGAGCACTGGCTGGGCGGGGAGGAGCCCCTGTTACTCTCAGCACACCGATTGCTGTGGACAGTTCTCAAATCTGGGCACAACCACAGCATCCCATAATTGCACCTCAGCTTGCCAACTAGTGGCAACAGGTTAGAGTCATAAAAATAAGAGGGACTCTGAGCCACTGTGTTTGACACTGAGACTCTTCCCTGTACAGGAAAATGCTTTACACTCCTTTCAAGGAGAGTAAGTACTGTTATTACACTAGGCCATGTATGTTGTTACTGGCCCAAATACAGCCAACTTCCTACACTTTTCATTTAAGAGAACTGATTTTATTTCAGCAGGCCCTGAAGTACAATTCTGTCCCTGTGCTTCCCTGCTCAACTTTGGTATTGTACCAAATTCCTACTCTTTTCTTCTTTCACATGCTGTGGGAAGTCAAAGCACCTCTCAGCAGGGAGTTATGTGAAGGAAACCTATCTAAAATTAGACTCAACTCATTTTAATGGACCTAACAGCAAAACCCCTGCAAGCTAAAATTAGAAGTAATCTCATTAGTGTTCTGACAATGATTTGTAACCAGGGAATTCCCCTTCTCTTTCCCTCCCACTCCTTCTACCAGTGGCTTCGTCCATCTAACTCTGAAACACACTTTAGAGACTAAGCAGACATAAAGCAGAAAGAAGCTGGAATCTGTCAGCACTTAGATGTGAACAGTGAATTCTCAGAGAAACTAAAACTTGTCATTAGATTCTCCTTAGGCTTCTCACACCTTTGGAGTCATTGATATAAGACAAATGCCCCCAGTGCAAACTCAAAGACTGCTACAGCCATATAGACACTTTGATTGATTGATTCCTCTCTGTGAGACTCAAAACAAGGGCTTCTGTCTCTGCTGGGCATCACAAGCAAGACTGAGAAATGTCTGTCACAAACATGTGCCTCGCTCTTTCCTGGGCTGATGAGGAAAAAGACAGTAGTGCCTGTATAAATGAAGACCCCTGGATGTACACACACTCTCCCCTCACCTGATGCTTTCCCGGCCCCACTAAACACACTGAGCCCTAATGTGACTTGGAAAACTCTTCAGCGAAGTAAGGCTGAACTGTCCTCTGCATCTTACCTCCTCAGGTCTGCTCAGCACGTGGCCTTCAGGGCCTGTTATTCCCATCTCCAACATCCTGGCTTGTTCCTAGGACATCAAAAGAACAGAGGGATATTACAGGACTGAAACTGGAGCTAATGCCCCACACCAAATCTGCCTGATACAGATTTTCAGTTCTTGCATTCCAGAAGTAGTTAGTTACCTGTGCAATTATATCCCCGTTTTCTGCATGAACTTGAGCTATGGCACCCAGCTCTGCCAGGCAGCTGAATATCTCATACAGCTAAAAGAGAGACAAGAAGAAATGATTATGAGCAGGATGCCCATGACACCCCTCATGGCCCTTCCACCCACGGCCCTGGCAGCAGCAGGACCCAGTGTAGCCATGCCAGGCAGTCAGTGCTCTGGCCATGGAGAGACCAACTCTCTGAAGGATACAGTCACCAGCAGACGTATTTGGTGACCTCCACACTAGACCTGTGCCTCTGCCTGCAGCACAGGAGCCCAGCCAGCCACAGAACAGCCTGGGGCAGCCTTGCACGGGCAGCCAGGGTGGAGGAGAGGAGCAGCAAGGCCTGGCCAGAGGCAGCAGCCACCAGCCTTATGAGCTGCCCCATGCCCACCATGCTCCTTGAATCAACACAACCACGGCGGTGCAGCGGGTCTCACCTCAGTGTTGGACATCTGGTACAAATCCTTGTAGGCCATGTACACCATGAAGGAGTTAACACCTGGGGCAGGGCAGAGAGGAGAGAGAGGTGAGCTGGATAGGTTGGGCTGCCTGCTCTGGCCACCCTCCCCACCAGCTGCCCCGTGGGGCACAGCTCCTGCTGGCAGCCGTGCAGGACCTCGCAGGCACCTGACAGCGCAGCCACCTCTTGCCCTCCCCAGCCAGGGGACAGGGCCGGCCAAGGCCAGGCAGGGGGTGGAAGGCAACAAACCTTTCTCCTGGACCATGGTGTGCAGCTCCTGCCTGACGTGGTCACTCCAGCGGGGGATGTCCACGTGCAGTGCGTAGTCACAGCAGGCCTTGCCATCAGCCCACTCCCGCCACCGCTCCAGGGCCTCGGCCAGGCTGGACTCGGGCTCTGGCACCACGTGATCCACTGCAGGGCACAGACAGCAGTGGCTGGGCAGGGGCTTCCCAACCGGGACATTCCACCCCAGGCTGGTCCCTTCAACAGCTTCAGGGCAGCACCCAAGAGGATCCTGTCACCTTCACAGCATGCCTCAGCTCCTCAAATGCATTTATTGGCAGTGAAGTGCACAGAGCCTTTGCTTAATGGCCTCTGACAAGGGACCAGGGGTTTTACATGCTTCTGCTGAGAAACTGGCTGGAAGCTGAAGAGCCTTGTCTTTTCCCATCCCCACTCCCACCCCATTAGCACACAGCCTCCTCCCACACTGCAACACTAATGCACTTTTTATTGCCCAGCATGGAATCTCCACACCTTGCCACAGACCATTTCACAAAACATTTTTTTTTGGCACAAAGGAAGGAAAAATGGTGGGGGGAGAACAAGGAACCCAGCCCTTTATTGGAAGGATCAACACTTGCTCCTGCATCCCCAGAAACCCTGCAGTGCAGACAGCTGTAACCACTGCACAGGACAACGCCTGCACCTCAAACCAGTGCACAGCCATAGCATCCTCCAGGGAGGGACCTCAGAATTCCCTTTCCTTCTTCGTTAGCACTGTTTATTTTCAAGCAGTGTAGGATGCCAAAACACCACTCTATTCCTCTCCCTCAGTCTCCTCAGAGCCATCTGAGCACCACGCTGCCCTACTGTTAATTTAACAGAGGAGTTATGCCATTGTTCCTTTTGAGGGTCTCAGGGGAAACAGCAGCTGCAGACAAGCACTGCAGAGCACAGGATCTCCAAGGGCAAGGAGCTCTATGCACATCTCCTGTCCTATCACTTCATCATTACTAAGGATCCAAAGATTCATCACAATCCTTACTACCTAGACTGCATTGACAGAGATCACAGAAAATATGAACACACTATCATGGACTTTGAAAACACAGAAGATTGATAAGCACAGAAAAAAGAAAGAACTGGGTGATCTTGAAGGAGTGGTGGGCGCTGTCATGCAGAGGCCATGCCTGCAGCACTTACTAATCATGGTGGTTCCACCAGCCAGAGCTGCTTTTGTTCCTTGGAAGAAATCATCTACAGCGGTCATTCCCTTGTACGGCATCTGCAGGCGAGTGTGGACATCAATTCCTCCAGGGATCACCATCTTCCCATTGGCTTCTATGGTTTTGACCCCTCCAGGAACAATCAGGTTGTCTCCGATCTGCCTGATGAGATCACACCAAGATACTCACACAAAGGAAAACCAGCCACAACATAACCTCTGAACAGCTCAGCCAGGGACTGCCAGGGCAGCTCCCTGCCAGCAGGAACACCCCATTCTGTCCTGCTCCCAGACCCAGCCTTGCCAGAGCAAAATCACTCCACTCTGCAGCAACGTGCAGGATTGTCTGGCTTGCTTACACCTATGCTGTGCTTAGACCAGGGGTGGCTGCCATCTGTTCAGCTGCTCTGCAAGTGACTTGGATGGCACCTGCTGCCTGGGGCAGGCACTGGGCTGGGCTATCTGGGGATTATGGTCTGATGGTGATCTCTGCAGTGTGTGGAGAGAACCTGCCTAGGACTCCTCACACCAAACAGGCTCACAAAACAGCCTCTGGAATGCATTTCCAGCAAAGCAGTCCTAACTGCTCACCCACGCCCACAAAACCCGACACCAGCCCTGCTTCCAAGTGAGCTTCATCCCTAATCTCTCCAGTCTCCCATCCTTCTGCCCACCTTAAGTAAGGCTCAAGTCTGAGCTTACTTACAGAGAAAGATGATTTCCACTGTAATGCCACAGCTGCTAGGCCAGCTCAGGGCTTATCAGGGACTTGCAATGCACAAAGTCCCAAGAGTGAAGGGACTCCTGGGAGCTGGGAAATAACTCAGCAAGTGCCCAGCCTGACTGGCTGCAGCCTGCTGGGTTCATGGCACAACCTTCAAGCTCTGGGCCCACTGTATTCCCAAGAAGTGCACAGTTCCCCCCTCTCACCTTATCTCTTCTGTGACCCTGAAGGACAGCTTTGCTATCAGCAGGACCACACTGTAGCGAAGGCAGCTAAAATCACAAGTACCTAAAAACGTCTTCTGAAAACAGGAAATCTATGGAGTTGCAGCATAAATCCACTAGTAAGCTAATACACAACTACAGTGTCCTGTTCGAGCACAACTCGATGTATCCAGCCCTGCTGCAGGCCAAGTCACCTGAACCTCAACACTTCCCTTCTCAGCCCGTGTCCCCTCAACCCCTTTGTGTGTCCATACGTTCCAATCAGCCTTCAAACCTCTTCCTTCAGAAATCCTGCTTTCATCAAGTCTTTCTCAGTGTTCCTTGATAAATCAAGATTTAAAGATAAGTTGGTTTTAGTGGAAAACTTCTGAATTCCATGGCATACTGGGGAAGTAAAAATGAGAAGCAAATCCCATTTTTGCATTTCTTTCAAGCTGAGTCACTTTGCAGGTTTATTTTCCCCTAGTGTAACAAAAACACTGTGGACAGAACTGCTCACTTTACTGTCCTCACAGCAATAAACCAGTAGCTCTTCTCACTGCTTTCATGGAGATTAATCCATCACTAAAGGTTTTTAATTGCTCACTGTATTCTTTGCAGAATTCACTTGTAAGAGCATTTAGCTTCCAAGGCAGTGAAATTCTGTGACCTCCAGGCTGTATATGAGGCTCAGTGATTTGCCCAAGGACACTCAGAAATCATGCACCACAGAAACTTCTGAAGCTGGCTCTGATCCCTGCCTGTGTACAAGCACTTGTCAATCACAAATGGTCTTGTCCACCAGACAAAAATACAGTCACACTTCTTGAAGTATTTATCTGCTGCTGGATTTTTAACATACACCACCCTGGGAAGGCTGGATATTTAACTCTTACCATAGAGCAAGCAATGCCTTTTCAAGTCTCTGGGCTAGAAACTATCATGATTCTTTCACTTTACCCAGTAAGGAGCTGGCCCCAGCACAATACCTTTGCCAAGTTTGAATGACAGCCTTTAAAGAATGGAGCTATTCCTGCAGCTCTGAGACATACACGGAGAAGCTGGGGAAACCCAGAGATTTCCCTGCAATTCCTGGAAATCTCAAGGATGCAGATGACTTGCAGCACAGCACTGTCCTTGTTAGTGCTAACAAACAGGATCCTGTGTGGGGTCATTCATGCTGATACAGTTAACACAGGGCAAAGCAGAAGTCAAAGATAAACCTTGTTCCTGGTGCAATTAGGCACAACTTTGCTGTACAATGGACACAGTATGACAATCTCACAAGCCTGACTGCAATTCAGTCACTGGAGTTCCTCTGAAAACACATCAGACAATCACATTTGTGCTTACACACACTGCAGAGAGTTGAGCCTCTGAATAGAGAGGGTTATTAAGTTTTACTGCCTGGCAAGTTGGGCACAGACCACATCCACAGAAAACACCAATAACCACCCAACCTGAAGCTGGTTTAAGGGGAGATGGAGATAATAGAAATCCCATACTTACTTTATGAGGCCATCCTCCATGTAAATGTCAGCATAGAATGACTGGTCATCATTGACTATTCGCCCTCCTTTAATAAGGAGACGATCACTCTGAAAAGGGAAGAGCAGCTGTCAGTAGCACACAACACACGTGCTTCATTCGCTTTTGACTGAGGTGGTGGTTAGACACTGGAACAGGTCATGGATGCCCCAACCCTGGCAGCATCCAAAGCCAGATTGGTTTAGTCCTTGAGCAAACTGGTCTAGTGGGAGGTGTCCCACTAGAGGGGGTTGGGACTACATTATCTTAAAGGTCCATTCCATCCCCTTAATAAATTATGATTTTATGATTCCCAGCAGGTGCTCTCCCACTGCTCACCTCAACCACTGGTGCTGCAGAGAGGTCACTGAATCTGTGCCAACACTCCAAACAACAGTCCAAGAGCAAGGATTGAAAATGTCATACTCCTAAAGCTGTTTCTAAGTGGGAGGGGGGGCTGCCAGATACACCACCGAGGCAGACTGAGCACAAGGGAGAGTCACTGGGGACGCAGCAAATATGCTTCCATAAAATATAGAGAGGTCAAAAGCTTCCTACACCAGGACATTATGCACTTAACTCTGCATGCAGCATGAGCCACACACCAGCATTTAGAGCAAGTTTGTACTAAGGGCATGTCTTTTAACATACCCTTTAATCCAGATACCATGTAAAGTAAGTTGCATTAAAGAAGACAAGTTACCCTCTCCTCTGTTACCACCCTGGAAAGACCACCAACAGGACAGGCAACGGCTGGCAATCTGTCACTCTCCTGCTGTACTTGGGGTAAGGTTTCTAAGGCATTTCACAGGTCCATACAAAAACCAGGAGGCACTAGACTGCACTCCAGTCTCCTGATTTACCACCTCTTCTGTTCTCCTATTGACCAAAGTGGCCATCAGCCTTCTCCAAAGGAGCACAGCTAGACAAAGAGCAACACCCCAACCAGAATTGTGCTTATGTTCTTCCTGCATTCACACGTTTGGACCAGACAGCTCAGCACACACTGATGGGAGAGGACGGGCACTGTCCTGTGGGGAACAGACCCTGCCCAGAAGAACTGGGATGGCCGAGGTCCTGCTCTTCTACCTACCTCCACTGGCACAAGTCCACACAAGCAGCTGCAGGCAGTACGGGGGCAAACCACCTGTTCTCACGTATGCCTGCCATGGATTCAGGTGACATGGGCTGACTGCTGTGCCAGAGAACATGCTGCCTATGTGACTGCTTAAAACATCTCCAACAGCTCTTCAGCTCTTGATCACACCTTACATTCCTCTCTATTACCCCTGCTGCCCACAGCCCAGGTTTTGGCATATAAATACACTCCCCTTCCACAGTCTGACCCGGACAAGGGCCGACCAGCGCCTTCAGCAGGGCTCACATGCCAGCCTCACCCTGTGATGCTCTTGTGTGGTTAATTGCTCTGCAGGGAAATGGTTTTGCTCTCCACCCTCCACCCTTGGGGCAATTTCTGAAGTATCACCACCGTGGTGGGAATTTGCAGCTTCCTTTCTGTCAACAGAAGGATGCAAAGAATACTCCGGCATGCCGGCAGCAGCCAAAGCCCAGAGCCCCGCGTGCGTTTTTACAGCAATCTCCTGCACAGGCAGCCGAGACAAAGGAACTGGGTGGGGAAAGGAGGGGAATGCCGGCGCGCTCAGCCCCGCTGCGGGGAACAGCCGCGGGCTCCCCACGGCCCTGCAGACCGCACCCCAGCCCCGAATAGGGGCATTTACCTTCCCGCCCAGCACAGCCCAGAGGGACCCTCGCCTCCCACCAGGAAAGGGCTCAGCTGAGCTGCCGAGCTCCCGGTTCTCCTGCCACTCACTGTCCTCTCCAACAAGCAGAGCCGGGGTCAGCCCCGCTCCTTCCCTGACCCAAGGTAACACACCGGGCAGAGGTCTGCCCAGACTGTTCTGTCTAAGGGGGGCCTGGAAGCACGGGCACGTCACGGCCCCCCATGCACAGCTCCCTCAAACATCCTGCACTGAGGCACTTCCATGAGCACACGGAAACGCTGACCTTGACCGGCAGCCTGGGGACCACAGCCAGCTCTCACGAGCAGCCGAGGCACAAGGACAGCCGAGGCACAAGGACAGCCGGAGCGCTGGCCCGGCAGCCCCAGGTGCGTGGGCCAGAGCACAGCTGTGCTACCTCACACCCACGGGGCATATGCTGGGCGATGCTCAGCTTTGGGGCTGAGGACCCTGAGCACAGACACGACAACAAAAGAGGTCTCCTTGCCCAGATCCACTAACAACCCTCCATTTTTTTTTTTGTCTTGCCCTCCCCAAGTTGCTTTCTCGAATTCCTGGAGCTGGTTCTCACTAGAGTGTGGCAGCATCAGCAAATAGCTGATGCCGGCCTGCCCCTCCCTGCCCATCAGACAAGAGGAAGCCAAGGGAGTCAGGCACAGGCGGCACAGGGGCAGGAGACTGTCGCACTGGCAATTACTGAAGAAACTGTTAATATAAGCTCAGGAAATATGCCTGCTCCACACTCACAAAAGGTCATTCTGTGGCAGATGTGGAGGGCTGCTCAGTGCTAATTCTTTCAGTACACAAAATTGAGAGATCCACAGTGGGTGAAGCATAAAAAAGGCATCCATTCAGGAGATCAGGCACTGCTAGAAACCACTGTGCCCACCCAACAGTGAAGGGACTGCACCAACACGCACCCACTGACTGCAAGGAAAAAATGCAACTAAGTTGAATAAGGAAAATCCAAATGACACGCCTGGCAGGCATGAGGCTCTGGCATCGTTCAGGAGTGCACCCAGGTGTCAAGAGGCAGGGGAAGAAGAAGAGAATGAAGCAATTATGAGGAAATGAGTCTGATTTAATAGCCAGGCTTCTGCAGTGCACACTACCAGAGCAGCTCCAGACCACAGTAAATGCACTGTTCCCATATCAGGGCTCACGGGGCCTCTGTACACCCACCACAGCTCCTGCCAGCCAGTGTCGCGCTGTGTCATCAGCCACTGAGCAGAGGGAAAAGCCCTCCTGCGCCAGGAGCCGGGGGGCATGGCCAGGGAGGGAGCAGGCAGTGCCCCGGCCCCGGGCACTGCCCAGCACGGCTCTGGGCCACGGGTGCTGAGGCAGCCGCAGTGCGAGGTGCTGCACTGAGCGCTGGCACTGCCCTGCCCGGCCCACTGCCTGAGCTCCACCCTGACAGTGCCTCCAAAGCACTCGGGCACCCGAGCTCATTGCCACCGGCGTGCTGCTTTCTGTGAGGATTTCTGCAGGCACAAGGGATGCCTACAAGGCCAAGCCTGGAGCTTTCCCTCCAACACACCTCTGCAAAACCTGCCGGATTCACCATCAGCCCCCAACACCTCTCCATGCTGGCAAGCCTTCATGCAGAACTCTCCCTGTCTCTCTGCCTGTTTGCATCTGGGATCAAGCTTTCAAACCCATTACCCACTCCCTCATGCCCACAGTCTGCTCCTGATACCCTTAAGCCTCATCTGGTCATTTTGAGATCCCGAAGTATCAGGTGGTCTCTTAACATTTTTCAGAGTGATGCTGCAGAAAGAAAGGCAGGCAGCACTTCCAGAAGGCTGCTGAACCCAGCCTAGCAGAGTGCTCACCTCCTTTACAAAGCACAAGGGCATAATTAGGGGAGCACAGAAGCAGGTGTATGGTTTTACTGCTTTTTCCCTTGTAAAAGCAGAGACACTAATTGCAGTGGTGTTTCATCAGAAGCTCATATTTCCTCCTTACTAATGTACCACACAACAGGATGGAAGGACCCCTGCCTAGTGTCATAGGGAGAGATAGTTGGCTGCCACCTACACCGTGATTCCTTATGGTTTGTGGCTTAGAATTTATATACTGACAGTTGTTTACCAAAATACCTGTTTACCAAAATCTGTCCATTAAATAACTGAGGCCTTCTTTCCCACGTGTACCTGATACCACATACTGGCCAACACCATACAGATCTCCTTGTTTTTAGAGGTGGCAGAGACATCACAGAGATGGTGTTTATGGGCTCTGGCAGGGGGATTGGGGTGGGCACGGCTCACACCAAGAAAAAATATGGGATCTCCAGTCTACTTGGCCTAGGAAAGGATTTTATGACCAAAGCACAAAGACTGAGTAATTCTGATTCAACCAACAGTTCTGTTAACAGGTATTTTGTGAAATATGAACAAGATTTTGGTCGTCTGCCTCTCTTTCTGCAGAAAAGCATACTGTGGACAGCAAGAGGAGAAATACTTTGATTACCTTTCCAAGCAGCCAAAGAAAAGGAACCAATAAAAAGTCTCTCAACAGACACACAAGATCTGAAATTACTCTTCTCCCGAGCTGGGCACCCTAGCATCAGCACACATGTGAAAAGTAATACCATATTTTAGTGGTCTCTGATGCGTGGTGCACAACACAAGACAGTGAAGAGCAACACATCCATAGCAAGCTGATGGAGCCATCACTGAGAAAGCCAAAGCCTTGGCTAACCTCCCCTCCCCGTGTTTCCTCCATGTGCAACTGACAGACACGCCCATACTTCCCAGCCTCCATCAGTGACTACAGTCTTGCCTGTCATGCTGTCACACACAGCTTTTGACCAGCCTTTTACAATTCATGTTGGGAATAATTTGCAGAGAAATTTATTTCACACTAACACATGCACCACTCACTTGTGCTGCTGGCCTCTCCACTAAAATGGCTGTTCTGGAAAAGATGAGAAACTGCTGCAAACAGATACAATAGGGAAACTCTGGTTTTTCAGATGTTACTGGTAGAAACCAACTACAAATACTGAGTGCAGCACTGTTGAGTACAAAAGGAACCAGGAGGGAGTGTTTCTGCATCTCCAAAATCACACTAGGCAGTTGAAACAAGAGCTATTGGGAAACACAAATACCCAGTTTTCCAATACATCCCTCATGAAAGCCCAATCTGCCCATTGCTTGGGTGACAGAAGTGAGGAAGGCACTGCTCCTCTTGTTTGTGAGCTCTGACCCTGATTCAGGGCTATCAGCTCTGAGACCTCTGGGTGAGTCACCAGCCAGGGGAAGTGGCTTCTGTAATTCTCTGTATACTCTTGTGCTCCAGACCTCCTCCACCTTGAATACAATGCTTTGGATGCTTTAAAGGGAATAGGACAACACGCCATCAAACCAACTTTCTTCTAGGGGAGACACTGGAGCTGAGTTTTTATTTCTGCCACTCCATTTAAACAGAGGAGGCCACTCACCATCTGACTTCACTTCATTGCCTCCCCCCTAAGCCCCTATGTCATTTAAGCAGAATTCCATGGCCATTTCTTCCACTCCAGCCAGAATATGATAATGCTGCAGAACAGGGCCAGTGAGTCATGGAGGGTCATCCTCAAGCTGTAGAAGTCAGAGGAAAGAGCTACCTGTAACATCAGTGACACAGACACCATATGCCTGCAGCATTTTCAGCTTCAGCAAAAAAGAAAAGGATTTAACAGGGATAAATCAAGCAGCTTGGAAGATTTTGTTACCACTGAGGGGAAAGAGCTGCCACTGGATCCCAGAGGAGCAGATACAAGCCCTGCATATTGATAAAGTGTATCATAAAGAAAAAGCCCCAAAGAATGGGAGAAATCCCACCTGCAGCAGCAATTGGGGTGTCTCCATGGTGGTCTAAAGATACAGAAAAGGCAAGATGTGTGAAGCCATAATATTGCTTGTGAGAGCATCTGAATCTAGGCTGACAAAGGAATTTCTCTTTACAGTGCTCAAGATATTAGTGCTTCTTTGAGAGCATTTTGTTACATTTGAACATGCAAAAGAATAATGGAAGTCAAGTGCTTTGCTCTTCCTTTTCCTTCAGAGGGCCAGAGCTGTCCTCAGTAGAAAAATCAGGAGCTACAATGAAGCCAGCGAAAAGCCAACATGATGAAAGACCCGACTGCCTTGCCAGGAGCAAGCCCTCTGCGGCCTCCGCAAGGCGAGCGGTGGAGCAGAGCTCCGGGCAGAGATCAGAGCAGGGAAGCCCAGGGGGAGCGGCACGGCGGGGTGTCGGTGGGATCGGGGCTCCCGCAGCTCCAGGGCGAGCCCACCAGCCGCCGCCTCTCCCGGGCGGGTCCCTGCGCGCTGCAGCGGCACCGCCGCACCTGATACGGCGAGAGCGAGGAGCTGCTCGGCGGGGACACCGAGCGTGGGGAGCGCCCCGCGGGAGCCGGCCCCGCCCGGGGGATCCCCTGCCGGCAGCGGGTACCGCCGGGCGCCGGCCACCGCGGATGCTCCAGCCCGCTCTGCCCAGCGCAGCCCACCGGCGGGGCCGGGGCACCTGCGCGGGCGGCGGCTCTTTGTCTGCTCGCCGCCGCCCCGCTCCGATCCGCAACGCCGGGCGCCGGCACCGAGCTTCCCCCCCGCCCCACGGGGCGCCCTGCCCCGCC
>VXBN01014239.1:193443-204039 GCA_013397395.1 Sinosuthora webbiana | reverse complement strand
GGGCGCCTGAGGGGCGGCTGAGGGGCGGCTGAGGGGCGGCTGAGGGGCGGCTGAGGGGCCTGGGCGGGCGGCGCCGGCTCGGGCCCGGGGCGGCTGCTCCCGTGGCCTCCGGGGCTGCTGTTGCTGTCCGGGTCTCTGTTGCCACCCGCCGCCTTCCCGGGACTCTCCAGCCGTGAGGACGGAGCGGACACACGGGAGCGCTCGGCTGATGGGCTGTACCCGGAGGCACCGGCGGCAGCCCCGACAGCCGCGTGTCAGTTTCCCCCGCCGGTACGAGGTGCAGCCCGCAGACAGCGTTTGCTCACGAGCCGGGGCCGCACCCCGTCGTGCTCGGGCCGCGGGCCGTGCCGGGGCGCTGCGGGCCGGTGGCCGCTACCGGCGGACACGAGCCCCGTCCGCGGCGCAAAGGCGCAAAGGCGTCACTGCTCCAAACGCGAGCGCGGGCTCCCGACTGGCCCCGCAAACAAGCTCCGTGTGTTGGATAGTTTAAGGTGTTGCTTTGACAGCTCCATTGCAACTTCATTTCAGAAGTACTGGACGCCCGAAGGACAGACGGACAGCTAAGACTGCGTCTTACAAATGCTGATGGCTGTATAACAGTAGTAGCCTGTGAAATCTATTGGGAGCACCAAAACTGGAGCTTTGACTAAAATCGTTTTGCCAAGTGCTCCTTTCTTAATCTAGAACAACTGTACGTGGTACCTGGGCTCTACATCCTGTCAAGTGATTTCTCACACCACATTTTTGTGTTACGAGATGTTGTTGTCAGTCATGCTTTTTTCAACCTTTTCTGCAAAAACAAAACAGTGCCAGTCCTCTGAGGACTGGTGGTTCTTAAGGAAAATCCACATGGAGCCTGACCCATCATGGAGAAAAATGACCCTGTTATTAAGCCTGGAGAGGCAGTCTGGGGGCACTGGCAGACCGAGGCTTGAGGCTGTGTGGGAGGAAATGGTTTGGGAGCATTTCCCTCCTTTTGCACGCTGGGAAGCAGTCTGCTTTTGTAACTGGACTTGTACCAGTGTCGTTAACTGAGTCTGTTTTTTCTCCGTCTAAGTGGACTAATCTACAGTAACTTGAATTTTTGACTAATTATTCAGGCCTAAGGGGTTAGGAGAAGAGAGAATGCATTAAATATAAAGACTGGGTCTACAAACTTGGAAGTTACTTTAAAAGCCTTGTGTTACACAGCACAGTGAAATAATGGTCAGGGTCTGCCCTTACTTTCTCTAAAGCAGCACTAGAGAGGGTTGCATTTGGTTGTTCTTGGGCTCTTACATGAACTTTAATATGCACCCGCCCCAGCATTGTGGCTTCATGCTGCTCAGCACCAGAGCCCTGCTGCCACCTGACTAGGATGTGCCAGGAGAAGACCCCAGCGCTGTCATGTTTCAGGTTTAGGGGCAGCAGCAGTGGCTGGCAGCTAGGGAAGGAAATATCTCTTCAAATAGCCAGAACATGTTTGTTCTGGAGTTTTTTTCTACTCTGATTCTCCTGGCAAATGCTCCTCCTCTGTAACTGGAAGCTTAGCAGCAAGCCCACCAGTACTGGCCAAGCAAATGCACACCAAGTGGCTGCCCACCAGGTCCTAAGGGACTGCCTTAGCATAAAGGAATTTATCCTCCTCCTGCTGCAAGTGGGATCCACTGAGCAGAAGATGGAACACCCTCTCAGACAGCTTCTGCCCCCGTGAGTGTCTGTGCCGATGTCGGAGCTGGCGGCTGGCGTGCGTCCCACAGCGAGCTGAGCCCCTGCCTCCTCGGGGCGAGTAGCAGCGTGTGAGGAGTGAGCCTCTCCCGGGAGGAGCGGCGTCCCCCTGCACTGCAGGCTGCCCTGTGCCTGCCTGCACTAACCACACTGCAGTTACAGTGAGCCGCTTGTTTTGGCTGGGACATCTCCATATGGCTGTGCAGCTTTATGGGGAATTAAAATTCTCTGGAACAGGGCCTGGCCTTTGTCTGATTCTGCAAACATGCAAAAGTTTCAGCATTGTACTTTATTGGCAATATTTATTTAAATCCTGATTCCAATGTTTACATTTCCTAGTGCCTTGTGCTGCATAGATGGTTGCGCTGAAATTATCTGCACCAGTAAAGGACTACAGGGCTCTTCTGGGAAGTGAAGGCTTTAAAATCTGACTTTTAATGAAAATCATTCACGGTATAAAAGACAGTTCCTGATTTTTACTTTTCAAATTGCTATTCACTTTTAAGATCTTTTTGTTAGGTGTTATAAGGCTACTGGTTCAAGAATACCATGAAAATTGAAGTTTGTGTTCACTCTGTGTTCACTGCATGGCTGCTTTTGAGCCCAGCAGAAGGCATTATTTATATTTCTGTATATCTATGTCTTGGATCTGATGTGAAGCTTTTAATTATACAGTGACAAAATGTCTGCCCCCTGTAGTTAAATAAATTTTCTTTTCTTTAAATCACATTTATACGCTCATGGACAAAAATGTTTGTCAGGCAAACAGTCATGAGTGTTGCAGTTCAAAACCTGCTGGCAAACCAGCTCTCCTCTTGCTTCTCTGTACAAAGTAGACTGAAGATAGAGATCAGGGAGGGGATCCAGTGGGAAGGCTGCTTCCCCTGCCTGAGCCCAGGGAGGATGGAGATGATAGGCATGTGAGCTCATGTGCTTTGTGCTGCCAAAGGACCCACCAGAGCCAGCCCTCAGTCCTGCAGGAGCTCCTTGGCTCGAGGGCTGGGTTCACATCCTGATCCCGGAACAGAAGTGCTGGTCCTCGTGGGTCAGGAATCTGAGCTGAGCCCGCCAGATGGGCACCGCTGGATTTATCATGAAGGAAAAGGAATGGGCTGCTCTTCTGATCTAGGGAACAGCATTTATTTTATGGGAAGTTCTGTAGCAGTAAGCTTCTAATTCATGTCTTTCTAGTTGAGTAAGAACTGATTAAGGCACACTGAGAAATGGAAAGCAGTCATGTTACAAGGTGGACCACACTAGGTATGAATGGGGGAATGGTGCAGCCTTTTGGGAAGTGGTCTTTAAGCAAATCCCTTTCTGCAGAAGGATTAGTTAATAAGATGGGGCATAATGACCCTGTCTGGGGAACGTTTTCATGGTCTGTGCTCTCAAAACCCCAGTGCTGGTTTCATTTGTCCTCACTGGCTGCTGCCAGAGCACTGGCTGGGGTCCTGTGCAGGGAATCGCAGGCTCTGAACGCCGACAGCCCGAGCCTCACAGAATCCACTGAGAGGCACAGCGTGTCGGGTAACTTCCTCTAGCATTTTCTCCAGGAGGCTGTCAAACTTACTGGTATCTTTTAAATGTTTGAACAGGAATTTAAATTGCCAACTGAATCATTCAGATAGCATGGGTATTGACAGAGAAGTCAAATTAAGTCATCTTGCCTGCCACTGCCAAGGCTTCCTCCGATGGGTATTTTCTCATGACTTTGCTAATTTATTTTCCATTTGTCAGGGCAGTGGGCAGTTTCTTAATTGGAAAAACTACATCTTCTGCTGGCAAACTTCTGTGCTGGTTCCCAGCTCCCAGATGCTTACTGCAACATCATTCTATCTATAATAAAAATATAAAATGGTTTAAAAGAGTGAAGCATGTCCCAGATTGTGACATGCCGTTCACAAAATGCTGCCTGTGTCACTGGAAGTTGCTCATTACACCAGGAAGTATCTCAGGCTCCATAGCTCTGACTACAATGCTCATTAGACTCAGAGAATATTGTGTTATTTGAAGGAAATAGACTATTGACATTAGGTGGGATTTGACCCCTTCCTTCACCAATGCTGACAAGCTTGAGCCATGTCCTGAGTGAGGACATTTCCTTCCTTGATGTCAGATCCATACAGAATGGTTTTACACTGATTTTCCTGTGGGTCTGGAGGCAGCAGATCTTTGATTGCATGTGAAAAGGATGTGATGTAACAACTGCATAATATTATGAGCAGGATAAATGTACATAAGCTTTCATAGCTTGTTTTCTTCTAACGTCTGTGGGTTCAGCTGGAGAAGCAGCAGTACAGTGGCAGTAGCAGGTTAACACTGATTTCTTCTGATTTCTACAGGATTTGATAAAACTGCATCCCTTTATTACATGCATGATAAGTTGCAATGATGAAGTAAGTCCTAGTTGTCTTGTTCCATGCAAAGTTAGAGCTGCCTTCTCATACTCTGCAGTCATGATTTACAAGCATGTCCTGTTTTTGGGGGCTGCCAGATAAACAGCGTTGTTCTACTATCATTCTTGCAGCAATGTCAGGACAGCCCCCGGCACTGCCTTTCACGTGCCTCAGGAAAAGTCAGGCTAAGGACAAATGCAAAAGAAGCAGTGAAGGAGCCAAGAGAATCTGATTGTCCCACTTACATGTAGAAGCAGAGGTCAGAGATGAGTTTTGTTCACCCAGAAATGGCATGTTTACAAAGGGCAGGTGACTGATGAGCCTGGTATCTCAATCAGCTAGGGAGGGCCAGTGGCTGATGCCTCCATCACCACACTCCAGTTTCTAAACTTTCTGACACAGGCGTGTTAGAAGATGAGACAGACCTTTGTGATCCTCCAGGCTGCTCTGCATATCAGTCCCTGCAGAACTGGGTGTTGTCCTTAGTGAAATCCTTTACCAAAGCCAAACCACTGCAGAGTCAGAAAGGCAAAGCATTTGATTCTGTCAAAAGCTTTTTCATGCCAAAACCACAGGGAGAGTAGGTTAGTAGTGTGGTAATTTCTACTGCAGAATGCTATTGTATTGTTGGAGGGAGTAATTTCAAGCAACACACACAGCCTGACTTCAGCATGCTGTCAGTCTGTCATACTAACAGAGACCACAGATCTGATAAGCAGCTGGAAGTTATAATCTTCTGTGCTGGGTTATTCCAAGAATATTTCTGAAATGCAGTAATGCATTTTGCTCCCAGATTTGTTTAGTGCTGAGCAAAACCCCATGGAAAATTCCAGTATTTGAATACGTGGGGTATTTTTTTCCTCCTGAAATGAGCTGCTAGTCAAAATGTTAAGAAATAGTAGTTGTGGAAAAAGAGTTCTGAAATTTTTTTCTGTGGGTAATCTGGACCCTCCTTCTCCCTCACCAGGTCCTCCAAGGAAGGATTGCTAATGTTCTCAGTGTTGAAGGACTCCCATGGCACTGCAGGCCTTGCAGTCAGATGCAAACTGAGTCACTCAATTATGAAGTTGTTGGGGACAAAAGGCACCAGAGATAAGTAATGTTTTCAAGGGAGGGTCAGAAGAAGAGATCTGGGCATCAGTATGAAACCCCAAACATTCCAACCTGGCTGGAGTCTGGTGGACCCACCTGAACTAACAAGGAGGAATGGATGGTGACCCTGGAGGTTCTGCTCATCAGGTGAGCTCCAACCACCTTCTGTGAAGATGGACCAACCCAGAGATGCAACTCCAGATTCCTAGGAACAGCCAAGTAAACTTGTAGACATCTTCTGTTGTTTCCATGTCAGTGGGTACCTTCAGGATCACAGTTTCAGGAATGGTGGGATTTTAGCCTCTGTAACAGCTGTCTGGCTTGGTGTGGACCGTTAGGGCCTGGATGAAATGGATTCATGTAAGAAAAGATGCATTCTGTATAAGTTTGAAGCCCAGAATATTCTGCCAGATGTGTGCCACAAGATTCACTTCAAGAGCAGTCAGCCCACTTCCTTTCAGTTCATGTCCTGCCTCTCAAAATCAGTCTCTTTCCACCTAGTCCTGTTTGTTCCCTGCTTCTTGTGTGGCATCATCCAGCATCTTCCCTATGCTGTGAAGCCTGGCTTGGCTGGTCTCACTCCGTGTTTGGCCTCTGTTGTGATGGCAAATGCTGACTTGCTTTCAAGCATATCTGCTGTTGTGACTCCCTCTCATTCCAGCTTATCTTAGGGATCACCAGCTACTCTCTTCTGTGCCTGCTTTTATTCCCAGAAATGACTTGGAGGACTAAGATGAGATTTCCTTGTTTCCATGGTGTTGCACTTGACCTAATCAACCATTGCAGACCTAAAGTGTCCTTGCCTTCAACCTCTCTCTCCTTCAAGCTGTGGCTTCAGGGGAGCACACTGATGCAAAAACAGGTGGTGTATCTAGAGATAATTAGTGATTATGTGCCAGTGATTACAAGTCTATAATGAGTAATTAGATGTCAGCAGAATAGAATTACAGTGGATTTAAAGGTACTATGTTTGCTTGTTTGTTTTTATGGTTCCTTGTGACTGTGAGGAAACAAGCAGTATCTAACATGGGGGGGAAGAAGGAGGAGGAAGGTGGGACATTTGGAAAGATGGTATTTGTCTTCCCAAGTAACCATTGCGTGGGATGGGGCACCACTCTGCTGGAGGTGGCGAAGCACCTGCCTGCCGTTGGGAAACACTGAATTAATTCCTAGGTTTGTTTTGCATGTGTGTGCAGTGTCTTTATCTCAACCCATGAGTTCTCTGTCGTTTACCCTTCTGATTCTCTTCCCAGTCCTGCTGGTGGAGAAGGGAGCAAGCAGCTGTGTGGTACTTTGTTGCTGGCTGGGGCTAAACCATGACAGGTTCTCATCCTGCAAAACTGTTTCACGCATTCTACACTGATGACTAATGATATTTTTGTAGTTTAGAATATTTCTCTGGATTTAAATTAGGGACAGTATCACATCTTGCAAACTCAGGACGTAAAATATAACTGCATCCAGTGCTACTTGTCAGAATGATCCTGAAGGATTTCCTTGGCTTCCATTCGTAAAAATCTATTTTGGATGACTAATGAAAACAGACTTATTTTCCTGTGTGCTAAGCACTTCCAAATCTGCCATTTTCCTACCTTCTTTTTCAGTCTCTCCATTAATCCTAAAAAACATCCACTTGTATTCTCTGCATGCCTGGGCAAGAGTTCAGATCACTAACTTGGAAACTGCTGCTGAAATATGTTGTTTTCTGCCAGGTCTCAGACCTCCTTTATCTGTCTCCAGGAAGTGAAGCTCATTATGTTTCCCCTGGACCATGCAAAGCAGAATAATAATCTTGTTTTGTAAAGTATGTTTTGTGTCACGTTAACATGACTTAGCTTCTGGGATGGTTGAAAACATACAAAGAATGTACAAATAAAAGACTTCCAGTTCCATTCAAATCTCTGAACACACATAACTATGGCTATTGTAAAGAAATCAGAATTAATGAGTCACTGATCCTTACTGCAGAAGGATCTTGCTGGAGATGATCCTTACTATGTTTTTATCACATTTATCGCATCACGTATTACTTATATTTTTAGTTTTTTATTAAAGGAAATGATCTGCTCAAGACCAAAGCATTTAAAACACTTGAGAGTCAGCAGCTGATATCCCAGCACAGGAAAGAGTTTGTCTCACTTGCTTGGGGACTCAAAACTTTACTGAGGGGGTTTGTTTCTCTGATTGTGTTGTAAGTGGCTCAAACATGGGTATTTTTCCTGTGTCTGAGGCAGTTGGGGAATTTGGGCAATTTATAGCATTAGGTTAATTTCTGCATTTACAAGGAAGGTTGGTGTAGCATAAAGCCAGAAGTAAAACAAAAAGTTATCATTAATTTAGCTATGACAGGAAGCAGGGTTGGTGACAGGGTCTCAGTTAGGGCTCTGGATTCAAAGCCCTGCTGGCTCTAGCCAGGCACACAGGTTCATTGATGCCAAAGCTGTTTTCTCTCCCAGTCATTATCATGTACCTGGGTCTGGATACAACAAATGACACAGGGACAGGCTCAGGCTGACAGTGTGGATTAGGATTCTTAGGGTTAGGGATCTGGAATAAAAGGGTTGTTGACCTTAGTTTATAGATGACCCTTGTTTGGGTCATATATAGAGGGCCCATCACAATGGGGTCACCTGTGTTGTTGCTGATTGCTTTTATTTCTTGTGTCCTGGGGCTCAAAGACATCAGATGAGGGTACTGCTAGTTTAGTGTGCTCCTGTACATCTCACTGTATGGTTTGTTATATAACTGACTGGGAAAAAATCAGGCACAAAGGAGTAGGAGTAGTGTTTCCATCTGCTCCAAGGCCAGAACTCAGTAAGATGGGACCATACTGGGATTGGTATTATGGTCAGTGTTGAGGTCTGTATTTGGAGGTGCTGAAGATTTGTTACCAGTTCTTGGAGGCTCCCTCTTTATATTGAGAAATGTGACCTGCTGACAGCCAATCCATCCCCAAGGGAGTGGACGAGCCTGTTTCATGCAGCTGGGGTCCTGCCTTGGAGTGCACATCAAGCCCACCAGAGCTGTCCCAGTTTCAAGATCTGCAGTAGAGCAGAACTCCATGCAGCATTTGAAGATACAAATGAGCAGGACAGTGGTACAGTGACATTTTCCAATCTCCATGCTTTCCCTAGGTATCCCTAAAATGGCATTCAGTTGTTGAGCACTGACCTGCAAGATCCCTCCCTTGGCAGAAGTGCCTCTCATAAATGGTGAATGTTAGTCTATAATTAGGGAGTCTGTAATCCATAGATTAGTGGCTCCATGCTCTAAAGTCTCCATCTGTTCTACACACTGAAATCATTATATCTCTAGTCTCAGTCCTGTTTCAGGCTTCTAAAATCGTTTTCACAGGATTTTCTTTGTTGTGCAAAGCAGCTTGTTCATTGCTGCCACTTGCTGTCCAGGCACTGGAGCAGATGTAGCACAATGGCCTCTTGTCAATGTAGCACAAACCATGGGATGCATCTCTGCCCAAGCAGGAGCAGGGCTTTGAAATGTGTATTTCAGCCATGTTCAGACACCCCCCTCAACACAAAGCAGATGGCACATTGCCAGTTATTAGGGCTTTTACTATGTTCAGACAATATCCTAAAGAATGGAAAACTGTCGCCATCCTAAGGGGCTACAGAAACAACCCAGAGACCTCCTAATGTATAGCCAGGCTTCACTCCAGCCATGAGCACTCACCTTGCCTGCTCTGGCAGAAGCACAGTCTGGGACAGGGCTTAGTCCCTCACTTGCCAAAGTAATTTATGATAAAATACCAGACAAAATGGAGATGCCTCAAGGATGGCCCACACAGCTGCAACCTGGGGCCTCATATGACCACCTTACACCCTGCCTGGGGCAGGCTGATAGGCTGTCATGTACCAGGGACAGACTCACACCAGGCGTGCCCATGGCTTGTCCCAGGACAGTCTGCAACTCCCTTGCATTGTCCCATCCTTTTATTGTCTTGTAGCTGAAGGTACCTTGCAGCTGTCCCAGAGAAACACCCAGAGCAATCTGGACCGAAAATCTGGTGAGGAGTTCTTGTTATTGTCAAAAAAAGGATCCCTTGGATGGCCATGCTTCCACGTGTACACAGGAGATGGCAAAATCAGACATAACAGATGTTATGATACCTAGGCTTACCATTCTGAGCTGTATCTGTGATGAAACACGATGCAGGTTTTCTTGCACTGTATCTTCATTCCATCAGCAAAGTATTCCTGTTTTACTCCAGCAGGCGCTCAGGCTGGGAGTTCACGCAGCAGCTTTTCTACACCTCTTCTGATCCAATTCCCATTGCCAGCAGTTTCCCTGAAATGCATTTCTAATTTTATTAGAGATTTTTAGAAAAGTGAACGCCTCCTAGTCTGGTCACTGAGCTACTACTGAACTACTGTGTTGCACATCATTTGGTGTGAAGGATGTTTGCACAGGCAAACATCTATTTTAAATTGTGTATCTGCTATCTTTAATTCTAAAGTAGTGTATTTTAACATTAAATGCTCCTTCCATTTTTTTCCAATCAAAGGAAACAAGACTGCTTGGCTCAAGTTCTTTGTTTCACTCATTATTTGAAGATTATTTTGCAAGGGAAATGAACATGTTTGAACTAAATCTAGATCCAAGTTTCTGTGTTTCGGACCCATTTAATGTGTTTTAGTCTTCTAAGAGCACTTTAAATGAACTGCAGTTCTTGGGGACTGGATCTTGGGAAATATAGTGTTTGGGGTTATTTTAGTAAAGAATACAATAATGTTCTGGGCTGTTCTGTAACAATATGAAATTCTTTAGCTTAGATTTCTTGAGTGTAAAAAGGATGAGATAGGTATAAATACCTGGCTGTAAGTTTGCACTTCCAGATATGTTTTCCATTTACTTTATAAGATTTTCTTGACAGTTTTCTTCCCAAAGGGCTGTTTGGCAGCGCACCCAGCTCCCTGTGGCCTTGGACTGGAGGTACCGAGCATTTTGTCTCTGTGACATCAACTGCCACGAAGTGCCGCTGTGTACTAATGACCCACTCCTCAAAATGAAAGTATTCTATAATTTAAAATTCATTTTAGGCAGAGAAATTGCAAAGATTTGATAGAGTGGGAGGCGATTCCAGAGTCTGAGCCTGTCAAGGGCCGAAGGTGCGGCGCAGAAAACAGAAGCGGGAGCCAGCCGCGGCCCGGTCACCGCCGTTATGGCTCTGGCGTTACGGTCACGTCCAAGGGTTACGGGCCCTGCCCTGCGCTTCCACCGAGACATTTCCGAGCCGCTCTGCCCGCGCCCGGCCCGGCCCGGCCCGGCCCGGCCCCCGCGGTACCTTTGCCGATCGCCACCACGAAACTCGTCTCGTCCTGGAGGTTCCTGATCATCTGCGGGGCAGAGCCGGGAGCTCAGAGGGGCTCGGGGGGGCTGAGCC
>VXBN01014239.1:151599-193395 GCA_013397395.1 Sinosuthora webbiana | reverse complement strand
GCCTGAGCCGCGGGCCCCGCTGAAGGAGCGAGCGGCGGTTTTTCCATTTCAAACTGCGGCAAGAGCCTTCAGGAGCTCCCAGACCGTGCGCCCCGGACTCCAGAAAGGCAGCAGCTTGCTCTTGTGTTTTGGTTTCTGCACAGGCCTGGCAAACAGAAAGAAATTAACCCTTGGCCCCCGTTGGGATCGCTCCCTGCCGTCCCTTTTCCTAGTGATCGCTCCAGGACCTCGCTCACTCTTTAATCGATGTATTCCCCACCCCAGAGTAACCCCCATCCCCTGCTGTGTCACAGCCCCCTGCGCCCCAGCGTGTCCCTCCGTGGCTCAGCTTGAACGTGATTCCTCTGAACAAACTCCAGCTATGCTGAATATCTCCGTGAATGTAAAGTGGTATTTTTTTAAAAAAAAAAAGCTGCTGTTTTATTTTTTATACAAACTAAAACACCAGAGGTCATTGAATCCTATATTAAATACATAAATTAAAAAATAACCATTCGTAAAACTTTACATACAATAAGGATTCTCTCCTACACATTAATACATATAGTACAGATACATGTCCAGTGTTTATCAAAGGGTCATTCTGCCAAGTAATTTACAATTTTGTTCTGGAACAGACACCAAAAAAATCTGGAACAAAACGCATATATAAAACCACAGAGGTGCTGATGTGAGAGAGGGAAGGGGAAGAGAAAACCCTTTGGATCACCAGCAGCTGTGTGTTTGTTCTCTTAGTCCTGCTCATGTCAGGAAAGCCTGGCCTGGGCAGTCCTCGTGGGATGCCACAGAACTGAAAGCTTTGGGTTTCAGAGGATGTTTCCCACTGAGGTGATGGTAGGGGGTTGGAAGATGAACACCACCTAAAAAAACCCCTCTCCATTGTCCTCCAGGCTCATCAGTAAGAGAGGATGGAGCTGTGAGCCAGGCTGGTAACACTGCAAGAAGTACCATTTCCTTACTGCAACCCCAACTGCCTGAGCTCATCTTAGGTAACCAGGCCCTCATCTGAAGTGCTTAAATTCAAAAAATAGTCTTCAAAATCTCCCAACTTGGTCATTGGGAAAAAAAAAAAAAAGCAGCAAGTCAAATTGTGGTCAAGCTTATTTGTACTACCTTCTGTGACTCACCTCCTGCTTTGGCGGGATGGATAGCCTGGAGTGCTGCTACTCCTGAACAGCCTCAAAGGGATGCATGGGAGGGACCCAGGGCTGTGTTTGCTGTTCTCAAAGGCTGCAGTAAATTGCTTTTGTATTTTTCTTGTTGGTTTTGGGGAAGGGAGGTTGGCTGCAGTGACTAATCTTAGGGAGGATTCTCAATCCTTTGCTTAAATGAACGTCAGGAACAGCAGAATGCCCAGGATTAACAGTCCAAGGACAGAGATAGGTCCAGAAAAAGAATCAAAAAATTAATTTCCCATGAGATGTGAAACTAAACCTGGACGAGTGTACCAGCTGTGGCAGCTAAACAATCTTGATTCAGTTCCCCATGCCTAGACTGAAGTAATACGTTCATAAGCTATAGCAATTATTTCTATATACAATAGGGAATAGGAAAGTATATGCATATATATGTATATATATGTACATATACATATAGGTACATGTGTGTGTATATATATATATACACACACACACACAGAGTAATCTCATTTTGATCTAGCTGATAGCAGAAAGTTCATATTAACTCATATCAGCAAGTGTGTTTTAGGCATGGCATCTGCTACACTGCAAGGGGAGTAAAGCAGTGGTGGTTCAGCTCCCTGGAGGGAAAAACAATCTTTGAAAAGTTTGCAGACCCAGGTCTGCTGCAATCAGATTACCAGCCCCCATCCCACCCTGAGCCCTTGGGAATGCAGTACCTGCATGCATATATACACACACAGGAGAAAGGGACTGCAAATTAGACAGAAAAGAGAAATTAAATAAGATATGGCTCACGGAGTGTAAATGATGAAGCCTGCTACAAGACCAGTCAGGTATGTCGTGAAACTGTGTACTTCTATCTGTGCCATAAACCTTCTGTACAACTGCCTGAAATAAACGTTTCTAGGTTGTTTTTTTTTTAAACCAAACCAGTGGTTAAAGTTATTGCACCGTCACTGAAACCAAGTGCTGCTCATCCTTCTGCAAGAACTCAGTACTGTAACTGCCAGCCCTGACACTGAGGAAAGCAGCCTGAAGGTGTGAAAATACCTGCTGCTGCAACAGAGAAAAGAGTGAGGTGGGAAGAAGGAATAACCAGAGAGAAAGCCCCCTCGTTGTAGCTAACAACCTGTTAAGCTTCTCAGTGATCTCCAGCTGTCACAGGAGTGGGACCACTCTTCCAGGGCCCAACTCCAGAGTTTCAGGACTGAAATCCTAGCTCATAGAAAGCACATGTACATTTGGGTCAACCTTATTCAGAGTCTTCTGCTAAGGAAAAGGAATTTGAACATAAAGCATGCAATGTGCCTGCAGTCACATAACATATCTACCTACAAGCGTATTTCTTAAAAAAATGAACCAGCAAACATACAAGCAGCTTGGTGCCACAACTCAGTAAACCCTTGGTCTGAACCAGTGTTTCAGGAGGATTTGGTCATTCTATAATTTAAATTAATTTTAAGGAGCAGGAAAAAAAAATCACTTGCTAATAACATCTACTCTTTGATGGAAGGCTTAACACTATCTCCCAGCACTCAAGAAATAAGGATGTTAGCAGTCTTTGTGGAGAAACTTTGTCCAGAATTGCAATGCTGTTGGGCAAATGGACATTACTGATTAGAAGCTATTCTGGCCAAAAAAAGAGGTACCTGTGAGGGGCAGGCATCCTTGATGCTAGAGGAACTTCCTCCCTCCAATGGCTAAGGAACTGCTTTCAACGTGCTGAGCTGCTCTGCCATGTGACCTCACTGCTTTCTGCCTCAGATGCTTCATCTGTAAAAGTAAACAGGCAACCAAAGGAGAAGCTCTTTGAAAAAACACTTTAAAAGCTTCTGATGTGCGTAAGATGTTGGTACATGTGATCCCTGCTTTGAAGGTGTAAGTAATGCACAAGCTGTATTCTGGCCCTTAATTTTCTAGTTTGTAGTACAGAAACCCATTCCTTCCAGTTAAAATTAAGGCTCCATCGCAGAAGACAGAGCCTTGGACCCAAAGTCTGAACAGGTCGGACACCACTCCCCAGGAAATGAAACCAGAGGCACTGAGAAGTGCACTGTCAGCCCATCAGTGAGAAAGCCAGGGTGGGTGCAGCTGTCTGCACTGCTGCCCTCGGCACAGGCCCCTCACCGTGACTGCTGCAGGCATTATGCTCCTCAGAGATGTTTCTGAAGGGTACTGGGGTGCATGGACCTATGACCTCAGGGAGGCACCACAGACAGGTTCCACGCTTTGTCATTACAGAGGTAAGTAATACTTTGAAATGAGAACTACTTTTAGTTACTCTTAACTGTGGAAAAATCTAAACAGACTAGCAATATTTCTTATTTGTAATAAGGTCGTGTTCACAAAGCTTTTCCCCATTTTGGTCTATGTATCATTGATTAGGAAGCCAACTGACAAAGTCAGGTGACAAGCTGAACCAAAACATTTTTTCCAAGCTGTGACAAAACAGTTGGAAGCTGATGCTTTGTGAATCACGTCACATGGATAAGGGGATTAGCTTTCCTCCCTGCCCTGTCCTCCAACATTTCTTTCTCAGAAGCTACTCTGTAGGTCCAATTCAGTGATCCTCAGTGGTTATTCTATAGTGAAACCAAGTACAGTCATTATTATCTCAATGGCAGTCTTTAAAGAGTATAAAGTATCTGACAATAGACAGGCTGTTCTTCATGGAGGGATGGTGAAGAGAGATAAGGCTTCAACTCCACTGGAAACCCTCCTTATGCCTCTTCTTCCATTCCAGACACCCTCTTCTTCCATTCCTCGGCCAAGGCAGGTGGTGCTGTGTTATGATCTCAAGCACAAAACATGGTGACCTGTCCTGCCCATCCTGCAATAACCCAGACTTTCTTTTTTCCTTCCTTCCTTCCACATTGCAGCTGTCATTTGTTCCTGAGGTTAAAACCAAAGGGGGAGAGCAGGAGTCCCTGCAGCGAGAAAGCCACACACTTCAAATCGAGCACTCTGTTGTCAGCATCTCTCGAGTTTCTCCTTCTCTCATCTGTTCGTTTTTGATCCATTTGTCAGATGACAGGGTGACATTAAAATGATTGCCCTGCACAGCAGGAATAGATTTTTCTATTGTAACTTTGGTTCCATGCTCAAGATACACTGAGTTGATCAGCTGAAAGTGGTTCCTTCCCTTTAAGTTCTTCCTCGGTGATGTAGGTTGTCAGTTTATTTTTCTTCCCCTTTTGTAATTTCAACATATGGGATTTCATTAGATGCAGCATATATCATAGCTTTAGACAGGAACTGTCAGGTAACAAATTTTGAGTGATGGCTTTAAAATACAAGGTGGTTGCAGTCTTGGCTACAGGTTGTTCATTTTTATACTTTTGAAAATAGGTGTAAACAATATTCTCTTCATCAAGGGGTGGAAGCATTTGCCTTTATAAGGACTTATCTTGTGGTCGGGCACTCTAAAAGTAAAAAAAAAAAAAAGAACATCTGTATCAGATAAGGTGTAAGTTTCTAAGTTCCTCTACCTACCTATCCCAGCTTTGCCAAGATACAATCTATCAGTCAGGAAGCTGAAAAGGTCAGTTCTTACAGCTATCAATGTAAAACTGGTTTTGTCTGTATGAAAAGCATTTGCGAGAATTCCGTGTATTTTGCTAAGCTGGTCCATTTAAACCCCACAAAGTGCAACCCTGTGGTGCATAAAAGGTCCCACGGGCATCTTCACAGGAGTAGTATGCAAAAGTTTCAATGACTCTTGCACCAAAGCTGCCTAAAATTCACCCATAACAAGAGCCATGGCAGCAGGCAATATCCTTGGGGTGTCAAAGCAAGCATGGAATTTTGGCTAAGGCAGCACTGAGGCAAACAGAAATCTCAGCATTCAAGCCTACATAGTCCACACAGACCACACTTCCTTATGTGATCACAAATAAGTGAATACATATGTTCACAAGCAAAGAGAAAATGCAGGTAGGAAAATCCCACATAAAGAGGAATTAGAGAGCTTCTGGTCTGGATACTGTATCTGCTGCACATAGGTTCCTTTATTTGCACATTCTTGTCCATTATTATTTCAGTATGGCAGTGAGTCCTGTGTTCACTGTGGGTAAGAAGGAAACCAGAAAGTATCATCTGTAAACCCACACTGATGGTTCTCTCTGCTGGTTAAAAGATTGGTAAAGGATAAACTGCACCAAGGCATCAACAAAACCAAAGACTTCTCACCATTAAGTGGCTCCCTAGGATGAGCTGGGCTTTTTGTTTGTTTTGTCAGGGATTTGTTTGAAGTCCCTCATAAGGCTAAGACAGTTCACTTGAATCCAGTGAAAGTAAAGCAATTTTGCAATAGATAGAGTGTATTATATATATGACTATACATGTAGCTCAATAGTTATAAGAAGAAATGCTGATGGCACACTCCCCATGCCATGCTCACCTTTGCTGAATTACATCACCTGGGCAGGCAGGTGTTTTTTAATGCAAATGGGCAACATGAGTCAGTGTTAGTTATTCTCTCCAATTCCATGTATTCCTGCCTTGGAAAATATGACTTTGCTAAAATCCCTCTCAATCTTGCCAACATTATTCCCAAATTGCTTTGTCTGGAGATTTCCCCTCAGGTACTGAGGGGAGAGGATCCCACAGAGGAAAATACAGGGGTGAGGGCAGGGGATGAGGAGCTTACCATTACCTTGTTTTTGAGGAACTGCTACAAGACTTGATGCTTTGCACCTGTGGAGTGACTGGCCTTGGTAAAACACTCTACAGGTATCATGCGTGCTGTGATGCTGGGCCTGCTGCAGCTGTCTTTACAGTTCAAGGGAGTTCACAGCAGTGCAGATCCTCTGGAAAAGCATTGAGTTTATATATCCCCCACACACACCTCACCCATAAATTCTTCCCCTTTCATAGTCAATGTTGATTCTCTAAATCACTGCATCTCCACCACTGTCGTGGCTCCTTCCTCTGTCACTCAGCTCACCGTGATCTGTCTTGTTGATCCCTACCTGATGTTCATGAAGCCAAATATGCAAAAGCAGCATGGGAAAAGCAAAAGAATCCTCCATCTCCTGGGTGGTCCTAGGAGTACCACACCTGCCTAGCAGGCTTTGTGGGGCTGTAAACCACATTTCAGCTCCTGCTGATGCTTCTCATCCTCCCTGTGGGGAACTGGGCCCCTGTGTGCTCCACGGGCCAGCCATTATGGAGCAACAGTGAATTCAATGAGTGAAACTCATCTTGGCATTGCAGTCAGAGCAGCTTTCCTGGGCTCAAGTGATCCCAAAAGGATTTACACCTGCTAAACCTTAGATGTTAGGCAAACGAAGAGGAAAACCCATTGAAGGAGGTTGGGCCAGAATGGGAGGTGGAGGGTGGGAAGAGAAAAGGCGAGGGGAGGGAAGTGAAGTCTTGACAGGGTCTCTAAGGGACCCACGTAAATTCCTGTGCAGTGACATCAGTGAACTGTGCAGCTGGGATGGTTGTGTCACCCCTAAGACAGCACAGAAATGTTTGTGCTGTTTTGACTTAGCCCTGTTCAAGGAACACGACAGCCAGGTGTGCATCAGCTCAGTCGAGAGCGAGAGCTGAACAGGACCCAAGAGCCCATGGAGGCACGATGACTCCAAGTGAAAAATAGCAAACCTCCTAGAACTTAGGAAAAATATACAGTTCTGACCTTAAGCATCTCATTAGCTTTTCTAACCAGCCAACACCTGCCCTCAAATTAGGCCAAAAGGACATGTTATCAGCAAAAGGAGATTGCTATATTAGGAGATTGGTAGTGGTAAAACTGAAACATAGAAGCTTCTCACCAGTTCTGTAGCTGTACTAGAAGAGGCAAATACTCACTAGAGAAACAACACCATACCCACTCTGGTGGAAAATGTAGGTGCAAACTGTATATACAGAAAACTCTGAACCTCTTATTTCCCAAGTTTTTCTCATATGCTGCACAATTATTCTAGTGGTGATAGGAACTGAAAAAGGACGACAGTACAGGCAAATGGAAAAAAATCATGCAGACAGGCTCTTGCAAATGCCACTATCACTTCCTGTGATTTTTCAAGGTGCACCTTAAATCCAAGAATTTTTTTTATTTGGAATCTCCCTCTAGGTTGACTGCTTGTTCTGGATTCATGATTCTGTGGTACAGCGAAAGACACACTCAAATAAAGTTATTTGCTATTACTGTGTACTGTGAAAATCTTGGCTTCTTAAAATTATTCTGTGTATAATTTGGTTGCTTCAGTAGAATTTCTGATTTTTTTCTCCATTATGAATAAGCAAGAAACTGTAAAGTCCAACTTCCACCAGTCACAGCCACTTAAAACATCTCACAACCATACCATGCTGTACCATGGTTCTCAGAAATCCTGCAGTAGGAACACAATCAAGTATGCAGTCATAACTTAATGTGTTTCATGATCACTGGATCAAGGCAGTATGTTTTAAACAGCAGCAACTTGATAATGATATTATTGACTGTTGTTTACAAGAGCTGTCCACATTTCTCCTAATTCTTCCCTATGGGTTGTTCCCCACTCAAGCCAACCTGTATATTGCTGCCTCAGCCCATGCAAACATTCATTTTGAGGTCTGGCCGAACAAGGATGCAGTGGATTCCAGCTGATGTGGATAATTCTGAGAGTTGTCTCTGCATCAGCAGAAAACTGCATATGAAAGCTTTAATCTAGCTGAAATGAAGGGGCTAGGGGCTCTTCCTTAAAGGAAAAAGGAAAACCCACCAAACTGCACCCCTGCCACTTAATTATAATCAAAATCTTGAATTGTATCTGGAAACAAAGAATGAGCTGGTACAAATAGTGGAAGGGCCTGGCAGAACATCTTTCACACAACTGTATCTCAGCTTGTCTCAAATGCAAAGCAGAGGACTCATTCATTGACACAGCTGAAGCCAGAGTCAAGAGAGTATGAGAAATGTAATGGTATGGGTCTGTCCCCAAATCAGAAAATTATGCTCTGTCATTACAGGCTCTGGAGACTTTAACATTATGTTTTCTATGCTATGTTCTACTTTTGTTATCCTGGATCAAAAGAAAAATTGTCCTAGCCCAGCATCCTTGTTCTGGAAGTGGCTAGCCACAGAGAAAAATGGGACCATTACAGTTCTCTGATTCATTTCCCCATCTTCACATGACTTTTTGAACTCTGAACTTTCAGCTGTTAAGCATACTGTGACAGACCTCTTTACAACCTGTATTCTTAACTATAAATTTTTGTTTACTTTAGGCTTATGACATGGTAATTGTTTGTATTAGACAGTGAATAATAGCAAGCTGTCTCTGTCTGTCCATCCATTCTATGACAAATTTTTTAGACCTCTCCAATATCTCCTTTTATCAGTGTCACTTCTTGAGCCAGAAAAATCCTCCAATTTCTCTGTCTCTCCCTTCCTGTCTCTCAGCAGCTGATCATTCTTCCTTGCCCTTCTTTGTATTTTTCTTGCTGCTGGACACAGAGCTCTACCTGTTTTAAAATCCTTCCTGAGTGTTAGTTCAGAGTGTGTTTACAGTTGAGGTTATTTTAACTGTTTTCCATCTGCATCCCTTTGCAAACATCAACACTGAATTTCCCCTGCAATTCCCTTGGCTTTTTGATAGTGTGAAATTCCTTGTTAGCTTTCATTTTTACAATTATGAATAGCACAATATCACCAGCAACTCAGCAGTACAACAACCCCCTACTGTGAACTATTCCAAATTGACAACAACCTGCTGCATTCGCTGACTCCAAACATCCACAAGAACACACAAGGATGTGATCCTCCGCTCTGTGCAAGAGGTGCTAGCTTTGAGGAAATAAATAAAACAGTCTTACCTTTCCAAGAGGCACATTGACATCAAGGCCAAAGAATAAAGGCAAGAGAGAAGAACAAGAATAGAAATAGAAACTGCAGAAGAAAAATAAGACTGTGTAAAAATGAAAGGCAATGGCATTATAAGCATCAGAATTATTTTTGCACTCTGTAGAACAGTTAGAATATTTATTCATTCAGAAAACACTGTTATTTCCCTCATTACATCTGTAAGTACCACACCACCTTCCAGGCTTAGAAAACAGATCCCAATAATTTTGGTGATGGATTACAATTGGCACCACACTGAAAGCCTTAGGTGTAACTGTCACATCATGGTACTCCATGGGCTGACAAGTCAAAGCTGGGTATCAAAAATAGCATGCAGAGTATTTTTAAGTGCATTAAAAACGGTGGCTGCAATCCATGCTAGAAATCACCTGGATATATAAATACACACATGTACACATGTACACAAGTTTATAGGTACGTACACACACACCTCCAACAGTCACCATCACATGTTTAATGATGTAATGTAGTATTTTAAGATTAAAGTCTGTATCTAGTGACAGAAACTGAAAAGAAAGGACTGTGGACCACCACCAACAGGTGCAGCTGACAGAGAGAACTGGATCACTACTTTCAAAACAAAATTCATCAGTGTGCTTCAGAAGCATAACAGAACCAACCTTTTCCTCCAGATCCTTAATTTGTCTCTTCTGGATGTCAGTTTTATCTTCTAAATCTCGGATCCTCTGGAAATCAGAGAAGAAAGCATCTACACTAAATTCTCAGTAAATCTGTCCCACTGTACAAGTAGCTTAATGTTCCAAGTGCCAAAAGTCTAGAAATCAACAAAGCCACTTCTGTGGCAGTGATAATCTTGTGTCCTGCTGTGACTCCACCCACTCATCCCACCAAACCACCACAGCTTTACCATGTGTGCAACTGCTTAAAACACGATCCTGCACATATGTAACTGGATCCTTAAATGCTGGAAATTAGCATCAATGATTAATCTCATCTCAGACAGAATTCTAGATGAAAACATTAGGCTAGAATTTTAAAACTCGAAATACAGCAAAACAATCTTGCACAAGCTAGCATCACATGTGCTTGTATGCACAGAAAAAAAGTATGAGAATTCAAAAAGCTAAGTGCCAGCTCCCTCGTGGCCTAGAGCTTGCCTAGATTTGAGCTCAGATTGTGTTCTTGCACAGAAAGGCTGAACAGATACCACATGTGTGTGGTTCCTTCTTCTTACCTGATGAGCCTGCTGGAGCAGCTCCATCCTCTCCTGAAGAATCTGGCAATCATATTCTCTGCTTTTCCTCAGCATCTGACGTCTTAGCTTTTCTACTGCTGTCCGCAGCTCTTCCTGCTGCTTTTCAGTGAGTAGTTCCCCAAACTTTATCACTGTTTCTTGCTGCAAAGCATTGTACAAGGTGGCCTCAAGCTCCTGGATCCTCTGGTTGATGCAATACCAAAAGTCAGTTAGAGATGAAACATGGTTTAAACCACATTGGGAACTGGGGGATTGGTGGCAGATTCAGGCCCCTGCATGAGAGGCAGTCCCTGTGCTGAAGTGAGCAAAACTGTGAAAAACTGAACTCAGAAAAGAGTTCCATGTTCTGAAGAAAAGAATAGGAACTTTCATTTTTAAAATATTTTAATATTGATTTTCACTGAAATCCTTCACTTTTACTCTTTTTTATGGAGTTACAGAGATAGAGTTGGATAGAATTTTCAAATCTGAAGTGTAAATTATTTCACCAATTCTAAAATTTCCACCTATAGCTCTAAAACCTCCAGCTGGACAAGTTGACATTAATGAGCAATATCTGCCTTAAACTGACAAGAGTTTCAGACTTCAGGAGATGTGTCTTTTTATGACATGAAAAGGCAAGATACCGTGTTGAAGCTGTGCAGATTGCATGCTAGTATATCAGAAGAATGAGGAAAGAATAAATTTAAAAAAACCAGTACTGACAAAAAAGCAAAAATCTCTCCTCCTGATTCAACAAGAGTCTGTGTGCTATTGCAGAGTTGCCCAGTATGTGCTGCAGAATTTCCTTTGTACATACCATGTATGCTTGGTCAAGAGCTTGCTTCCTGTAGTCTAATTCTTCCTCCAAATAACCTTTTATTTTGCAAAATTGCTCCTACAATGAAGGATCATTTGGACAGAAAAACAAATTAGTTACTCCAAATACTTTAGGAAGTTTTATCAGATCATTTTCAGGTATCTAATTCAGCAGGATGAGGAGACTGGGTTTTGACTGATGCTCAGCAGAGTTATTAATACCTGACTCAGCCAGAAAAGAAAGAAGGGCAAATAGCTGTAGATTGCTCTTGTAGGTAAATATATCTGATCTACATGGAACTAAATCCATCCTCTCTGTTGGCTTCAGTGGTATTGCTTGGCATCTCAGTAGTGAAATTCACAGTGTTCTGCGTGATTTTTCTAAAGATACTTCCTCTGGCATCAGGAGTTACTCTCTTTGTGCCTTCTCTTATTTTGGAGGAGGTGTAAAAGCGGACTAAACTGAACAGGAACTAACTAGACATTCACATTCCTTGGGGGCAGCTGCTGTGCTTTAACTGATCAATCCACCTTAGGCTGAACAGACTTAAGTACAGACATTCCACAGGAACAAAACACGAGCTACTACAGCTGTCTAATTCTGGCAGTTATGTTTGTTCATCTTGTAGGCTACTGCCATTACCCAGAATAAGAACAGGATAAGGTACTAACTTTACTTAGCATGAAATGAAAGCCAACAGTGTTATTATTCAATTCAATCATTTCTCACATGCTGGCCCTCAATAAAATGTAATACAGCAGCTGATGTTTGGGCTGTGAATCTTATGAGACAAATAATGCATGCCTCTCTGAAAATTATTGAGAAACCTTTGAACCCTCTGTACTTATTAATAAACAGTCATCCTCATAGAAAGAGAGGAATTTTTTAAATTTTTACTATTACTGTTATTCTGCTGTTGCATGCAAACTGGACCAGGAACAATTTTATGGATTCACCAATAATCAGAGAAATGCTGCATAGTTCATTTGCCAAGAGACTTTCCTAGTTATTTTTTGGCACATCAAGTAAGCGTGACACAGTGTCCCTAAAATGTGGAATAAGGAAAGTTTTCTTACCATATCACTTTCCAGTTCCATCATCTTCTGATGCAGAGCAGCTTCAGCTCCCTCAATCTGCTGGATCCACTGGAGAGAAGACAATGAGACCTGTAACCTGCTGTTTTCTGGCACACAAGCAGTGGCAAGCGGGATATCTACAGCATGTTGCTAGTCTGTTTTTAGCAGCCTATTGCTAGTGCTGGGCTCATCTTGAGGCTGTTTGTGACAGAGGCAGCCAGGATGTCTGCAGGGAGCACTTGGCAGGGAAGCAGCAAGAGGATTACCACTGCTGTCTCCCTGGGAGGTGGAAAAGCATACATGCCCTTGGATGGACAAGGAACACATTTCACCCCACGGATAAAAGCCCACAATGGGCCTACAGCATCTCAAAAATAGCTTAGTTGGTTTTATGGCAGTTCTGTTTGCAGAGGAGGCATTGCTGAGCAAAGTCCTTGGGAATTGTCATGTTGAAAAAACCATGTGCTGCCTTTGAGCCTTAGAAAGCAATTTTAACCAACCTCCACTTTCTTAATTTTTGAAACAAGTAGACACATACTTTCAATGCAATTTTGGCATACAGATCCCTTTGGAAGCTTTAGAAATCTCAGAACTGTAAATCCCAAACTTTATCTAATTACAGCTTAAATTTTTGATGATTTCTCATTCGGTTTTCAATTGCAAGTTTTGTTTCACATTATTTTTGTATTTGTAATTTTTTCTACTGCACAGCTTGGGCCCCCTCAGTCTGATATTTTTGCTGCTTTAGCAAGGCGCTTGGGACTGTGCCAACAAAGTTTATTTTATTTGGGGAATCACTCCCAACACTAGAAAGTTTAACAATATTGATGACAAGAACAGGGCAGAAAATGTGTTAGATGAGGCTTTAGATAACACATGAGAAAAGCAAGCACACAATTTACCTTTTCTGCCAAGGACAATACGGTGGAAGCCTGAATTATGGCCACTTGTTCTTCATTCCTTAAATTCTGTGAAGAGAAAGACAGGAAAGAGGAAAATTGGAAGCAGTTTCCTGCATGAATAAAGACAATCCAGCCTACAAAACAGGTCCACAGTTTTCAGAGGATCTCTGTAGTACTGAGTATTCAGTTTCCATTGAATTAATCTGTTAACATATTAAGAAGACCACTACTTTTGCCTTTCTACATGATATGGATTAACTGTATCATTCATTCTATTACACCTTAAGAGAAATGTAAATTAAAATCAGAACCATTTGTTTGTTTCGTGCTTGTTTTATAAAGCTGAATTTCCATTAAAACTTTTGTAAAAATAGTACTGATTTACATCAGCACGTGAACAGACAATAATGATCCTTTGTTTTTAGTTCTTATAAACTTTTTAAAGACATATCTAATGTTGGCCAAAGATACAGGATCTCTTTTATGTGGGCAGCTATGTGCTCTAAGCCACAGGGAATTTGATAATTCTTGCCCATTTATGAAACTGTTAAAAAGAATCCTAGTCCTGATGAAGAGTGGTTTACTCAGACTGCCAAACTGATTCACGTGTTTTCCTGAGTGAATGGGGTGCAGCTGGGCCCAGTCCCAAATATTGGTCATCTTTGGACATTCTTCCAGTCTGCTAAACCACATGTAACAGATGCATAATTTAACAAGTAAAACAGACATAATGATACACATCACTCACTGCACCATACCAAACGCAGCTTGTAAAGAGAAAAGACCTCCCATTTCAACTTACCCCATTATCACCCAGGATGTCTAACTGCTTTATAAGGTCTGGGATGCTGACATCCTGCAAAAAGAGAGTAAGGTGTAAAGGCATGGAAGGCTGCAATATCCATCTAGCCTGTGAAACACATAGAAGTCATCCATTTAGTTTTATCCTATGGAAATTGATTTCAGTTGCCTTTCAACCAGATTTTATCATTATGGTGAGAATTTTGAGTCTAATTGAACTGTGTCTGTCACCACACTCTTACATTAGACTCAGCTGAAATACCTGAAGCTAAGTGGAGTTATTTGTAATGGATTTTATGGGTGGCACCCACCACTCCTGCAGGAGAAGCACTGCTTTATACAACTGACCTACCTTAACCCCTTCCTTCATGCAGTAGATTTGTAGAGCACTCACACCATCTGAGAACGGGTGAATCTGGAGATTAAATGGTGGGGACCGCCTCTCTCTTTCCTGCAAATGAATTGAAAATATGCTAGAGAGTCTATTAGAATGAAGGAGATGCACACAGAAAATGCCATAGCTGCTGTTTATATCATGCTTGACCTGCAAATCCTAGCTCATTTTACAAGCCAAGGAAAGAAACATCTAGACCTAGTCTGAAAAGTGAGCCAAGTGGGACAGGATCCTAAACCCAAGGTAACTGTTTAACAGGAGATTATTAATGTCAATTATAAAATTATGTCAATTTGCAAACTGGCTGTGGAAAGGCTGTCACCTAGCTGAGAGTCAAGTGATTTGCTTTATGAAGTGTTGAACAGCTATACATCATTGTAAATATTCCCTTTAGAAAGGGGTGTTTGGCTTTAGACTATTGGGAGACTCAGATCACACATTGTCCTCACCCCGGTATGCTGTACATTCTAACATCTGTGGAAAACTGATCAACTTAGCTATTTATACACCTTTGTTGCTTAAAATTTACAAATATTTGTCCTATTTGTCCAAAACTATAAATAGTTTTAAAGGACCAGAGACAAAAAAAAAAAAATGAAGATGCTATTTCTCATTCCTCTCAGATACTCAGGCAAGCATGGAAGTGAAGATTAAACTTCACTTTCTCACACATTTTTAGTTTATGAGCATGTAATTCACTTGATCAGTTCAGCTCCCTCCCATATGGAAACACACCTGTCAGGTAAAACTGTGGGACAATTCTTTGAGTATGGGGCAAATCTGACACAGCAATAATTTATGAGACCTAGGAAAGGCTCTGTGGCAAATGTATTTGGCCTTGGACAGCAACAGAAAAGAACAAATAAAAAATAAACCAGCTTATACTGGGGAAGAGAGCAGGTGAAGTTTTGGTTGACTGGCACTCCAAGGAAGAACCTGTAACTAGAGGCACTCTGGGAAGAGGGAGCTTGAGGTCCTGCAGAGGCTTCTGAAGCTCCTGCATCACCTGAGAGCCTATTCGTACCCACAATAGGTCACGGGAGAGCTGCTCAACAGGGAATGTGTCCAGTGCCCACAAAAGGAACAGCACTTGCACATCAGCAGACTTCAGGCTTCTCCAAGTACTAGGAAAATCATGCCCACAGGCACGGCAACTAAGAGGCACACTCATGTTTAATCAGCTAAGCTTACCTGTGCACACTGAGCACCTGGCTCGGGGAGAAGTGAACCAGCTGGGTATGGTGCTCACTATTTACTATTACTATCCACAATATCAGAGCTGAAATACTTCAGCTCAATTAAAAATGCTGGGCCTGATTTGTTACTCTGTTTTATTGCTACAACACTTGTGTAAACCCTTGATTAAAGCTGGTGTCCAGTGCAAGCGCAGTCATTTGATTTTCTACCAGCTCTACTGCCAGAAGCGCATCCATCACCTCCAGCTCGAGGTTGCGGAACTCCAGCAGCTCGTTCTGGTCTCGCGCATCCTGCAGCTCCTGTTGCAGACGGTTGTTTTCTGCTTCCGTTTTCTCTATCTAACAGAAACATGTTAAATCATCACCTGTGTGACTGTTACAAGAACCACAAAGCATTTGGTGAGTAGTATTTGAGATAGCATAGGCTGTGCAAAATCTAAACCCTTAGGATGTCTCACAGGATTCAGAAAACCCTTCAGAGCGAACATGCAAACCTTCGGAGTTTACCTTGTCTAAAAGCTCTTGGTTCCTCTTAATGAAAAGCTGCTTGTCTTCCACCCAGTGTGAGTCCTGTTGGATGAAGCAGTAGTATTACAGAATAATCAAATTCCATGAGTCTGGGAACATTTATTGAAAATTGGAGCCACAATATTCAGGCTTTCACATCCTACAGGAACAAGCTGTCTTTTACAGAACAACATTTTAAGTTTACCAAGATGTAGCAAGGCTTCCAAACTTGCCAGATCTGCCTGTTTACTGACTGGCAACATTACATCTCATGGAAGTTTACACTGAAATTGTGCTAGGTATTTCGTAAGCAGAGCAGGTAAGATACAAAATAGGGGAAAAAAATCACACCAGAATTACTTACTTGCCCTTTCTGAGCCAAAGTTTTCTCCAGATCTTCTATTTTGGCTTTATACCTCTGGACTTCAGCTTGAAGTTGCTCCTGAGCCTGTTGAAGTCAGACAACCCATTAAAGAGTATCAAAACCAGCAATGTGACTGGTATTAAAAAGAAACCAAAACAGCAGAGCCTGGGTTCATGCTGACAATTCCACAGAGTGAGCAACCCTGTGATTAGAAAGATTCTGACTCAGTGGTGTTTCGTACCACCCCTTAGACTGGCACACAGTCCCTAAATTACCTAAATCCCTAAATTACAAAAAAAGTGCTTAGTAGATCAGAGTGGCAATAGGCAGTGGGAAGAGGCAATTTTAGCTGCCAGGGAGGTTTTCAAGAGCTGACTCAACCAAGTGCTGAACAAACTGATATGATCTCACAGCTGACTGCTTTGAGCAGGAATTTGGGCAGGAGACTGCCTGAGGTGCCTTCCAGCCTGAATGATTCTATAATTTTATTAGAGGGACAACATTTTTAGCCTTGGAAGGTTTACTGTAGCCTGCGTAACATTAAAAGTTGAATATAATTTCCATTTCTTTGTTAGAAACATTCAGATGTTCCTAAAGTTGGTGCAACGTGTGGCTTTGTGAAAACCCACAGGCCTTCATTTGCCTTTAAAATCCAGCCCCATCACATCTAGGCAAATGATGAGAAACCCCTTGTGATTCTGTGTCAAGCTGCAAAGCTGTCTGCTTTGGCATGCCTGCCTGACTGCAGGTTCAGGTGGAGGACAGCTTCCTGTGAACTGAACAATTGTGTCCATTCTTAACAGTCACTCTCTTTAAAAATGTCCTCAGTAAACAAGTGAACAGACATTTCTCAGTGTTATGGATGCTGTGTGTAGCTCCATTCCATTGCACGTCCCTTTGAGGAGTTTCTTGTCCTGACAGCAACGAAATACTGACACTCTCAAACAGTTACTGACCCTGGCTTCTCTTTCAGCATCTATGACCCCTCCTGTCTGTTCCTGCAGCAGTGCATACGCTCTCTGCAGGGCCTGGTACTCCTTTGTCAGCTGTCGAAACCGCAGCTCTGACTCTTCTGCTGCTAAACCCTGAAGAATAAGAAGGGACATGTATGAGCCATTGAGAAAAAGCACTGTCAAAGCAAAGAATGCAAATATGATTTGTTAAGCACAGCGGCTGGTTTACAGTTGGTCTTGACTCCAATTGCTTTTTGGATCACAGTGAGTTTGCTGTGATCTGAAATTAAAAAATGGGGAGATGATACAGCATTTATATCACAGGATCAGCTGAATTGGAAGGGACCTACAAGAATGACTGAGTCCAACTCCTGGCCCTGCAAAGCACCATCCCCAAGAGTCACTGAGAGTTGTTCCAAACACTTCTTGAACTCCGTCAAGCTTGGTGCTGTGACCACTTCCCTGGGGAGACCATTCCAGTGCCCAGCCATTCTTTGGGTGAAGAAGCTTTTTCTAATATCCAACCTAAACCTCCCCTGATACAACTTCAGGCCAATCCCTCGGGCCCTGTCACTGGTCACCACAGAGAAGAGATCAGTGTCTGTCCCTCCTCCTCCCCTCACGAGGAAGTTGTAGACTGCAATGAGATCTCCCCTCAGTCTCTTCTCCAGGCTGAGGAGATCAAGAGACCCCAGTTGCTACTCATACAGCTTCTCCTCAAAGCACTTCACCATCACTGTTGTTCTCCTTTGAAGGCTCTGCAACAATTTAATATTTTTCTTATATTGTGGCACCCAAAACGACTGTGTCCTTGCACACAATCTTCAAGGTGAGGCCACCGCAGAGCAGAGCAGGACAAACCCTATCCCTCCCTTGGCTGGCTGCCAGTGCTGGGCCTGATGCTCCCCCAGACATGGGTGGCCCCCCTGGCTGCCAGGGCACTGCTGACTCATTCAGCTTTCTGTCAGACCCTGGGTGCCTTTCCACGTGCCTGAGATGCAGCCCTGCAAAACCCCACTAGTGACAGGTCACCAGTATGATGTCAACCCATTCATTATAACCCTTTAATATGTCTTTAAGCTAAAAGAAATTTGATAGGTTTGTTTCCTTGAAAGGGGAGAGGAAAAAAATCACCTCAAATTGCAGGGCAGTCATAGCTATAGACTCTATGGACTAGATTGTGGAACAAAGTCTCAACATTTCAGTACATGAGTAAGCAAAATTAAGGTCAAACTTAACAAGTACTTATAACTCAGTATGCACTATAAAAACCTAAGTGTTCTTGAGAGCCTGACCACTTGTTTCAAAAGTCATTGTCTCTTGAAAACCCGTAACTTGTCTGTGGAAAGAGTCAGATCTTACCTCATCCAGATCGTCGTCTGGGGTTGCTGGTGTCCTGTCTGTTCTATATGAGGCCACAGAGGATGTTTCAGAGTCCATGGAATCATCATCATACCCAAAAACTGTATCCACCACATGTCTCTATAGGAGGAAAAACATGATTTCTGAACCTTCACGTAAACTTGGAGCATGTGTTCTGGAGAGGGGCAGAGGGAGGAGTTGCTAGTTACTTAAAAGATGAAGTGTGAAAAATGAACAATAGGCTACCCCTGCAATTACCATCTTCAAACAAACTCAAAGGAAACCCACTGAAGATTGTGTCTTGTGCTGGTGGAGAAGAAGTTTGTTGAATAATTTTTGTGAGGGTCTGCCTCAGTCTAATTGTAAAACATAATGTGAGCAGAAACATGCTAGAGGAAAAGTCTGTGCCCTTGCAGGAAGGCAGGAGACTTGTTTGTTAGTTAACCACAAAGCTTTTCAGAAGACATCTATCAACGTGCAGATTTAGTGTGCAAAGGAGTGTCCTTCCATAAGGAGCTGGAAACACACACAGAGTAGGCAGCTCTCCGTCTTCTCTCACAGACACTGCTGATCCTTCTACAGTCTAGGTGCTTCTCTTGCTGATATTGCTGCTGGACCATGTGAGTGAAAGCTATGCTAATACAAAACTACCGTGAAGGAACTTCTGTTGCATCTTTCCAGGACTACAGTAACTGCCACACGTTATGAACAATTGCTCACGCTCCACAGTTTGGCTGTATGCCTGACACCTCGCTACTGCCAATCCCAAAGCTGAATAAAATCAAATGAAAACTGAGATATGTCCTGGGAAGACACAGATGCTTGACCCTGCAGGCTTGGTTTCAGGGTACAGATTTGAGCATTTAAATACTTGACTTATGGATAATTCTGAAGACAAACTGACTGACAAGCAATTAAGATGCACTTCTTCTTAGCAACACCTTTCACTTTGCTGACAGGCTAAAACCTTCCAAACCTGGAGTTTCAATCACACAGAAAACATGCACCAAAGATGTCAATTACCTTTTGTATATGTCATAATTTTTGCTCATTGTGTTGTCAAGGGAAGACAATTCTGTCATATTCTCCAGTGTTATAATTTCCAGTTTAGAAATAAAATTTACTGATGAAAATACTATTCAGTCCTTGTCTGCTGTACACCACTTCATGACCCACACAAAAACAATGTGAAGACACAGCTAGGATTTACTGGTCAGAAATTCCCAGTGTGTAGACAGTGCTGCGTTACTTTCACAGAGCATGGCTGATGCACTAAGGGATGTCCTTGGAGGACTGAGTGCAACCAAGCAATCAGTATTTCCACTTTTTGGAGGTGGGACACAGACATTGCAAAGTCATGCTTCACATCTAGCTGATAAAGGGGCTATGTAAAACCACTCCTGACTACTCAGCTCTAAAACTGTTGTAAATTATACCAGCTTTGGACTTAGTTCAGGTACAAAGATTAATCAAAGACATGTGGAACTGAGCAGGAGAGAATGACACAGTATCTCAGGCAGAAATTTCCACTTGAAGAACAGAGATGCACAAGGATTCAGCTTTAGCCCACATGTGCTGTGAAAAATACATCACAGAAAAAAATGGGAAGGTCTCTGATAAGGTAAACACCTCTCAGCATAACAGACCCTGAAACCAATACTTATGGAAACCAAATGGAATGACAATTATTACTACTGGGAGGGAGGGCAGGGGAAGGATGACTGATGGGACACGAGCCCCATTTTGCCGCACACCCTTAACAGAATTTCAAAGTGCATTTAAAAGGTCTCCCACAGTAAGGAATTTATGAACCTGATCACTAAACCAGATTGTTATAATCCAAGAAGCTCTCTTTAATCAGATCGCTAAAGTGTGTTTTCCTACACAGCCTACTTGAACACTGCAAATGAGAAACAATTTTTCATCTTACCTTGATTGGTTTTGAGCTCCTTTTATGCTTTCTCCGACGAATGAGTTTCTCCCTGTCCTGGAAAGATTAAAAAGTTACTCTCTCTTCTTTGCAGCTGTTAGATATACAAATATACAGAGGAAATAAATAACAGAACTTCCCACGACACCCTCCATATGTTCAAACAGGAATCTGATTCCAGGTAGAAGGGAGAATTCATATCCAAATCTACATGTGTGTCAGCTGAAAACCACCTGAAAAAAGCCCTTGTCCATTTGTCCTGAGCAGCTGTCAAACAACAGGAGCTGATGGATTGCCCTCTAAAATCACTGGGAGGCCTGGTGCACGGGTTTGGGCATTGTACAAGGGGGTGTCTGCCTTCCCTGATGAGGAGATGCTGCCTCTGCCTCAAAGTCATTAAATGATGGGAGTGTTGATCTCACCATTCCTAGCAATGTCTCAGAAAAGACAACAGCCTGTTTTGGAATCTTTCTCCTTCTCCTCAGTATCATAATGCAAAGTCTGCTGACAAAGGAATTAAATGACAGAAGAACTGGAAACCCACTGTCTAGCTGTACACGCTTTTCCAGCACATGATACTGTTGCAGGAGCCCTCTTGTTAGAAGGTAGAAATGAGCCAAGACACAGAGCTCTTGATACCACAGCATGAAAAGGGTCCTGGTTTATTCCTCTTTACAGCTCAGCCATCCTGACTCCAACCATTCTCTGACTCTGGCTACAGCCAGCTCCTGCTGGAGGTTTCCCCTGCAGCCTCCGATTGCTAGTTATTTCCTGCTGAACTCTGACTGCAGGTATCAGTTTGCACACTCTGAATGCACACTTCTACCTAGCTAGATTCTGACTGCAGGTTCTAACAACAGGCTCTGCCTGCAGACCCAGACTGACATCACAGCAGCGATCCTCTCTCCTCAGGATCCTCTCTCCTCAGGATCCTCACATTCATGATCCTCCATAATAATCCTCCCTTTTATCACACTTATTTTGACTGGATATAGCTGTCACTCATCAGGGGTGAGGCTGAATTGGGTAATTAACAGAGCTGTTACTTACCAGGGGCAAGGTCACCCCTATTCCCTTCTCCTACATGACAGGGCACTGTGGGCCTGCCTCTTGTTAAGGAAACTTTTAAAGCATGACTTAGTTATAATGCTAAAACTCCTTGGCACAGCCCTGTCTTGTGAACATGTAGGTACCTTCCTGAGCTCCACAGTTCTTAGTCTGCATTCCCTTCTGGAGCTCAATTCACAGTGTTATGCTTAGAGTTGTAGGGGCTGATGCCCCACTACAGTAACTGTAAACTGCACACATGCACACCTACAGCTAAACATCTGCAGATGTTAAAAGCAGGTAAGGTATTAATTCTCAGACCTCAATTATAAGGAGAAATACTATCAGTGGTAAACTGTACACAGCAATCATTCCTAATTTCCTTGTGCTCTGGACATACCCTTGTTAACTCATCAATTATGTTCTGCTGTTCTATGACCTGAAGCTTTAAAAATTCAGTTTCTTGTTCCTCATTAGCCTGATCCAGGTCATTGAGAGATCTTAATTTCTTTAGAGGAGGATGTGATGTTATTTTTTCTCTCTAAGAATAAAAGATAAAAGAGATAAAATAAGAATTCAGCAATTAAAAGATCACCTTTCAGTTAAAAACCAAACATCACCTTTCATTTAAGCTATACAGACCTTTAAATATGCTTCAGCTACACCATTTTTTTTATTAACGCCCACCAGCACTTCTTAACAATAAAGTAGCACAGCAAGGCTGAGTTCTTCAACCAGAATAACAAAGTTTTATCTATTTAGTTATCATGTGGCAATACAGCCTCTACAGCCCTTAGAGCTCACACACCACAGCTCTTCCTTGGCCAAGCATCAAGGTGCCCCCACGTGTGGCAAATAGAGTTGGATCTGCCTAGTGGGTAGGCAAACAGGATCTACTCTCATGACCCCATGGCCCTGCTGATATTCAATGTAGAACCATACACAGTGAGGCAATGGACACGCTTTACTCATGTGAAAGACATGCATCCAGTGATGGCACGAAGGAGGAAAGGCAAAAACTGTGCTAACAGATCTATTTTAACCACAGGTCCATATCCTGCCTGCTCCTGAGCACATATGGGAAAGGAGATGGCTAAAATCTGTGGGAATTACTCTAGCCACCCACAGCTTGTCATGATTTGGGCATCCACAGTGTGAAGAGCAGATGTCAGGGAGCTAACAGCACACATAGCTAAGGTTAGCTGTGTCCACAGATGCACCAGTGGTGCTGCCCACTGATGCCTCATGCCTGCAGATTCCTGAGTCCTTTCTCTTCGCTGTGGGAGACCCCAAGGGACTGTGATATGCACTACCACAGCTGTGGAAGAATAATTCTGACCCATGACACCTGCAGTAAGTTTATCTGTCTTCTAGGCATGGGTGAATTGCAGAGTCTTTAAGAGGATTAACGGTGTAACACTGAAGCCTTATCTGTGGGACAAGAAAGTGAATCTGATCATCCCTGTCTGATCAGCAGGGAAGCTGCTCCCCTTGCAGGGCACTTAGCCTGCTCAGGACAGTGGCTACTACAAGTCAGGGCAAGGTCCATGAACACCCTTGGCAAGGGAACTCATCTCAGTCTGCCAGCTTACACCTGGCAACCCAGAACATGCACCTCCTTTTTCCTTAATGCCAAAACAACATCAGTGCATGTGTAGGAACACAGGGCCTGCAAGCAGACTGATAACAAGGCAACCCCATCTGAAGGGTATGCAGACCTAACTGCTTTGACCCCACTGCATATGGCTGTGACATGGAAAACGTATAGCTCTAACCAAATTTAAACACCACCATTCTCTCTTCCCCAGACCCACTACCATGCATATGTTTTATGGACAGATTCTATGTACTTAGTGCTATACCAGAAGTTATCAGCTCTAAAAAGAACATGTACATGATGCAAGAACATCATTTTGGCTGAAAACATCACTCTTAACAGCTTCCTTTTTGAATTCCAGATTAAAGATAGCACAGTAGGACATGCTTCAATGATATAACTTTTTTTTCCTCTCTCTTTTTTTTTGAAACAATTGAAACTCAATATTCTAACTTGGAGAATAAAGACTGTGACTATGCATTCATGTAAATATATTGCCCGTGTATGCATAATACACAATGTTATGGCATGTAAATCTATAATAATACAGACCAAACCAAGGCTGTATCTTAACAGTAGTATTACACATTATATACAATGTGTATTCTCTATTTATATACATCATGCACTCTGCAGATGTGGCCACCAACACATAGATCATCCAGTAATTCTCACTCTGCTCTTCAGTACCAACCATTTCTATATTTTCTTTAGTGACTGCTTTGAGTTTGTCTTCCATGCGCTGCAAAGACTGCATAAGTTCATCATTTCTCTTGGTGAGGCACTTGTTCTTTTCCAGAAGAGGTTTACATTGTTTCTCAGCTTCTCGGACACGCTTCAACTGGATTGATGACAGCAATTAGTAATTGTCATGAGAGACACATGAATGTACTTGTAATTTGCAATCTTGACACCTATTTTGCAATTATGACATAAAGAACATTGAAGCTGGCTAAACTGATATGAAAGGAGTGCATTAAGATTTCTAGCTCAGGAATAAAAAAAAAAATCATCAAGAGTTGAATTTATACCCTCATCCCTAATCAGAGAAGTTAGGAATATAAACAGGTTAAATAGCCAGGGTCCTGATTCAACACACAGGTATCACCACAGAGTAGAAAATCAGATAAAGGGATCAATTCACAGTTGTCAATTCTTCCTAGACTCAGTACTTAACTATTTTCAACCTGGTCAAATACTGGACTACAGACCTTACAGACATAATTTAATTTACAAGGTAAGCCTCACCGTGCCCAAGGTAAGTCACCAAGCACATGCTGTGTGCTCAAAAGGAGGGAACAGAAGCATTCACACTATGCTTCAAGCCTTGCTGCCTCGACCTCTGCTGTGATTTTGTACTCACGTAACTTCAACTAAATTATTGTTTAATTCTAGGACAAAAGGTCCTCCTCAGCCTCCTGAGTGACGGGCCTGACGGATGGACAAGGCATATTCATCCTCAGCTTTATCCTCGGATGCTCCCCCTCTCTGCCTCTCCCCGTGGCTCTCTAGCTGCCAGAGCAGAAGCTCACGCACCAGCTCGTTCCGTTCGTCAACCAGCAACGTGTTCCTGTCCTCCAGCTTCCGTATGGTGGCGTTCAGCTCTGCTATCCTCTTCTGGTTCCTGCGCAGGTCCTGGGCGAGGGCAGCAACGTCACACCGTTACTCATTCTCTTCAAAACACATGCTTGGGAAAAGAATCCTTAAAAACACACTCCAGTCAACTTAAGCTGTCATCATCAACAAATTATCTTTAGGGACCTTTACAGTACTGAATATGTTGGCAAATGTATATGTATATATTTGGGAGGAAGTATCTGCCTTGGGGGATACCTGAACTGAAAATTTTAAGCCATTTCAAAAACTTAAGAGAAAACAATCAAACATGGTATTTTTTTACAATAGAGATGAAAAAGCTAAAAGATTCTAATTTTTATTGCCTTTTCCTATAGATTGCTTCTATTTGCTGAGCCACTACCCCAGGTGAAAAAGTCAGGACAACCCTTTCTGTATCAATTACATTTACCTTCTTATTCCTAATTTTCATATATGTAAATATGCTTTTATATATGCATTGGTTGTGTAAACATCTTCCATTTAGTCATACAATGGGTGACTTGCATGCTTTGTGAATGACACTCAAGGGCTGTCTGTGGGAAGACAGACAAAGAAGAGGATCTGCTAAGTCTCACAGATTTTCCATGCCCAGCCTTCTCCTTTTCCCTCCCTGCTCACACACCTAATTCTATCTGGTTTTGAGGATGCATGTTACCCAGGTAGTTAGGTTCATCGATGGTTCTTTCAAAAGGGCACTGATTATTTAAGATGTGTTATATTTGTGAATAGAACGACTGATGAAAACCAGCAGTACAAAGCTTTGTCCAACTAGCATGCCCTCTGAAAGCTCTATGGACATTAACTTGTCTGTAGTGAATGAGTGAGACTGTTTTCCCAGGGCCTGAGAAGGTATGTCAGCAAGAAACACACATCCATGCTACTGTTTTGCAGGGACCAGTAAAACCTGCATACAGGGCTGCTGCAGTGCTCCGAACCATCTCCAGCCCTTCCTGGGATCTCTCTCTTGGGACTGCTCATGTTACACTCTGCCTCCTTCACCAAAAAGAGCTGTTCATCCAGAGCTTCCTTTTGCAGCTGCAGCTTCTGCACATAGCCCGTCTGTGTCTCCAGTTCTTTCTCCAATGAAAATATGATCCTGTCTTTAGCCTTGATCTCGTCCATCTGAATGAAAGAAACACCAGAACAATATTACTGTCTTAAGGCAACAGCATTTCTCCAATATGTATTGTATGATTTACTTAAGATCAGTGATCACTCCTCAAATCTGCTCTACCATATTGCACCAGGCCTGTAAAACAACACAGTCTGAGCCATACCCATAATTTGGTACAGGAGCACACTCATGGAGCATTTTGGCAACACAAGAACACACCTCTAGGATGCAGACTGTGAAATCGGTTGGGGGCGGGGGGGGAAGGGAGGGGCTGACAGGTTAAATTCCCATTTATTTTACCTAATTGTCAATTCTTGAATTCCAGTTTTCAAGCTAAACTTTCTACCGTTACAAGCAGGTCCAGCTCTACTCATCATGGCGTGTCCTCCTTCTGGCCAGGACAAGGTTCATTTTGGCAGTAGCCAGGGGACCCAGAGGTTATTCTGTCTCATCCCATGTCATTTTCTGGTGATGGGGGAAGAGCTCCCTTCTGGATGGCTCCATGGTGAGCATTTTGCACGGAAGTCACTCTCCTCTCTCATGTATATATTTCATTGCTCTTTTCAAGTAAAGTGGTCTTACTTCATTTCACCATCTTATCTTTACCTTTTGTGCCTCCAGTTCTCCTCTCCAGCCCTGGGAGACTGCAGGGGATGGGGAGTGAGCAAGCACCAGTATAGTTTGGAAAGCCTAAGTGGGAGCACAAACTGGGAAGTTTCTAAACCACGACACAGAGAAACAATGCAACCCGCACCTTTGCTGGTGTGTGCTTCTTTTTGTTCATTTTCCACAGTAGTTACTGAAGGCTACACCAAAGCCAACCCAAAAGATAGATATCTCCTCTCCTGACATGGTTTATTGTGTTTAGGACACCATACACAGGCTGGAGAAACAAAAAACTGCAAGTGCACATGCAAATGCTCTTTATCTAACCCTTTGCACCTTGCACATATTAGCAAATCAGAGAGCCAAATCCTTATGGATTAGCCAATCACTCCTAATTTAAGCTGTTAACTGCCATCACAATGCTGATCTATTTATTCCTGACAAATGACAGTGAGAAATTGGTAATACTTTTTCAAAGTCAGTTGCACTGCAGAGATCTGTTACGCAGAAAAGGCTAAGAGACAAAAGGCAAACTCAGTGCAGCCTAAGAGAACATATGAACTGTTTTGATTACTGACCAGGCGGCGAATATCCCTTTCACTCTCCCATTTGATCTTGGAAATGGCTTCCTGGTGGGACTGATGCTCACTCCGAAGATCGCCTGCCTTGATCTTGTCGGCCTGGATCATATTGTTAAGGGCCTCATCTACCTGCTTTTTGGCAGACTTGAGTTCAGTGATTTCCTGCAGAAGCTTAAGGCGCTCAGAGTCAAACTGTTTTCTGGCCTCTTCCCGAGCCTCAATGGTCAGCGCTGTCCGTACTTTATCGCTGCTCCCATCCCGCAGCGCGCACAGCGCTGACTTGAGGCGCTGGATTTCACTGTCTCGGACTTTCACCATTCTCGTCATCTCCTGCTCGTGCTGTTTGATGAGGTTCTCCCTCACAGCCTGCAGCTCCTTCATTTTCTCCTCATGCAGTTTGGCTTTTAGCTCTGTGATCTGCACGGTCTGCTTGCGTTGCTCCACTTCGCGGATACGCTTTGTTTCTTGAGTCTTCTCTCTTTCGAGTTTAGCAACCTACGTTGAGATAAAATGAAAGTCATCTGCTACCAACGTAACATTATCAAAACAAGCCCACCCAGACACATCATGTCAAACTGAGAAAGACCCTGCTGAGACCCCAGACAATCCTCCACATTCCTAAAGTAAAATATAGGCCAGCGTCTGAGGCGTTCATGTAGATTACATTGTGTTTCCTCAAACAAAAAACCCCGTCTTCTCCAGGTGTCCTCCCTCACACAATGATGCTACATGTACTTTTAATATTTCCTTAGGAAATAAGACTCCATATATATGGAGTCTAAAAGCTTTTTAACCCAGCAGTCAAATCCACCAGAAAATTGGAGGGCTCAGAAATAGAAAAATTCCTACAACTTTCACATACTGCTGCATTTGAGGGCCAGAGATTTCTCCTACTTGTAGCTCAGTAAAAGGGAATCTTTTCCATGGAAGCCACAGAACAGTTGGGAGAGAATCAGATGGCTGTTTCAGGAAAGAGTTGTGTGGTCTCTGTTGAATTCTATGATATAATTTTTCTCATGTGTTTGTCTTCTTCAGCAGACACTTATTTAAAAGCAAACCCTCACCTTAGATTTCTCCTGATGCAGCTCGATTTGAATGTCTGTAAGCTTAGTCCTGAGTTCCTCATTGGCAGCCTGCAGGGCAACAATCAGTGCCTCAGGCTTTTCGCCCTTGCTCCGTCCTTTTTTTGACATGGTTTCTTATCAGCAAGAGTCCACGTGTTTATTTCAAATATGGACTGCCATCTTTTTCTGTTCCTTTCAGAGCCAGTTAGTTCAGCAACTACTGCGTGACATTCCTTAAGGTCCTGTACTCAGCTGCTTTGGAAGCCCTGTGAGAAATGAGATACTATTATCTGTCAGTGGACACTGCATCTGGACAGCTCACATGCTTACAGAACACAACACAGCACTCCCATCTCCAAACACTGCAATCTTTGTCAGAAAACTTGCAAGGAAGACCCCAGCACAATCATGCTTCTGAACACGAGCCTGACACACTTATGGGAATTCCATGTTTGCCCTTTTTTCTGATCTCAAAAAAGGACACCATGCATTGAAGATAGGCATTCATTTACCATAAAGATTAGTGCTGGGAGTACAGGACTAGAAGGGACAGGTTATTTAATCCAACTCTTGCAGTCTGAGGTAACCACAAAGCAGATGCTTTAGTCTCAAGGATCTACTTCTCTTCCCCTTCCCACCCCCTGATCCCCTGCAAGATCCTGTACCAAACTCAAAGACTCTCCAGAACACTCCTACCATCTGTCACAGGAGGAAAGGGCAAGTGAAGTCCTCATCAACATTCCAGGCCTCTGTGGAAGCAGAAAAGGAATAACATGCAAGGGCCTGTTCAGATTAGAAATTACTCCCATGGAGTGAGAAATGAGTGCCTATGCCTTTTGGAGGATTAAGATCCTGATTTACAAATGAGGCAAGAAATGACAATATCACACCGTAATCTAGAAACTGGGGTTTTAACATCTGGTTATTAACAGTATAAAATAAAATTCTGGACATTAGACAAACGTCATCATTATCCCTCTATTCATTTTAATTTGATAGCACTATTATTCCCATTTGTGGCCGCTAGCTGAGAGAATATGTTGAGATCTGGTGTATCGGTTTGGAGATGGGCAAAGCGCTGAAATACTAAGACTGCAAAGAAGGGGACACAGCATAGTATAGTGGTAGTGGTGAAACTTTCCAGCAATAATGATTAGTGCTCCAGTGTTGGATTCCAGGCAAGCTTTCCTCCATTATTGTCAGGTTGCATATTAATTTTTATTTTTTATTTGCTTTAGGTACAAAACATAAATAGCATCATAATCTGCTACGTTAAAACAGAAATAAAGAGACCTCCAAATATGAAAGCCTGTTTAACTCAACAAAAGCTTGCATGCATCAGTAGGAGAAAGGACAAGAAAAGAATTTAATGTCCCTGTGTTCCAAGAGGGAATTCTTAGACTGTTTCAGTAAGTCCAACCAAACAGTCATCTGAAGGCATTTCCTGCAGCACTTCACTCACCGCTGCTCTTCCTCAGAGTGCTACAATGACAGCATCAGGAATTCTGACAGCAGCTTAATACTAAGGCTGATAGAGAAAGATCACTTGCAAGCTGTAGGCCACTTTCCCTGTCGTGTTCCAGCTGTGGACTGCTGTTTGTACAACCAAGAGCATCCAAAACCTTGTTTAGGCAGAAAAGGATACGGGATTTGCCATCATTATCACAAAGGAGGCAAAGTACAGTAACAAATTATGTGTGGTGATACAGTCAGTATGGAAACTGAGATGCATTTCAGAACAAGAGGTTCTGTTTCAGCAATAATATTTCCATTCAAAGTCAGAGGAGCAATCTCACACACTAGAAAGTTCTCAAAATTAAGGCTGCCCCAGTTAGTTATTACATACCATAGAGGTACAAGCAAAAATTTTAGATGTAGTCTCTGCCCCAACGATCTTACAACTTGTTTAAATATCCTATTCAATTACTGTGTACCAAGTACTTTCCAAAACACAGAAAAACCTGTCCCTTTTCTAACACCAGATGCTGCTGTCCATTTTGACTGCACAGCATGCTTCTGTACCACAGCCATCACAGTCCTTTACTCTTGATGCATCTCCCAGCAGGCCTCATTACAGAAGAATATGCATGCAGCTATACATTCATAGCAAGCAGAAAGACTGCTAATTATGCAACAGCTGCCCAATATGAGAACCACCAAATGCAGGAGGCATCTGAAATAGCAAATCTCATAGAAACACTTGTGTGAAATAACTTCACAGGAGAACCACTGTAAAACTGGTTCCAGCCCCATAATAACTAGTTCCAGTCTTATAGAATAGATATCCAATTGCCTACCCAAGTACAGTTCAAAAAAATCATACTTGAAATATGAAAAAATGCCTGCAGCTGAAAACCACTTTACCAGTCTGTACAGTGCTAAAGTGAAAGGGAACTTCACCATTGACTGGAACAGGAGCAGAAACAGGAGACCAAAATGCCTCCCATGGTAACTAAATCCAGAAAATGTACTTAGAGATGAGCCTGGGGACTTAGAAAAAAGAAGGAAACAGAATTCTATTAACTCCTAGAATCTTAATCAGACATACTGCCTTTCATCTTGATGAATTAATAAATTAATGTACTTATGCTTCTTCTTGCTCTTTGAACAATGCCCCATAATTTTATCAGAATGCTGCAGTGATGGGTGGGTAAGGATGAGATGAGAATTCATAGTTCTGATCTGACTAAGAACACTTCAAAAGTGTTAAGCAGTATCCAGACTATTCATAATAATACATCTTAATTTTCTTTCCCAGGAGAGATCCAGAGAAGCACCATTTAGCCCAATTAAATTTTAAATATAAGATACTGTTTAAAGTAAAACATAACTGAACAGTTCCCTCCGTTGCATAGGTGCTATCTGCTCTTGGTGTTTGTTGGAGATGGGCACAAGTACCCAGCTCCCATCTCAGCTGAGTAACCTCTCTGGTCTGGATGCTTGGGCACTTTCCAGTGTCACTCCAGCTCTCTACCACAGACTTGAATGCTAAAAGACACACGTTGTACTCATAGGTGTGTGGAATACTAGACTGGGATTCAAATGAAAATAACTTGGAATACAATAGACAAGACTGAGCAGGGCAGGCTGGAGAGAACAGAGAATACTCACTGACAGGTGTTGCATGATGAATATAATTGCACTACAGATCAAAGTGGTGATTTATCAGACCCAGGCACAGGACTCTAGAACACCCTGGGTTATTGTGAAAATCTCTGACAGACTCAGCAGTCTTTCTTTTTCCAAACAGGAAGAAGGTGTCTGAGCTAAGAGATTTATGGAGTACCTTTCGATCCAAAGCAAAGGAAGGGAAACAAATGCTGCCCACACTAAGTGAAGTGTAGCTTGGCTGAATAGTTGGTATATGCTGCTACACTGTGGCTGAACTTTGTATTTGAGAAATGTTTATTTGTGGGATAAAGCCTACTAAGGGAAAGATCAGGCTTGTATTTTTGTTCCCAAATCTAGTAACATTTTACTTTATTTTCCTAATCAATATTATTTACTTATTTGTCCCTCCAAAGACCTTGGTGTCATCAATAAATATCTGCACAACACATGACATTTTTCACAAAGACCCATAAGTTCACAATATAACCCTACTAACCAGAGGAGCATCTCTCCCTGAAATTGCACTGGCCCTATTGAGTCTGAAGGCATCATATTATACACCTGATCATAATTATGACTGTAAGACAAATCTGCTCTGTGTAATTCCTAAATCTCTTCCTTTCTCAGCATTAAAAAATCAGAACGTGCTGCAGGATAGGGGGAAGAAAGAAAAGAGGTAGAATTTAAGTAGATTTCAATACAGTCTCCAAATCTAGAGCTGGTTTTAAAAAAGTCATAATTTCTGTAATGTGAAAAATCTTGGGAGTTAAGAATTTCCCTGCCTAAAAGAAAATAAATTGAAACCTTGATATTTTTCTTTTGGAAATTTTGAATGTGTCTTATTAAAATGCCCTGCTATTGAGAAATCAATACATCATTGCTGAGAATATTATTTTGACTTATACACTGTCACACTTTAAAAAATTAAACACCTGTGTCAAAACCAAGCAACTCCTTCAAACCATACACTAATTAAACACACCTGAAAACAGCAGCAAAACTGTTACTTCAATTCATACCACCTATGAGTTTTGTCAAGATTTATTTACTAAAACTGCCATCAACTGGTTGTCTGGAAGGAAAGCTTTCACAGCATAAAGGGAAATACAATCAATAGCAGCCACTCTTTCCCTACACCCATTCTCAATCTGACCTACACAACTGCCAGTCAAACTGGCTGCTCTCATGATAAAGGAAAGCAGCCTGAAAAAACTGCAAACCCTTGTCAGATTGGATTCTCTTGAGCAGTATTGCAAATTTATAACCACATCATCACTGCATGCTAACTCTGGAGAAGACTCTGCCTCTGTAAGTTACTGTCTGTCCAGTCCCTTGCCAGGTTTGGATTTTGGGACCTGACTGAACCTCAGCTGGGGTTCCAAACCTCACTGGCCTCTAAGTGCTAATGTTCCCCTTGCAGCATCAGTGTAAGGTGCTCAAAGTAAATCTGCTCCCTGCTCATACTAGTACTCTTGATTCTGTGAGACTTATCAGAAAGGAAAAAGCATCAATGGTCTCAGGTCTTCCAGAGCAGGGAGGCAGTTTCAGACAACATAAAACTGAGCAAACTGTGCAGTTCTACTCAACTGACAAACACTTCTCACCAGTGTGTAAAAGTTAACAGCTCAGTAAACTAATACATATAACCTGTTCTGTCAACAGTGAGGAACAGGGCACGTGCCAAGTCTGCTTACTTACTCCCAGTATTTGACAGTCCCCTTCCACAGAAGTCCCTATTACAAGGAAGAACATCCTCCAGGAAGGATGCTGGAGCACCAGCTCATCTGTCCATTTCAAGGGCCAACTGATCACCTCTAACAGAGCATCTCTTACTGACTCCTGAAATCTGCAGTCCCAGCAGGAAGTTTCTGGGAATAACGCAGCACCTAAAGTTTTAGGGAGGGACTATCAGGAATTTTTGAATTGTCTCGTTTGCGTGATCATTTATGTTCTACTAAAGAGGAAATTGCCCCATGGGCAAAATAATTTCATTGCCAATGAACAAGGTGTGTACAGCTAAAATTCTTTCTAATAAAAGAAAGGGACTTTTATTTTTCTTGCCCATAGGAGTGCTCTGCCTCCATCTGAGCTCACACCAAGGGTCATACTTTAATTTCAGTTATAATTTTCTGTTTTCTGAGGGCAAGAAACACTAACTCATACATGTGCTCCTCCCAACACCTTGATCTCAGACACTTGGTTCTGCTCAAGGAGTGGCTCCACTGTAAAGTGGATTTAGCTATGTGAACAAGCAAAAACTCTGATCTAAACTTGTTTTTCTCTGGGCCCAGAGCCAGCATTTCAGCCCTTGCCAAGATAACAATTAACATGCTAATTTGGAACCCCACTGACACAACTCTCCATCAGAAAAGGGTGCTGTGAATCAGGTCAGGTATCTTAGCATGAGGGAGCGTTCCAAATCACAACTGCTGATCCCGGCTCTAGATCCCAGTCCTGACCATAGAACCAGAACTCCAGAACGTGGAGCATGATGCAAGTATCCCATGAAGCTTTTTCATCTTTGGCAAATCCTCATGACCTTTCTGTGCTTCATCATCCCTGCCAACGATCTGCAACGATTTTGAAAGAGGCATTTTCTATTCCCACAAAATGGTGAAAATCCCTTAGAACTAGAAGAGCAGCTCCAGTGCTTACATGCTGGAAATTCCAGTACCCAGACTGGATTCAAGCTTCTTCGTTGATCTGGTCTTGAGCAATACCTTAGGGAAATAATATTTCCACATAAGCTAATTCCCATTACTGCACCAACTCTGTTAGCTACAAGGGGAACACTGACCATAAAAAACTCACTGTACCTCCAAAATCTGTCTCATTTGCCTTAGTGGGATTTGAATGAATCCTAAATTAAGTCTTTGCTTTGGATTTTATTTACGAGCTCTTCAGGACAAATCCTCACCACCCTCGGATTTTGACTGCACAAAAATCACTGTATTGTAGTTAGATTTCTAATCAATACCATAATAATTTCCAGGAATATTAAAATACCTTCTGAACTGAGCTCACAATATCCTTTGGATATGGGACTCTACACAAGGAATACGGGATGAATCTGCTGCTGCTAGGCTGCTCATGCTAAAATTACCATTGGCCCTTGCTCTAAAACATGAACCAAAAAAACCCCATCCAAGTAGCTGGCAACTCCATGGAAACAGTAAAAAGGGGACAGAAGCATTATTGTTACCCGCAGCAGAGCTAAGCAGATTTGTTAAAACAATATTCTAGTATTCCATGGCTAAAATACCATCTGTCTCTTTCTCATACAGTTATTCTCCTAGAAGTTGGCATAACAAAATGCACACTGAGAACACTAACAGTGATAAAGAAAATCCTACCCTATCCCAAAAGGAAGTGGACGTTTTCCAGAACCAGAACTTTTCAGCACAAAATGCAAACGGATACTGACTGGAGACTCTAAACAAAGCATTTTAGTGGTTTTGTACTTTAGCATTATTTTGCACAAGTCAATCACAATCACCCACCAGATAACCACCTGGAAGAGAAACACTGCAATTCATGGAGTTTATCATACCGGGCTCTCCTTTATTTGATTTTAACAACCCAACAAAACCGTCTGTTATTTAACTGAAATGCAATTAACAAGAAAACAAGAGAGGGAAAGCTCCTGCCCGAGATCCTTCTCCTGAAAACTCTTCCATCTCCTTTTAAGGCTATACGAATGATCCCCTCTTGTCTTACAGATACCAGAGGAAGGTATCTTACATTCACTACTAAAAATTGTCAGAAATTTAAGTAATTTCTCTACTTAAAGCAATAAGGTTAACTTTGGAAGTTTTTGCCATTTTTAGCTCAGCTCCTGATACAGGCAATAAATGCAGACATTGGTTTCAGAACAGATAAAAAAAAAAAATCTGCGCTCTGGCCTCCCACATTCACCTTTAACAACACAGATCTCTACAATGAACTGTTTTCTCTTCTGAATACCTTACTTCCAACCAGGTTACTAACTTTTGGCAATTTCTTATCAGCTTGCAGTTCAACACAGCTTCAAAAAATGTATTATCTTCTCCCACTCTATTGCCATCAATGCCTTAAAGAACCTCATGTACACATTGCTCTAATTTCCCATGTCCTGTATCCCTCTTGCCTTTTCCTTCCATTTTCTGTGAAAAGAATATGAATGTTCCCATTACCAGGCAAGTTCAGCAAAAACAAAGCCAGAAGTTTATCTCTTCACATTAACTTTCCAGCAGAAATGTAAACACATCTTTTACATTACTCATTTCTGTACATCTTTTAGACTCAAAATACCTCTAAAAGTAAAATATTACAAGCAACGGTTTTTTCTCATTTGCAAATCGTTGTGAATCTTATCCTTCTATAACATGGGGAAAGATAGGTTCCCTTGTCACCCCTAGAGTCTGTGAACTCCTTAAGAATGGTCTGAAACAACAGAAATCTTTCCTGCCAGAGGCACAGCTCAGCTGAGGAACAAGTACTCTTCATGCTTTGCCTGAGTTTCCCAACAAACCAAATGAAAACGTGCCATGGAACACCACACGTGCTGACTTAAGTAGCTCTGCTCGTAATGGGAAGAACAGAACTTGACAAATGAACTAGAATAAAGTGAAACTCATGTTAAATGTAGAATTCATCCTTACAGTTTACTATCTAAAATGTACTACTGAAAACTCACAGGATGATATTTAGCTGAACTGTGCTGCTTTAAAAACGGAAGCACCAGCGTCTATCTGTATTATGACGACCAGGGCAGCAGGTGATAAGCTGATTTCTCAGCTGAAAAAATGGTGTAAGCATGAAACACCACCCACCAGATCCAGCTGAGATGCTGGTTCATGCATGTTGTGACAAAATTGAGACATTCAGGGTAGTCTTGAACGTGCAGATTTTCATTAAGGCTGAAACCAGAAAAACATTCTATGGTAATTTCAGAGAGATGTGAATAAACACTAAGATACTATATTTAATTTCAAATAAATTTACAAATGCCTAAATCCTCATTGAGTTCACCTAACACCAGTCCCATGCAGGTCACAGACACCCACTTCACATTCCAGGAAAACAGCAACATGTGGGTCATGTTGCAACCCACGGAAATCCATCCGTGCCATAACGCAAAAGGGACCCGCAAGCGGCTTTGCTGGGCGTGGCTGGGGCAGGGATCCAACCACGCCAAAGGCACAGAGAGAGGTTTGTCAGCTCTCCACTGCGCCTCTGAGACTGGACACACACTGAACTTACAGGTTTGTTCTTGAAGGCACTTCCAAATTACAGTCTTTCCTGAGTTATAAGCTACAGTAACCAGCACACCTGTTCTTTCAGATGTAAATAATCCAATCTTTTTCCAGAGCAACAGTCTCCACGTACTCTGTGTTCACCTAAGACTGATTGTAACTGATCACAATTTCCTGTCAGAGAGGGGACATGAAAAGGGGATATTATTAAGGGCTGTATTCAATAAAGCAGATTCTCAAAAAATGACTGCATCTCATTTTGTTCCTCACCAATGCACAGAGATGGAATAGAGCATCTTACAGAACCTTAAATATTAAGTACAAATAAATTCAGAGAAAAAACCCCCAAGGACTTATCTACAAATCACAGAACTTAAAACAAAAATCTCATTAATGTTCATGAAAATCTAAGTGCATGTTATATATTAACATAATTTTAAGTCTTTTTATAATTTTTGTACACCGAGTCTACCCCAAATACATGACAAACATTCCAGTATTAATTCTAATTAATTTCTATTACTTGTAACATTAAGAGTTCTTAGGATTTTGCTTACATTATAGAAACAAAAATTTAAAAGTATTTCTGCACCCATTAAAAACATCAGCTCGATGAACATTAGCAAACCAGTGCACATACAGGGGAAAAAAATCCAGAAAAAAAAATCCCAACTCCACCATTTCTGCCAAATTTATATGCTCACTCATTACTGGTTACCCTAAACCACCTGGGACCTCAATGCAATTTTCAACAACTGTTTCTTCTTCTTTTCCATTTTAATTTCCATATTATTTAGGCCCTTTGTTTACAGTCCATGCAGTGTAAGTTTTAACAGGTCCTTCTCTTAAACACTTTAAGGAATACTGTAATATACAATAAAAAAAATTAAACTAATAGCTTGAGAAATGGAGTATGGAGTGAAGATATTACCTCCTGGATGGAGATAGAAGGAATGCATAAAATGAAAATGTGAGCCAACATGCATTTCAGCATCAGCTGCTCTCAATTAATTAAAATAATTCTTTTTTTTTTTTTTATAAAATAATCTGAGATGCTGTTATACTTTGCATTACCATTTTTAACATAAAAAAAGATCTGGTATACCAGCTCTCCTAACCTAACAATTTTCTCAGGTATATCAGTCTGCTTTATTATTCATTTCACCCAAAGTTAGAAATGGAAGTGTAGTCTAGCCAGTGTTCATTTGCATTCCTTATTTGTTGGTATTTGTTAAACTGTTAACGAAGAAGGTTTCATTGTGCAGCTGAGTACTGGTGTGTGCCTCTTTCCTGTGAAATGCTGCTGTGTGGATAGTCACACATATCAGTTCACTTTGGTGCTCCTGTGACCATGGCTCATGCACACTGTTCAGCACAGGGAAATGTGATGTCCAAATACGATCTTCTCGAGAAAACACCGATCCCAAAGGATGAGTGATGGTTTTGCAGCAACCCACCAGTGATCCAAATGCATGGCAAGCAGACCATCAGCCTCATCAGTTCTAGCGAGAAGAACTGAAAGCCCATGTTCCTGAACACACTCCCATGTATTATTTTTCCTTTCAAGTTCACTGGATGTTTCAGAGTCCAAACTGCAGACTGTGATCCACACTTTCCAAAGAAGCTGTGTTTGTGCTTATTTGACCTGACAGTGTTCAGTGTGGCCACACCATAGAGCTTTCTCGTGGCTCTTCCAGCATGCTGTTGAATTTTCTATTTTGAGCCCTGCCTCCTGAAGCAAAGATTTCTAGTCCTCGTATTTTAAAGGAGAAATTCAAACAGACCTTAAATATAAGGAAACTAGAAGTACTACCAAATTTACATTTTTCTACCCTCACGAATTCTGGATTTTGGGAGCTGGTACAGAGAACTGCACAAATGCTTTGCACAGACCTATAAAGAGAAGGCAGCAGAGAACCCATCTCTGAAGATGGGAAGATAAAATTGCTATAATCTGATAAAGACTCGACCTTGAAGGGATATAGATTTATAGAGGAACTTTGAAGATGTTACCTGCTTGGAATTTAAGTCGCCTATGGATTTCAAAAGACATCATGCAAACATGTAATTATAAATTCACGTAAATAATATTAACAAAACTATTTTTTAAATTTGGTTTTTAAAACAAAATCATTTGGTTTGCAGTCCTGTAGTACAAATATTGCATTGTCATGCAAAAAGATTAAAGAGAAATCTGATGAACCTAGAAGACACAACATCACTGAAAAGTGACTCAAAATTCGGGCAGCTGGTAAGGACTATTTTGCCACCTCATGACTTCACAAAGCCAATAGAAAGCAAAATATTTACCATTATTAAAAATTACCATGACTGAGTGGTGAAAGCATCTTCAGATTCGCACAGTTTGGTTAAAAAGAAGAGGGGAAAACCCTGGGGGTTATAATTAACAAACTACTTGGATTTCAACTGCTCGAGCTACATCTGAGTTATACCAGCCTTACAGCAGTAGAATCCATTACCACACCTTTGTTACAGTTGAAGGACTATTTTTGTAACATTCTAAACCACAATATCAACTATTAAATGAATGGAGATCAAAATTGAAAATTATTCTGGGCACTGTTCTATGGTTACATTTCACAGTATTTTTCTGACTTGAATACCTTGAGGTCACTTATGCTTTGTAATGACAGAGAAGTTATGCAGCATCTTTCCAACTACATTGAAGTCTTGAGAGTAAAAAGTCTACCAGAACCCAGCATATATTTACAAATTAAAACAGCTAATCACCTCCTTAAAACACAACCACACACAACCATACATTAACCATACATACATAAGATCCACCTTATGTTCAATTCTTAATGTGCAGGATACCAAAGTTCTTATTCAGAAAATTACTTAGCTGGGAACGGCCTCTGAAAGCAGAGGGATTATAGAAGCCACTGAAAGGTGACAGGGGCAAGGTTCTCAGAAGGGAGGCTGAGTCAATGCATTAGCAGTATCACAGAGCTTGAAGTTAGGCTTGGTGAGGGCACTGGAAATACCTGGCTCAAAATCATCTCCAAGGTGAGAGCCAAATCTCTCTACCTTAGGCGCTACCAAAACCGTCAGTCAGAGAGCAGGAAGCCAGAAAGGTTGCAGTATCTGTCACTGACAGCCCACTCCTTTCTGGTAGGAGTTCTGCTGACAAGCAGGGAATCCCAGCACACCACCAAATTGCCACAGTTCTGGGAAACAGACAAACCCAAAGGGGCAATCCATCAACAGTTCCTGGCAGCCACCTCCACTGGGTAACTCCAGTGGAAACCCCAGCAAAAACTTTCCAGCCTTTCCTCCCTGAGGCTTCTCCTTAGGATTTTGCTTCCTGTGGAAGCAAGGGTGGAACTGGTTCCAATCACACAACTTGATTAGAATCACAGAATGTCTCAAGTTGGAAGGTACCCATCAGAACCACTGAGTACAACACCCTGCTTCTCACAGGACCACGTAATACTAAACCACATGGCTAAGAGCATCATTCAGATAGTCCTTGAACTCTGATACGTTTAGTGTCCCAACCACTTCCCTGGAACGCCTGTTCCAGTATCCAGCCACCCTCTCAGTGAAGCAGCATTTCCTACTGTCCAGTCTCAACCTCCCCTGATGCAGTTTCATTCCATTTCCTTGTGTCCTGCTGGTCACCAGAGAGAGGAGATCAGCACCTCCCCCTCTGCTGACCCCTGAGGAAGCTGTAGATTGTGATGGGGTCACCCCTCAGCCTTCTCCAAGCTGAACAAAGCAAATGTCATCACATGCTCCTCCTAAATCTTGTCCTCAAGACCTTTCCCCATCTTGGTCACCCTGCTGTGGACACACTCTCAGTAGTTTGATAGCCTTCTTGTATCGAGGTGCCCATCTTTGGATTAACACAGAACTACTGATAGAGTACTTGTGTCTTGTGCCCTCACTCCCAAATTTCACCAAAATCATACCTATTCCTAGAAAACCTGTTAAAATCACCAGGTGTTTACCTCACTGAAGCAGCTATCTGAGCCAGGTTGAGTGCCAGCAGAGGCAGCATTTACAGCACAGCAGCCCTGGGTTTGAAATTCCTATGCAGAGGAGTAGGCCAGATCAATAGAAACAAAACCTGAGTCAGAGCAGAAGCAATAAACCTCACATTACAGCCTGAAAAAGAACAAAACATTGTCCTGATGGGCTACCCTGATGCTTAGACCAAGCACAACACCTGCACCATGGCAGAATCTGACCCAGCAAATCAGAGACGCTGAGAATGGGAGTCCAACATGTCACCTTACAGTGAGGCACAGCACAGCATCAGAATGCCAGTGTTTTTTTAAAATGCATCTCTGAGGGGTTTTTCTTACAAGAGGTCAAATCAAATTTTTGAAATATGTACGTTTCTATGTTCCCAACCTATAAGGTATGAGCAGCATCTTTTAAATATTTGCATTCATAGCAAAAACCAGAAACAGGCTACAAATGAGTATTCAGTGCCATAAGGTAAGTCAAATGTAGGATCTCGATCTGTTCTAAGTGGCCAAAATGAAACCGAGGGATGGCAATCCGGTAATTTAAACATAAATTGCACACCAGTCCAAGAGGCAGGTTTCCTCCATCAGCGGCTGTGAAAAAGGCATGCGTCGCATATACAAAGAGATGCATTCTGCGGGGTCTTGTTCGCAAGACAGAATGTCTTCTCACACATAGACACGCCAGCCCTGTCAGCCCAGGACACGTCCTGGACGTTGTGCCGGGCAGGAAGCCTCGTGTGGCGGCGTGGGAGCGGTGGAGCGGGCACAGATGCACCGCTGAGGGCAAAGGAGCGCAGGGAGCGCCCGCGGGGCCGCGCTGGCCTCGCTCCGCTCGGGCTCCCCCGCGGCGCCGTCACGCCGAGGCCCAGCCCGAGCTCCGCCGACCGCCACCAGCCCCGAGCATCCCTTCGCATCCCTTCCCATCCCTTCCCTTCCCTGCACCAGCCGCCGCGCCCAGCGCGCCGCGCCCGCAGCGGGCGGACAATGACCGCAGGCATACAATGGTGCGCGGCGGCTGCGGGCTGCGCCTGCCACACCTCTCCCGCCATCTCTCCATCACCGGCGCCGGCTCCCGCTCCCCTCCCCTCCCGTCCGTCACCTCCATCGCTTCCTCTCCCCGTACGCGCCGCCGCCCCGGCCCCCCGCAGCCGGCCGGTCATTGTTCTACCGCCGCGGGCACAGGGCGATCCTCTCGGCCGCCGCCGCTCACCGTGCCGCCAGAGAAGGATGCCGAGCGGCGAGGGACGAGCACGGCGCATCCATCTTCCTGCCGCCGCGGCGGCTCCGGCGCCCGCACTGGCCCCGCCGCCTCCTGCGCGCCGGCGCTGAGGCC
>VXBN01014239.1:116949-151460 GCA_013397395.1 Sinosuthora webbiana | reverse complement strand
GGCCGTGCCCCGGGCCCTGCGGCTCCGTCAGGGCTCCCTGCCGGCGCCGCCTGACCAGCCGGCCTCTGAGGGCGAGGGGCCGCAGCCCTCGGGCCGCAGCCGGGGCGACACGAGGCGTCCGGAGCCCCGTGGCCCCGAGCTGGAGCTCGCCCCGGGCCTTGCAACTCCCGAGGGACACAGCTCATCGCCAGTCTCCATTTGGACAGCAGGTCAATGGCCACAGTATTTGGGAGCGTGACTTTCATCACCCTGGGGTCTATTTATCCAATCCCTATCTTTCCCGCTTACAGACAAGGACACTGTGTGGAAGCAGCAGTACTAAATGCTTTGCACAAACGCAGGTGAATGACATGAGTCGCTCTTCCCTTATCCATCAGCACATTAACCTCCACATACAGGGCCACCAAGTTTATCAAGCACAATTTGCCCCTAGTGACAACAATTTTACAAATGGTCTCATTGATATCCTCAGGTTTGCATGGAATAATTAGGAGAGTTCTTGCAAAATACATCAAGACCCGGTTTTAGTGTTTTAAGCCATCTGCCAGTAGAAATGGTTGTTGAATGGATACTATAGAACATAAGACAGTAATCTCTAGAGATGCAGAACTAAGGACATGGGTTCCCTCTGCTCACTGCACATGATGCAAATGCATGGTACAGAGGGCCCAGGGCTGTGACCCACAAGTTTCCTATGTGCCCACCCGTACAACTGGTCTCATGAAACACAGGAAGCTATGGCTAAATGGGAAACGGTTTTTAAAATGCTTTGTCCTTGATTTAAAGTCATGCCACAGACAAAGGGATAAGGCTGTAAATTTATAGGGGTGAACAAGGACACTAATTCTCTGAAATAAAGGCGTAATAATTATCTTTTTGCCTCCTTAACAAAATGATCAATTATAGTTCATTTGATTCCCTTGCTACAGTACACATGGAAGCTGCACCATAAAGAAGCCCAAGGACTGTAACTTCACCATTATTTTTTTTTAATTGTGCTATTCCAACTGCTTTTCTACTGAAAGCCAAAACTATCCATCAGATCTACAGTGAGGACTCTGACAGCTGTCACCTTTAGCTACTTGGGACTCCTCTGGTATTTGCCAATCCTTTAACATACCCATGGGACCTATCTCTAAGTGCCTATTCTACTGCTTTAGTGAAACATCTCCTCTGTAGTTCAAGACAAGCAAAAGTCATTAAGTAGACAGGTAGGTAACTGACAGGTCTCTGATGAGGACAGCAGTAAGAGGTCATCCAAAGAAGTGCAGTAAAGACCAGAGGTAACTTGGCAGAATCAAACTTTAAATGTATTTTAACTCAAGCAGACAAGATCTTCCCAATGCCTCACTTAGGAGTAGTCCTTTGTAGTGGGACATGTTTGCCCTCTGACTGGAATGACTTGGTGAGAAGTAGAGCAGGTTCCCACATCGCAGCATAGGCACTTTCACATCAGGCTGCCCTTTCCCTGTTGGGGCCCATCTGTCTTCAGCTGTGGACTCTGCTAACTCCTACCCTTCATGTGAGGGCAACAACAAAAGGAGGAATATCCCTAGAAAGGGTAAGTGGTTGCATGTCCCATCTGCAATGTCACATCCAATGCACAAGTTAGAAGTATCAGAATTGTTCATGGTGTTACAGAAGACAGATTGAGAGGGGAGACACGACGTGTGGGAGTGTTGCTGGCTGACAAGGATGCAGGAAGGAAAAAGGGAGCAGCAACATCTGTGGATGATGTTTCTCCTTGGTTGCGAAGCTGTAAGATCTGGCGCAGCAGGGCCTTTCCTTCTTCTCTAGTCTGAAATTAATTTGCAGAAAACAGAACAATACACCTATGAATGGATGGTTTCTGGGTGAAATTCAGTACATAAGCAGTGTAACTTGAAGTAGTTTGTCATTCTGTAAGGGTACAAGCTATAAAAGCCATTCTCAATTCTTTTTTCTTCTGCTCCTTAGAAATGTTAAGGTAAGTCACTTTTTTGGTTTTAGTCTTTCCTCCTTTTACTCCTGATTGGTGTGTTTCTTGGGTATTTCAGAGAACACAACCATCAACCACCGAAGCTATCTAAATATTCCAGCAAAAAGTAAATTGGGAAAACTTAGAATAAGGTGAATTCAGGTCATAGAGAGCTCCAGGCAGCTTTGTCAAGGATAAGCCAAACACCCTGCACTCATCATTAGTGTCTACCACTAGGCTGAAATTAAAAATCCCAAACTGCCCACTTACAGATACATAACATCGCAGAGTATGGAGTTGTACACAAAACCCAAGTACTATTATATCCTCTACACTGTCTACACACAGAAGATGAGAAAAAAGAAGTTTTAGAAGTACCACCACTACACAGTGTCTGGGTGTTTGTGACCATTTAGCTACCTCCTCACCACCAAGACTTTTAGCAGCCTTAAGACTGCAACGTGAAGCTTCAAGTTCTTTTACTTAGTGAATACCAATGAGATATGATTCAATTTCACTATCTACACCACATCCCGTGACTTTTATCAACTATACTCAGCATGACTTGATCAGGTATACACGACAACCACCATTCAAGATGTGACCTGTATGGCAGACAGCCCTCATTCCTTCATAAAAGATTCCTTCTGCTCTGAGGGGAGCCAAGATCAAGGTCATAGATCCCTTAAGAAAGAAGCACCAAAGACTGTGCAGCTACTCACATCATTGAAGGCACAGCATTTCTGAGCACATGCTGAGGCTTCATCCCAAAGCTTACATTTGAAGTAGTACTGGGCCAGGTAACGAAATGCAGTGCTGACCTCCAGGTGCTCCACTACCTCCTACAGTGAGTGTGGTAAAAAACATCATCTGTAAGTGCCTTCCAGAGTAGTTCCACACCATGTTTACTTCTCCTTTTATTCCCAAGATGTCATCTTACCCCACAGGAATAGATATCCTGGATGTATTTGATGTAGCATTGAGCTGCTTGCTCAGATTCATTCAGCTGTTCATGCAGCCTAGGAACGGAGAAAAGTGGGTCACTGCAATAAGACTGCACTGTTGAAGACCTTCTTGGTCTATGAGAAAGTACCTGCTCACCCTGACCTGGACTAAAGCCAGGTCCTTTCCTTCAGAATTTGCAGGATATGCAGCATGTACTGCCCCTCATGGAAAGAGATGATCCAGCTTGCATTCATGCTGACAGACAGGGAGGCAGTCAGATAGTGAATAGACAGCTAGAAGCAGTGACAACCAAAGCAGGGACCTTTTGTTTATTCTGTTGCATTTTCAACCTTCTAAGAGACCTTTGCTATTCTACTTACTCGCTATTTCCTCCAGTGCTCCTTCTTCCCCTGCTGCAGCCCAAATCTGTACAGCAGTTTCACTTTTCACTTGCCCCTTTTTTCCCCTTCACTTTTCCCACTTTATATTATTTTATCCCCACCAAAAAAATTAGTGCAGATGTCACAGTATTCACATTAGACCTTTTCCAATGTCATAGCCGTATACTACAGAGGAAAAATAAAAACAAACTACAGTTTTGTACGTCATCTACCATCATGGGCTGCTTTTAAGCTGCAACACGACAAATACAATTGCTAGCACTGCCAGCTCAAACGACCTCAGGATTTAGAAATCCTTTGCAACACACATTATGCTATCATTCTCTCTAGTTATCCTGATGGAAACAAAGATAAAGCTGGACACCAAAATTTGCAGTCACTACAGCCCTAAAGATACCAATCCTTACACAGCTTCAAAAGTGAAAGTGCCTAACAGCAATTCCACTTGTTAATGTTCTGCATTTTATCATTAGGTATCAAAGTGTGACTAGCATTTAACACAACCCTGACAGTTCAGTGAGGGTACATACTCACTTGGCAAGTTTCACAAGTGCCATTTTCTCCACATCTCCCACAGCATAAGCTCTCCAATAGCACTGTCAAGTAAGGAAAGTCAGTCAAGCATGCCACAAAAATTACTCCAGCTCATAACTCCAGCATGCAAGTCAGAAACAAAAAACTACAGGGTTTTTCAGCAAAAGGGGCATGTATCTGTAGACAATTTCTTATTTATCAGCTGCTCTAGTTATACTGCAGCAGTACTTCCCCAACTGTAACTGCCAACAAGTTTAGGTAGCACTAGCTACATAAATTTGCTGCAATTTTACCCAGTGTTCTGGGAGACACTAAAGTCTTACACATCAGTTCTCACCTTCTTAGCTTCCACCAACTGATTGAGCTTCTCATAGCATTCTCCTAGAGCAACCAGCATACGAGAATCATTTGGTCTGTAAAAGAGCAATTCTTCAGATAGTTTAATGGACTGCCAGTTGATCTCAGAGTAAGGGGAAGGTAAGGGGGGAGGGGGTGGTCAGGGGGAAAAAAGATCTATGCCTGGCAGGTTGTCATCCTTTTGCAAAAAACATCACTCATAGTCCTGACCAGCCATCCTCAACATTTAACTGACTAAGCTTTCGTTAACAGTTAACTAACACAACTAAAAGGATTTGGAACAGTGACACTGCACACATCACAAAGCATCAATGATTTTTTCCTTTCCCAACCTAGTTCTTGGATGTAAATTCTTTAGCCAGTATCAACCATGTCAGAATGAAGACCAAAAAACACAGCTCCATTCTCAACTCTACCTGAGCTGGTGGGCCCGTCGGTAGTAGTAGAGACAGTAAAACGGCATTTTGAGGATTTCATAGGTTTGCCCCAAGCCATACCATGCTCTGTAGTCCCTTTTGTTCACCTCTATTGCATGCCTGTCAAAGAAAAGGAGATGAACTAGACAGAAAGTCAGGACCAAAACCAAGTCCAGCAAAACACTAAGAAAAAATAGAAGATACTACTTCAGAAGCAAACACCATTTGGTGCAGTACATGAGCGTATGGTACCTATAAGCCTGGATAGCTGCAGATGTGTTCTTCATTTCCATATACTCATGTCCCATAAGTGTCCAGGCTCCTAGATAACGTGGATTCAGTTTCAAGGCCCTCTGGAAATAGAGCGCTGCTTTTTCATGCTGGGAACGCAAGCTATAATAATTTCCTAAAGTAAAAGTCATAATATTTAAGTAAATTTTAAAATCCCACAACCAACCAACAAAAAAAGCCAACACCAATAGAGAAGTAGAAAAAAGGATGTAATGTGTATAATCTACTACCTCCTAACAAATTGTAAAGACTCCTAATAAAGACAGAACTGATTCAAACCTCAAAAGGCATAATTGCACTCTGTTCACCAGTGTTCTGGTCAATTCTTTCCCAGCTGTACCGATCAATTTATGATTCCATCCCTCTGGAATGTCATGATCTAACAAATTAATTTCCTGCTCCTGACACACAAGTATTTCCATTGGAGCTTGAAGACTATAAATGGATTTTCAGGTACATAGGTCTCCTTTCTGCCCGAGTAATATTACAGCAGCTTTCAGAGAGAAATGAGTGAAAAGGGTACTCCATCATTTAGTCTGCTTTTCAGGCTGCCTGAGTCCACATTCACTAAGTAGTGATTTTGACTGCCTTGCTGTCTGATCACTTCCACAAGTGTTTCCAAGATTCCCTCACACAGCCCACAGACAGCAAAATAAGATGTAAAAATAACACGTAAAAAGAACTGGCTCTCACCAATTACACAGCAGGTCTCAACACGGTACTTGTCTATCTCACAGAGATTATGAGCCAGGTAGCTCAACTCAGGCTTCATGCTCTAGTGGAACAAAAAATTAAAGTGATGAGACAGAGAGTACATTATATTTTGAAAGAAAACCTAAACAACTGGCAATGCATACAGTGCATGTCCTCCACGGAGTTGGGAAGTGGAAAGCCTATATTCAGAGGCCAGACAGCACCAGCTGCTTTGCCAGTGTTTAATGTACCTCCAACAAACACTATCACTATGCACAGGCCACAGGAAGAGTGCTTACCCTTACGTAGAGCAAATTGGAGAAAGTGTCCATGTTTTCTATCCTGTAAGGATCTTGTTTCCTCAGCTCATTAAAGATGGATAAAGCTTTGTCAATATCTGAAGAAAGAACAGCACATGGGACACCAACAACTACAAATGCCAAGTTTGCATTAAAATCGTCATTCCTACTTAGCATCACTGACCTCTTATATTGTGGTAAGCAACTGCAATCTGAGAGATGATGTAAGTGCTTTTGGAAAATCCTGCATCAATGAGACTCTGATACTTCTGCAGAGCTTCCTCTATCAACTGCAGCTCTGTATAAATGTGTGCAAGAAAGAACTCTTTCATCCATGTATCTGGCAAGGACAGGAACTTCAACTAGCAAGAATCAAAGAAGAGGAGGAAGAGATGACAATCAGAAGTATTCCACAAGCTACACATGGCAAAGAATCCATTATCTTCCCTCCCATGACTTAGTTAGATGGTCCTGAGGTAGGAGGCTTTCCTGCAGTCACTTTCTTAAACCCATTTGGTAAATTGGGGAAGAAATTGTCTTCAAATATGACATCACCTGCCTCTTGCTTCAGCCATTAAATTCAGAAGTCCTTTCAAAGACTGCACTTTCTTCCTACGTTTGAACATCAGCATCATAACACTAATTTCCAGTAACTAAGTGAGCAGACTGAAAATTAGATAATAAAAAAATGCACTTCCCTGTTTCCACAAATTGGTAATACTCTCTTCTGCATCACTTTTTTAAACTTTTTTTTCAAGTACTGTTTTAAATACTTCATCAGCCAGAATTTAGTGAAGAATTCCAGGAGTGCACTCAAAATCCATGCAGAAAGAAAAATAATCTATTTTTGTTTTATATCTGAAGTTTGCTTCTTTGATAACAATTCACCTCCTATGTGTCTTTGTACATTATCATTTCAGTTTTGAAAGTAATGATTCCATATATCGTTTCAGAAGTGCTCAATAACTGAGGAACTAGAACCACATTAAGAAAAATAAAAAAGAGAAGTCTCTTAGGAGAATCTCCTTCATGTGACAAAGCGATAAGCCCAGTGACAACTACTTCCAAAACACATGAATTAGAAATTTCTTAAACCACTTTGCGGGTGAATGATAAGAAATTAGCCCTGCCTGTGTAAAGATTCTCAAGCTACAGCATGGCAAGCAATTGAAGATAAAGAGGATTTAGCAATATAATTTACAGTCGTGGATTGCCTTGCCTGACAGTGTCTCAGGGAATGAAGCAGTGGGCATCAATCTTGTGGCCACAGAATCACTGGTCACTGAATCAGGCTAAACTCTTGAGATTTGTTACCACGTCTTGGTATCTCCAAAGTTTTACCATCTCTTTATCTGTAATCAAGTTGCAAAGTTCCAGCCAGGCTCCCCAGTGCAAAGGCAGGGCATGAGCAGCTTCAACAAACACATCTATTGCTTCTTTCACCAGGTCCAGTTTCCGCAGCACAACACCATACCTGTAAAAAAAAGATTCAGGTTGACAAGAGTCATGAAATTCTGCGTATGCACACAAATATATAAGAAATACATGGAGACACTTACAGATAAAGGCCAAATCCATCCAGTTCCTGTGCCTTGTGTTTCTTGCTGAGCTCAACTCTCAATTCTCGTAGAGCTTCATTTTTTACCTGTCCTTTTTCCAGAGGTCCTACATGAGGAGAAAGTCACACAGCTAGCTTTCAATAAGGAGTCTCACCACAGCAACGCCAAGTCTAGGGTACGTTTAGAATTATCACTGACATGACATGAAGGCTTCCCAGCCTGTGTTTATTTTCCCCATTTTAAAGAAAATCACTTAGTCTGATCATCCAGTTTAAAAGAAGACCTAACAGATGAAAATCTATTACGCCAATGAATCAAAATTCATTGGCTCTAATTAAGCCAATGAATCAAAAGAGAATTAAAGAAATCATGTTACAGCACACTATTATCCACAAAATTGAGGGGAAAGCCATAGGCCCAAGATGAGTAACATGAAGAGTCAACAGCAAAAGCTTCATTATCTCGTCATGTGTTTCTTGACACCAGAGACTTACCCAAACTATCAACTGTCTCATCATCCTTCTTCTTCTCCCCTGACTGTGGAAAACAAAGGGAATCCAAGATTACATTGCAATAGTATATTTCCTATGTTTGCTGCAGCACTTGCAGCAGTGTGTAAACTGAGTTTTCACCGAGAGCACAGTTCTAAAAAGAACAGCCCTATCTTCCTCTACCCCAACAGAGCTTGGACTTCAAGCTGGTCATTAGGAACAGAATAAGCAAAAAAATAAGATATGCCAGGGAGGGGTAGGAGGCAGAGGAGTTCAGTGCTAGGAGGCAACCTTTTTTTCTACCTTACCAGGTATCTGGAGTACATGTACAAGAAGTAAGCTTTCTGGCTCTTGCAGCCCTGTAAAAAGTAGGCAGCCCTGTCATATTCCTTGAGATCGAAGTAAGACTTGGCCAACGTGTAGGCATCCAGGTCACGAGCATCCTCCTGCAGGGACACACAAGAGTTTTAAGACCCGAGAAGCTCTGACATACTTTAGGAAAATCATGGTTACAAACACAGCAATGAAATTGCTCCACAAGCTAAAAATGTAGTTTATCCATCTTTATAGATGGTTTAGAGTACTATAAGAAAAGTTCCTCCACTCCCTCACATGATCTGATTCTAGAGTTCTCAAATGACAAGTACAGACTATTCAGGAACATTTAAAATAAACTGTGAGGTTGCAGAAACAAACTGTGGCAGGCTTAGCTATTCAATTAGTATGAAGGACCATAAACAAGAAACCTGCTCAGGAATTCCATATAAAAGAATATTAATCTGCTAACACACAAGAGAACACTTCCTTGGCTATTACAGCTTGAAATTTATGACATGCTACACTTCTATAATACACCAGAACAGGCACATACCTATGAGTTCTACTGTATTTCTACATAGGTGGGGATGGAGACACAACTTTTTTCTCTTGTGTCCTAATGAGCACAAGTTTAATGGCAAAATATAATTTGTATTAAAAAAAAAACCTTTAACCTTGGTAAAGAGGAATAAAAATAAAGTAATATGTGTGTGATTTCAAATTTGACTTACAGAGTGCCTCATTTAGGACACAGCAACAGAAAATGTTTGGTCTGGGAAAGCACATTCAGCTCTGTCACCCATTGAGCACACTATGGAAAGGATGTTCCCAGCATTATGGCAGGATTGGAGCTCAGGGAGACTCCCCCCCGTGGGATTTGGGAGGTTGCAATCACGTATTCTCCTCCAGAGTTAAGACTAAACAGCCCACCCCCAAGAGCTGCAGCACCTTCTCCCAGAGCTCACAGCCACTTTCCCCAGGCACAGCCTGGGCCCGTACCTCGGTGAGCACGGGGGGAGGCGGCAGCTCACTCAGGGGCAGTGGCTCCAGGGCGAATGCGAGCTCAGCAGCCCTGAGGGAAAGAGAGCATTAGAATCATAGGATCATCAAGGTTGGAGGAGACCTGTAAGATCAAGTCCAACCGCCAGCCCAGCACTACCACTAATCCCTACACCACATCACTGAGCGTCAGATGCAGACACCTCTTAAGCAGCTCCAGGGATTGTGACTCCACCACCTCCCTGGGAAACCTATTCCAGTGCCTGACCACCTGAGCAATGAAAAACAAATTTCCATTATCTTACTGAATCTCCCCTATCTCAAGGCCATTTCCTCTGGTTCCCTCCCTGCAGGCACGGTAGAAGAACCTGGCTCCCACCTCACTGCTGCCTTCTTTCAGGGAGTTGTAGAAAAGGATGAGGTACCCGCGAGTCTCCTCTTCTCGAGACTAAACAAACCCAGCGCCGTCCCGTCCTCCCTCTCGGCACAGAACGTGCTAACCCGAGGTCCCACGAGCTGGGGCCCGGCCAGCTGAGCTCGGCTCCACTCACCACTTCCCGCTGTGCTGCAGCCCGCGCTCGCGACTCCGCTCTGCCACGCTCAGCAGCTGCTTCTTGATCTCCCGCAGATCCGAGAAGTCGCTGCCGCCCGCTGCCGCCACCATTGCCGCCGCCGCCATCGCGCCAGCCCGGCCAATCACAGCCCCACCCGCCGGCCTGCCCAACCACAGCCCCGTACACTGCGCGCCCGCCCGCCGGCCCGACCAATCACAGCCCCATCCGCCGGCCTGCCCAATCACAGCCCCGTACACTGCGCTCCCGCCCGCCGGCCCGGCCAATCACCGCCCCGCCCACCGCGCTCCCCCGCCCNACCACAGCCCCGTACACTGCGCGCCCGCCCGCCGGCCCGACCAATCACAGCCCCATCCGCCGGCCTGCCCAATCACAGCCCCGTACACTGCGCTCCCGCCCGCCGGCCCGACCAATCACAGCCCCGTCCGCCGGTCTGCCCAACCACAGCCCCGTACACTGCGCGCCCGCCCGCCAGCCCGACCAATCACAGCCCCGTCCGCCGGCCTGCTCAATCACAGCCCCGTACACTGCGCACCCTCCAGCCGGTTCGGCCAATCATCGCCCCGCGCACGGCGCTCCCCCGCCCCTATACGGAATCGTCTCCTTGGGCGGGTGCGAGAGGTCTCGCGACCAATCTCAGGCGCGCCCGGGAGCCCTGCCGTCTGATTGGCCGGTTGTGGAGGGCGCGCGCCGGAGCTGTGCCGCCTGATTGGCCAGTTGTGGAGGGCGCGCCGGAGCCGTGCCGTCTGATTGGCCAATTGTGGAGGGCGCGCCGGAGCCGTGCCGCCTGATTGGCCGGCTGTGGCCGGGCTCAGGCCCTGCTCTCGCGGCGGGAGTGGGTGCCGCTGGTGCTGAGGGATCGGGACGCTCCGACGCCGAGAAACCCGACACCCGCTTCCCGATTTCTTGTTCAGTTCCTAGCTGACTGGGGAAATACTCATATGTGCCACTCTGCCCTCAGGTTCTAGTCTTCAAGATCAGTTGATTGTTTCTTAAGGAGGTATTTCAATTTGCCTGTGTTTGGATAACACCGTCTCATTTGGGATAATTTCAAATTTTTTACTCACACACCGCTACTTCCTGTGCTAAAAGGCATAATTTAAAAACGTTAAATAGAATCAATGGGTGTTTGTTTCTAACAGCACAGAAATTGAAGTGCTTGTTTTGGGATGGTTGTGCTCCAGGGCTTTTTAAGCTTTTCTGGAAAAGTAACAATATACCTGTATGCTTATCCTAGGGTCAGAATGTCAACTTTAATTATCACTTTTAAAACAGAAGTGAAGAAAAAATAGTGTAAATTTTCATTTTGTATGTCATTTGCAAGTTACACTTTTTGATTTTTTTCTTCTTCTGATGGTAAGGGCAATAAATATTCTGTAGCATGAAGGTGTCCTTCATAATCACTTTTATTGCAGAAACGACATGAACAAGAGGAGCCAGTGTTTGAACTGGCAGCAAGTTCACTGGAGATGAAAGGAGTGTCGCTGATGAGCATGGTGTCATTGTACTTGATTTGTTATTATCATAACAAAAGATTTTTGGTTTTTTGATGAGTTGTGAATGTCATTAATTCTTACACTGACTCCAGTATAGAGTCTAAGGCTACCACTGGCCTTCACTTTATTGATGACTACTATAAAAATTTCAAGGTTGTGTTGGTCTGGAACCATTTCGTCGGGAGCCACCTGTTGAAATTAAGGTTGTTCTACAAAGGTTTACAGAGATAAGACAATGCCCAGTTTGTTGTTAAAGTGGGAAATGATGAGTTATTTATAGTCTTCCATGTTCTTTCAAATAGACAAAGCAAATTAGACCATTATTCGAAGTATAATTTTAGCGTTACAAGGGGGTTTCCCTCTCTTCATTTCAGCCAAATGTGTTGCAAGTTCAGTTGTAGCTCTGATAGAAGTTACCTCTATTACTCTGCCAGCCCATATATCCAAAATGTAAATAAAAACTTCTTTTGGGGTCTAGTCAATACAATGCCTGACTTATACCTCGTTCTTTCTCTCTTTGTCCCATCCGAAAACACATGTGGAAAGACCCTCAGAATTTTTTTTTGATGATAGATTTTTGTTGTACTTACCATCTCTTTTATGTTCTCTGTATGTAGGAATCAGCTGTTAGTGTTTTATGCTACTAAACATTGTATTTGATATTTGTTTGATAATTGCATTGGTCCCTTCATTGGACTCAATGATCTTAGAACTCTTATCCAACCTAAATGATTCTGTGATTCTCTGCTTTTTAATTTAAGGATATTTGGTTTTTATATGAATACAAAGAGTGATATTTAAAGAAATTTGTATGTGTGTGTGAGGTCTATGAAGTAATTTTATCAAGGTCTGTTTCTCTTCAGTTTTGGGCCCACCGGGTATCATGTGCTGTCTTCCCGATGGAAACTGTGACGATACATTTGAAGTGAGATTTCAATACGAAATGTGGTACCTGCTGCAAAAATGCACAAAGTGCTACTTGTCTTCTTGCTGAAATCTAGGCAAAATACCCTTCGTGTGACGTTCCTGCTGTGTGCGCCCTGGGCAGCTGTGATCCAGCTGTTCTTATGACTGCTTCTCTCCAAGAACAGCGTTTCTGGCAGCTGTGAAACACTGAGCTGTTCAGTGAGAAAACGTATTTAATTGTTGGTACCTGATCAGACGGCTTTGAGTCCCTGGAGCCGTACGGCAGCTGCCGGAATCAGCGTTTGTGGTTCCAGCTGCTCAGCAGGAGATGGCGCTTTGCGCCCTCCAAGCAGCCAGAAGAGGGTGAAAGGAAAGTTCGTGTTGGCTGCGCTCAGTAATTCAGTTGCTTAAGACTTGCTTCATAATGAGCACTCGTAATTCTTCCTGTCATTCCGTTCTGTAATAGATGGCTCTGAAGTGACACCCGAAGCTGGCTTTTAGAGACAGTAGACTAATGAAATCCTCTGTGCAGGAAAACAGATAGTGTCCTGGGGAAATACAGATTAACTGAGCAGTACTAACTGGGTGCTCTAGGAAGGAGGGAACTTGTGCCCCACGTTGTTGCGCAGCTACCTGGATGAGATTGTCTAGTCCTCACAGAAACATGTTGTCAAAAACGAGGATGGTCAGTGGTGGAAGGGTTGGAATTGTGTCCATCATACCAGTGGGTTGTGTAGGTGCTTTGAAAGGATTTTTTTTTTTCAGAGTTGAGATCTTCAAATGTACAGCTGATGCTCGATGAAATCCTATGTAAGTGGTCTTTACCAAGTGAAGCGTCTTGCCACAGTTAGTTTCATCTGTTGACAGATAGAGAATTGAACTTCGTTATTATGATGAGGTAAAACTGTGCTTTTTATCTTTTTTTTAAGATCAGCTATGATTACACTTTCTTGTATAATTTTACACTGAGAAGTCTGCTGTGATAAGAACTTCTTTTCTACTCTTGGTTGTATTCTCCATTTAGTGTAGTTAACACAACTCCCACTTTTGCTTTTTGCAGTCTGCTGGGACATCATTAATGTTAATACTTGGAAACCATGTGGCCCTAAAGTATGAGAGGAAACCATTTATACGTGGTTCAAATTGAGACGAAAGAATAAATTTGCACCAACTGGCGATAGTTTCAAAGGGTAGGAGACCTGAATTCCAGGAAATCTGCCTGTGACTCAATTAATACAACATTATGACATCAGGGTAGGCTATTGTGTAGTCAGTAATGTTGTTTTCCCCCTCCCTCTCTTGTTCAGATCTCAGTTGTTTTCTTGGGAGGTTAATTGAGATGAAGTGACATAAAATGCCTCTGAGGGCCATGGACTGATGCAGCAAAAGTGTTTGTTGTGCCTGAATCACCTCCCCATATCTGAAAAATTCATTGACTCATGCCATTTATTTTCTAGTTTTGAGAGATTTGATTTAATTGCAGCTTTTGATGAGCTTGGAAGTAGTAGCAGTTAGGCATGCATATCTGGCCCATATGCTCTGAGAAAATCAGCATGGACCATCTGCTTAGCATAATGCCCACTAAGCCCTCTGGATATCACAGTGAGATTGTTAAGAACCATGCAGATACTTAATATGCTGTTATTCAAGAACCTTCATATTGTTGCTAAACTGCAGTTCCCTATTTAATGGAGCATGGACTTGCTTCCTTTTCAGGAGACCAAGAAGTTTGTTTAACCAGTTGTCAAAATTATAGTTAGGCTGAATGTTAGGAACTAGGAATTTGTTTGATTGGGTTGCATTTAGTGTGCTGCTGTGCATCCTTGAAGTCATGGAGGAGAAGGGAGTCTGGAGACTAGAAGGAGTAGTGATCATTTTGCCACGGGTGCAGCTGGAATCTGCAATTGCTGAGCAGCCTGTGTCTCCACTGGCACTGCTGTCTGACACAAGTGTGTGGTGTGTGCTGAGAAGGTTAGTCCTACACCTATCATCATCCCTTCAGTGCTAATGATTGTGTACCTAGGCAGTAATTAAAAACTATTTTAGTTTCAAATCCATAGCTGTTTTTTCTTGGGGCCACTGAAGTCAAGAGTGAGGCAAGTGAATTTGGGAAGGCAAAACTGCCCCTTTAGTTATTGGTAAAAGCTTATGCTGGAATAAGTAGAAGTTATTGATATGCAATGATTTTTTTTCTCCTACCTTTCCTCTAGGAGGGAAGTAAATAGTGCTGCTAGGGAAACAAAAAAACCAAAAAAAACAAAAACAAAACAAGACCAAAATAAAAGCTGCTGGTAGTTTCTTTATGTGTGAGCTTTGTTACTGAGCAAGTCAGAACATATTTCTAATGTCAGGAAACTTAGAAGTTCTTTCTGCAAATCCTTATTTATATTTGGTCTGTCCAGGCACTTTTTTCCCCCCTTTTAATTATACTTACTCTCCATTTGAGAAAAGAGGAGGATGTTTTATGGTGAACAGCAATCCATTACTATATTTTAAGGCAGTACCATTTTATACAGTTTTGACCTTGCAAAATAACTAAATGTCTGTACCCACAGCTCCTCCTGATTGTAAGAGGGGACTTACGGTTGCTCGGTGAAACACAATATCAGGATGCTTGGTAGCATTTCCATTTCGCATCAGTGTTACTGAGAGGGTATATTTAATAGGAAGGATGTCACTATCAACTTGATCTTTTCAAATAAAACACAATGTTTCTTTAATGTTCTTTTGAACCTTAGTGTTTAATATTTCCTGCATACTGCATCGATGGAAAGCAATCATTTAAATACCTGCTATTAAACCAGTGACTCTCCAGAAAAGAGTGTTCTGACTGTTTTCTGCGTAACAGTTCCTGTGAGGCAAATGAAGGCGTAGTGTAACGTGGAGCTGTATGTACTGGAGAACAAAAGCAAAACAGAGGTGGGTAGTTGTCAAAAGGGTGTGGCTAACATCATAAATATGCTGAAGACGTTGGTACTCTGGATACCCTTGTAGAATTTACCTTGAAAAACAGCTTGTCTTGGCACCTATGGACAGCTTATGAGAGTTGATGAGCATCATCATCACTGCTCAAGAGCAGAAATCCTAACTTATGTCTGAGCAAGATGATAAAGTGAAGAGAGTCACCTAGGTTTGGTTTGGATTTGATTTTGCTTTTTTCTTTGGTTGGTTGCTTTTGGTTTTGTTTGTTTTTTAATAGCCAGAGTAAGTAGAAGTTCAGCAGGTGAGTAAATGAAGGATAATTGAAGAGTTTATGAAACAGAACTCTTGGGTTGTGTGTTGTTCTTTACTCCTACGGGAAAAATTAGTATGTGATAGGAAGAAACTTGTATAAAACGTGGTACTTTAGAAGGCTTTTTGGACTACTACAAAAACCTTCTTCATTTGTGAAATATTTCTGGTTCATCATCTTTGTGGCCCTTTGTGGGACTCCCTGCAGCAAGTCTGTGTCTCTCCTGTACCTGGGCTGACCAAAACTGGACACAGCCCTCCAGGTGTGGCTTCACCAGTGCTGAGCAGAGGGGCAGGATCACCTCCCTCGACCTGCTGATAATGCTGTTCCTAATGCACACCAATCCATCTGCAGCAAGGGCACACTCCTGGCTTGTGTGCAGCCTGGTGCCTCCAGGATCAAGGTCCTTTCCTGCAGAGAAGCTTCCAAGTTGGGTGGCCCCCAGCATAAGTTGGTGCATGTATTAAGAAAGTAATTTTCTTTCTGCTTCATAGGTCTGTTGTTAGAATGAAGTTTAAAATGGTTTTCAGCAGGTTATTTTCTACTGTTGTGGTGATAAAATGAATTTTAATAAACTTTTCAGTATAGCTGATGACTCCTGCAATTTCACCAGTTCTTTTGGAACATAATGATTTGCAAGCCTTGCTCAAGTGAAGAATCTCTGAGGACATTGTGAGTATCCAAGTAAACAGCAGAGCTAGATTACAAGGCTTTTTTAAACCTGCACTAATTAGATTGAAATTCCTAGTGTGTTAACTGAGGTGTACTGCTTTGGATGGAAGATAAAGTTGTACCTGTAGACTTCTACCATGTTGATGAGTTGCTGCAGAAGTGTTTTCTGTCGTCACTGGATCTGATACAAATGCAAAATCTATTTCCTTGGTCTATCAATGTATATCATACTAGACATCCTGAGGAAAATTATGTTAAATGTTTCTGAAATATGTTCTGCACATAATTGGCTTTATTTTCTTTATTTGAGAGTAATGCTGTTCTGAACCAGAATTTAGTATATCTAAGTTGTCTAGTGTTAGGTGCGTTATGATGGATTAGAAAGTCCAAAAAACCCAAGAGTCACTTCGGTGACAGCTTGTTTCCTATGAATTTTCCACAGCAAGTGAGGTAATAAGGACTTCCACTTTAACTCTGACACTGATACATTCAGTGTCACCTCTAGACATTGAAGTATTTCTTTTCTGTAATTCATGCTTTTAAACTATTTCTGAGAGAGTTTCGTGAATTTGGTCTAGATTCCCAGGTTGTTAAAGTATTTTAAACATCTGTATGGATTGTCTTTTTTCCTCCCTTTTATGAGCAGCAAATATAAAATCCCCACAAAGCCCACTGGATTGCATCTCTGTAATGGAGATGTAATGTAAGGGAATTTGCAGGGATGTTTTTGATAAAAGTAGATGGCTTTTTTGTCACCATGAAAAGTTAAGATGAATCCCAGTAACCATAAGCATATATCAAAATACAACATTACAGCAGTTCCTGGCAACTGCCTTGGTTCAGGAAAGAAAAATACCACTTTATGAAGGTTTTCTCCCAGTGGCACGTGATTTACTGCTTGTCCTGATTCTGTGTTGACATGATCTGGAATAACGTATGGCACTTGAGGCCATCTCTTCCAAGGTTGCATAGTGTCATTGGTCAGATGACTGAAATCATCAGGTTAATAGTGATTTACACTACTGCAGCATCCTCTCTGAAAGATATCCCTTCATCTGCCAAAGGAAGGCAGCTGAACATACATTCTCCTCTTGTATGTTACCACTAAAAGCGAAAGCAGGTTAGCTTAAATCACCATGGTGTTTCCGTGGGCTAGAAATGTACAGCCGTTTGAAGGATACTTGTGTTTTAAAATTACTCAATATTTCCCTGAAATCATCTTCCCACACTGCTGTTGCACTGTTAAGGGACATGAGTAGGAAGATTCTGTCTTCAAAGGCAAAGAGGAGGCTTTTCATGCTCACTGAATCAATGCTTTCTGCCTAACTGAAAACTGAACCTAAATCAAGTGGATGTGTTGCTGCTTAGTAAATTGAATTTCTTCTAGTAGTTTCACTTCAAAAAATATTGGTGTCCTGTCCTCCTTCAACCTCTTGGCCACTCCAAAGCAGCAAGCTACAAGAGGTATATCGGTACCTAGCTCACAGGATTAATTCAGTAACTAGCAATGAAGGGTCCAAGGAGGACTGAGTCTGAGAGTCTGGAGTTTTCAGTGAGTGACAGGTAGAATAAGCAGGGATGATTGGACTGAATCCAGCCAGTTTATAAATGGAGAAGTCAGCACTGGTAGCATGTCACAAGAGTGTAAGCACAAGATTTATTCAAGGAATATTTAATTAAACTGGAAGGTAATGGAAGATACAGTGTATAGCTCTTCCATTACAGAAAGTACTAGATTGCTTAGATTATTTATTACTGGGGAGAAATAATGGCTTCATGTTTTTTCCAAGACACAGAATTAAAGTGATATGACATTTTAAAGCTACACAGATTGCACTGATATGAACTTCAGAATTTTCACTAAGCTGGGTAGTGTCCTTCTGTAGGTCTACTTGTTTCTGATCTTGTTAGATAAAACATTTCAGAGGAAAGATTAGACTTTGGTTTGCAACATCCACTCTATGGTGCAGAAAATTTGTAGTGTAGCTGCTGTATGCTGCCTTCAAAGAAAAAATTCAACACAGTAAAAATAACTTTCTGATTAGGGGACTAAGACACTGTTGCTACAGAGTGGGAAGTGGTTTCAATTTTTGTCATGAGAAGTGTATGCTGCAGCATGTTATGTTGCCATGTTAAATCTCATACCAGTTACAGGGGTCCTCAGTTGAGTATTTTACATTTGCTGATTTCAATTTAGATTTTTATTCTCTGCAGAGCTGTTAAATACAGAATAAAAACTGTTGGTCTGGGATGACTGATGGGCTCCTGAGTAATGAAGCCTGGCACTGAAATGGCAAAAAGGGGTGAATCTGCTGTTGCCGGTATGGGGGCTGCAGAGTTTCACAGGATGGAGCAGCTGTATGTAAAGATGCTTTTCAGACACTCTTAAGGTAGCTGTGAAAATAATACTATTAATACATGTTGGAAAACCAGTGAGGTTTTAATAGAAGTAAATGTGCTTCTCCAGGCTGTGGGCTGCCAGTCCCATTTGGGAAGGCATCTACGTTAATCTGACATCTTGTTTAGCACTGATAACACTAGAGAGTCCAATTAAAATATTTCAAGTAGACATCCCTATACAAGACTACACTGATTGTCCGCTAATGTGTATTGAATTTTAGCTAAATACAGCCCCGGGTGCTGTGCTGGAAAGCAGGAGAGCTTGCTATTCAAGCTCTTAATTCCTTTTATATTGATTTGGCTGCTAATGATACAACCTTCTACTCTAATTAACTGACATCTGCATTAGGATGAAAAAGAGCCCCCTGCTTGAAGCTGTCCACTTGTTTGTGTTATGAAATGTGTCCTTCTATTATATTTTGCACAGATTAGGTCAGTCTGTGCAAAATAGACCATCTAAAGGAGTGACTTTACTTTTAAATACCTTGTAAAGCAAGTTTATCTTTCTGCTGTCTCCATTTCTGCCTGTTTTTCCAGGGCTTGTGTTGCTTGGAAGCCTGTCCAGAGCTGGTTCACTGACTGGGTGCTTTTCTAAACCTTCCTTCCCCATGGATTTTGACTGATCTGAGGCTGCCAAGCAAAGTGTGAATTGAGATAAAGATGGGCTATGATGACCTGAGGATAGTGGGTCATTTTGTATGGTTCAGGTTATGAAACAACTGAGATGTAAGGGACTTAAATCAAGCCAAAAACATTGCTACATTGAAATAAGCAATCTGCTTATGAAACTATGTTGCCAAAATTACAAACCACCAGTTCTCAGTTTGAGAAATTTTGATGTCAGCATATGAAAAAGATAAAATACATGCTTTTTTGCATCACTTTAATAAGTTAAAGACACTAGTTTGCAGAAGTTCATCATGAGCAGCTATTTGTGTTCATTATGTGTGCTGTTGCCACATATGTGTTTGCTCCACTTTTCTTTAGGAGGTTGGGAGTCTCAGGAAAAAATTATGTGAAGTCAGGATTCTCTCCATTTTTACCTTTGTAGAAGCTTCAAACCCAGTGACAGGTGCTGCAGGAAGCTCCTTTTTCTTGCTGTGGGGACTGGAGCGTCTCTCTTATGCCATCTGAAGAAGAAAAAAATGGGCAGTAGACTCAGTCTTGGAAATACCTTAACGTAGGCAACGGGAATCTGAATTGAAAAGTTCATGCTTTTTATCTGAGTTAAAATTTAAAATTTAAAAATTAAAAATCTGAATTAAATACAGACTTGTATTTAAGGGTGGATACCTGAGCAATACTATGCTATCATGAGTAATAGCAGGACTCCTGGTGACATCTGCTGAGATCAGTCAAAACCAAATGAAAAATAGTCCAGTAAATCGATCAACTCATCGTCTTTTCCATTTCATTACCATTTTATTGTGCCTAATTTACCAGATGGAAGATACAACTCAGTGATGCTTGAGAAGAGAGGCCAACCTTGAGCTCTTAGTGTTAGCATTTCAGCCTTGTAGAGGGACTATTATGTGCTTTACAGGATGAATAAAACAGCTCACATATTACTCCAAATATTTTAGTAAATTGCTCCATGACAAGTCATAATCTTTCTCTTGGGGCCTTTCTGTGTTCAAAATGTATATAAAACTGACATTTTCACTGTGATTTGTAGTTTTGTATTAGTTCCATTTACACTGTGATATGTATTTGCATATTAAAAATGAAATGTTCAGTGCACAACAGAACTTGTGTTGTGACACTCCCTGTTGGGAGTAGAATAGCAATTGGTTGTGTGGTGTATTTCTGGAATTGGATTCCTTGTGCATTAAATTTTTTGCATGAGAATGGATTGAAATTGGGGAAAAAAGATGGGAAATCTTTTAGCTGATTTCTGCTAGAACTATCATAACAGGTGCACATACTCTGATTTTGAATTATGGGTGTGAAATCCAAAGAGCTTGTGGCTGGAAAAATTAGCTGCTAATCTCACATTTCTACAGAAAGACTGAGCAATTCCTGTTTTGTAGCCCTGAAAACATAATGGAGCCCTGGGGATCATTGACAAAACAAGCTTCTTAGAGCCACTAGCACTTAGCAAAATTGACTTCAGTTAATCAAAAGATTCTTTAGGGAGAGGGGAAAAAAAAAAAGGAAGAAGCTGAGGGTTTTGAAAGCTGGAGAACAAGTAACTGTGTGCAGATGGTTAAAGAAATTTCAGTTTCTTATGGTGAAGCTCAGTGACCTATAATATGAGTATCTAATGGGCAAACTTATATTGAAGATAAAGTAATTTAAGTACTAGGCTGGCAGGGAAAAAAAGGTGAAAGGGAGCAGAGTGCAGTGGCACTTTGCTCAGCCTGTGTGGACATAGAGCCACTGACCACAACTCTTTGGTTGCATCCATCCATCCAATTCTTTATCCACCAATTTGTCCACCCTTCAAACCTCTATCTCTTCAGTTTGGAGATAAGGATGTCATGTGATTTACTAAGCAATTTTGATTCAGCCATATTATCAGTAGCACATTTCTCAGTCTTTTTACAAGTATCTCTGTATATAAATAATCTTCTCTTGTGTTCTCAGGCTGACTAGCAATTTTTCTTGCAAAGTGCTTCTAGAGGGTCCAGTCCATACCTCTTAGCTCTTCAAGCATCTCATGGTGTGAACTCTGTGATTCTGGCCATACAGTAAAGCAAAGGCAAAGATGATTTTCTCTGCATCAGGATAAGTGATCTGAGTGTCCCTTAATAAATTTTGTCATCTGATGTGGGGAAAGAACAGCTGAATCACATGCCTTACAGGAAAAGAGGTGGGACCAATAGGAAGAAAGATGAGCCCAAAATCACACAATTATTTTGTGCTAACTTAATGTCTGCTTGTTCTGCCCAAAGGTAAAGACACAGTTATCAGAGCCATTTATCAGGTACACCATTTTAGTATAAACTTGTTTAAAAAAGGGTAGAGCCCCTTTGTCATCTTAATTAGACAGTAACCCACTGATTCCAAGTGGGCCTTCATTTTCTAATTATTTAGTACATAATGTCATTAAACATCTTCGAGTGGACAGGATTGCTCTAAAAGCTTTAGTTCCAGAGCTCTAATATTAGGCTTTTGGCATTCATCCCTGTGTGTGAAAAGCAGTCCGTTTGTTTACCAGGAATTTAGATTCCCATTACTGGGGGAATTAGCAGTGAGCTATTAGTCTGATTCAAGCACTTAACAATTGCTGATCATCTCCTCCTAGCCTGGGGATAATGGAGATGATCAGCTGTAAATGGAAAGTATGTGGGGCTATTTTCATGGAGGCACTTGGAGAAAGTGCAGCATCCCCTGACCTCTGCTAACCCTGGGGTTTGCAAGAAACCCAAACACCAAGTCACTTCCTGGAGGAGAGCTAATCACCTATCAGAAGAGCTTCCATTAGAGACTAACCAAGCTCAGCCTCAACCGACCCTGCCTCAAATGAAAAAAGGTTCAGCCACAAAGTCCCTGGGGTAGAAGTGATTAGCCTCTGATTGTATTTACCAGGATCTGTTTCAGTGGGGGAAGCAGCTGTGGAATAGCTGTGAGTTGTGATTCCATAGCAGTGCTGAACAATCCTGTGGAGCTCAGCAGTGCTGATTGGCTTCCTCTTTCTCCAGTGTTGTCCCCACAAGCTTTATCTGGTTCATGGACACCTCAAAGATTACTTTGACAATTCTCCTCTTTATTCTTGTGTAAAGTTGCCTACCATTTTGGCAAATAGAGTCACATTATTTTTAGGATGTTTTGAAAAAGATACTTCCATTCTTTATAGATGCTGAACCTGTAGCCCTTTCCTATCAACTGAAAGTTACCTTTTATTGTCAGCTGATTTTGAGAGGTGTGCCAGGGATCTGTAGCCAGGAATCACTGTTTAAAACCAACAGTGCTTTAGCTTTTCATCATCTGCAATAACATATTGTTCCCCCTTCAAAAACGAAAACTGCAGCCACTTGACTCTTACTAAAATATAGGCATTTCTTGGACGCAGTGGGAATGATTTGAATGAGGCAAGGACACTAATTTTGGACTTGCAAAATCAAGGTTTATCTCTGGCATCATCTTGCTTAGGACCTCGGGCAAGAAATGTGAATTGCTTCTCCCACTTGTCACAAGAAACCACTTATCTAACAGTTGGCTGAGTTAACTGCGGGAGGACTATATGGATGTCCCTTGTAAATGCTACATCAGGTCACGTTAAGAGATCTAAGGCTCTATCAGACTTCTAGAAGCCACATCTGAAGTACCTGACAGCGAATGATATCTGTAAAAGTTGTCACGACTGCTTAGTAAGAGATTCTAATTCTGTTGTTTACATTTCTTTTCCATAATGCCTCCAGCAGTGGAGACAAGGAGTGTAGCTTCTATGAAATGCAAAGGAAGGCAGGAGACTTCTAGAGTTGCAGGATAAATTTTATTAGTCAGACCTCGCATTATTTTACTCTTTAAAAATAATCTGCATTACAGTAATTAGAAGGTTCCCTCCTCGTATATGCTTGCTGAATGTTCATTATTAAGACTGTCTAGATAGAGAATTTTTATTGGATTATTTTTGTGTTTTGTGGATTGTCTTTTGTGAGACCACAGGTGCTCACAGGATGTTGTTTTCAACTTTCCGGGAACAGAAGCTTGTTAATTGCCCTGTAGTACGGTTTGTAAGCTGTTCTGAATGGGTTTAGGAAATGTGCCAGTCTCGGAACACTGGTGGTGCTAACAGAACTGAATTGATAGTGATACTGGCATGACATTTCCAGTAGCAGTTAAGTTGTGCATGCATATATGCTGTGTAGTTGGAAACCCGAGATATTTGGAGATCAGGTGTTAAAAAAGTCTAAGCAAAAATGGGTTTGTACTCACAACAGTGTGAGTACCTGTGAATGAAGGTGTAGTTAGAAGTGAATTTTGCTTGCAGTTTTTGATGAACAAGCTAAGAAGCAGCTGTGCATATAAAGGTGCATGAAAAAAGGGACACAGGATACTTGGGAAAAAACCCAACAAACTGGCATGTTTTGCTTCAAATTCAGTCTAGAGCACGATTTGTCCAAGTGTCAATCATTTTCCTGTACAATCCAGGATATGACAGAAGACTGCAACTGCAATCAATAACCTTCTTAGTAGGGATTTAGTGCCGCACACATGAACAAGAAAATACTAATCCCTTTTTCCATATTAACCTGTCTTACAGCCCTGAATTTGGGACAGGGTAAAGATCAGAGCGCAGATGAGTGGAAGATCATTGCGTACCAGTGTGCGTGGTACAGATCACTCAGAAATCTACTCCATTATTCTCACAAATATTCTCTCTGTTGTGTGGAAGAGTGGAAAGAATAACATTTTCTTCTTCCCTGTCACTCTCCATTAACTTCCAGAGATGGCAGATGCTATTACATTACATCAAGAGTCTTGACACATTTCTAAGTCCCACCATATGGAGGATGCTCTAATGTGGATACTATATGAGGGTTACACGGACTCTGTTTTTACTAACTAATGGTCGCAAACATGTGGAAATAGTGCTGTCTCTTGTTCCAAATAGCCATATTTCAGGTAATGAGAAATACCAGCATTAGTACTCCTGTTTATTAAGAAGGCGTATTGGTTCCTACTGCATGTAAATAATACATTGCTTCTCTGTGTGACAGAGGAGATGCTGCTGCTGCATGCATTATTTCTTTGCTCTACTTGCCTAGGAAATGAACGGAAGTCAGGAATTGGAAATGGAAATATTACCACTGCAGAAGGATAATTATTTTGATACACACGATGATGTAAGATTCTGTTGTAAGGTATCTGACAGTGACTGGGAACCACAGCGTATTACCTAGGTGGTGCTTCCCTGGCAACAGATAAAACACAGGATAAAAAGAAATACTCAGCTATTCTGCCTCTGTTCAGGATTGTAATCATGTTTGGATGTGTATAGTATTGTTCAGATCTGTTGCCTCTCAGAATGAGCAATGGGCACTGTATGTGTGCATGGAGGAGCTGTTTTGAGCTGAGTTTCTGGCTATTTGAAAATGTAGGCTGGCTGGTGAGGCAACTCTTGCACACAATTGATTGTAGTCTGTTAACCTACCTCAGAAATCAATATTCACTTAACACCACATTTTAACAGACAAATGCAGTACAAACTAACAGCAGTTACACAGTGCACACATTTACATTCAGAATAAACAGGTCATGAAATAGTGCTTGGCAGAGGAGGAAGATGGGGGAGGTGGCTGGAAGGGGACGATGGTAACTTGAATATATGGACAGATACAAGGAGATTTTTGCAACTGAATGTCCCAGGGTTTTGTGGTCAATGCACCTTCAATGAGCCAAATGCATTCTCTAAGGGTTATGGAGAAGGCTTGTCCTGAGACCAGGCAAGAGCATCTTTTGCTGGATAGGCCTAAATCCACTGAAGTTGAGCACCGTTCATCTTGAACAACAAACTCCAAGTGTGTTGCTAGCCACAATAATGGACTATGTATATGTTGAAGGGACAAAACAGAATGGAGCATTAACTCTAATACAGTGTTCTTGATCTGGACTGGTATTTTTTATATACTTAAAAGAATGGATTTGAAAAGGGAACTGAAAGTAACCCAGAGATGGTGTTTACCAGGGACTTCACATGTATATTTATTGAGGTTTACTTGCAATCCACCCTGAAGCACGGGCTTTTAGTGTTCTGGATGATATTCTCTACTCTGTGCCTTCATAGGCTTGAGAAGTGGATACCAACAAAACTCATGAAGCGCAACCAGTCCAAGTGCAAGGTCCCACACCTGGTTTGGGACAGCCCCCAATATCAGTACAGAGTGGGGGAGTGAATGGATTGAGAACAGCCCTGCAGGAAAGGACCTGCATACGTGGCTAGATGGAAAACTAGACAAGAGACGGTAAAATGCACTTGCAGCCCAGAAAGCCATCCTGCAGCCTGGGCTACATAAAAAGAAGCACGGCCAACAGGCTGAGAGGCGATTCTTCCCCTCTACCCCACCCCACCTCCCCACCCAACGTTCAACTCTGGGGTGCCCAGTACGCGACAGACATGGACCTGTTCAAGCAGGTTCAGACGAGGCCATGAAAATTATGAGGGCTGGAACTCCTCTCCTATGAAGCAAGGCTGAGACACTTGATGTGGTTTGGCCTGGAGAAGAGAAGGCTCTGTGGAGACCTTGTTGTGGCTTTTGTCGTCGGGGGGATGACAAGCACAGAGAGAGACTTTTTACCAGGGCCTCTAGGGACAGGATATGGAACAACGGTTCCATACCCTGAAAGAGGGTATGTTTAGATTGAATATTAGGAAAAAATTATTCCCTGTGAGGGTGGTGACGCACTGGCACAGATGGTCCAGAGAAGCTGCGCTTGCCCCATCCCTTCCAGTGTTCAAGGTCAGGTTGAACAGGGTTTGCAGCAATCCAGTCTAGTGGAAGGTGGTCCCTGCCCATGGCATGGGGGTTGGACTAGTTGATCTTTTAAGGTCCCTACAAACCCAAACCATTCAATGATTGTATGCCTGAGGACGAGCTCCAGATGGTGGGGCGGTCGGAGACACTGTTAGGTCATCCCTACAGTCAGAAACCAAACCCTGCACAAGTTCTGAAAGAAATCAGACCTTTGATTGAACCTATTAAGCTGGAACATTAGCCTGTTACTCAAAATGTGCACACAGCAGAAACAATGGTGAGAACTGTACCTGCAGAGCTGCAACCTGACAGGGGGAAAGCAGGGTGCAAGTATGTGGGAGGTTTCCAGTGATTGCCATTCTGGGTTAAGGCCATTCCTCTTGACTGGAGGCCTTCTGTTTCCCAAAGGTAAATCTCTCTTGGGACATGCCTGGGTATGGAATAATATTAATAATATGGGAAGGAAATATTCCATTTATGCCACATTAATGTGGGCTCAGCATAAGGGGCAGGAACAGAGCCAGAGAAGGCCAGGAAGTAGCAGCTCCAGAATATACAGAAGAGGCCATAGGCATACTGCTCTGTTTGGAGCTGTCTCGCTGTGTCTTCCCTTCAGCCACCTAGGAAATAAAAAGGAGGGATGAATCCCAGTTAGACACATTTATGCTCAAACTTCTGGCTGCAGAACCTCTAGTTCTGAGCATTAATGTGAGACTATTGAAACTCCTGTGGCCAGACATACAGCCTCCTGCTTCTGCTTGTCTGTGGAAGGAGTAACTTAAGGTAGAGTGGTACAGTGTTGCGCATGCACATGGCAGCCCTTGGTTTGGTGTCCAAAGTCACATATTTCCAGATCCAAGGTTTTTCAACTGCTGTCTCTAGGCTACTTGACTCGCTGCTTTGTGAAGACAACAAAGCATTGCATACCTGTGACATTGCTGAAGAGAGAGATGTGCTGGCACTGTCTCCTTGGAAGCGTAGGGAAGATGAATAAAGTAAGTCTTCCTGTCTTTCTAGAGCTGTCTGCTTCAGATGCATTTGAGACCAAATGGTATTTTCTGCAAACAGAAGTAAAGTAAGAATAAAGAGTAAAGACAAAAGAAGTGTAAAGATTCTTACTGTGTTTTTCTTGTGCACACCTTCACAGTCTAGTAAACAGAAATCTAGAGGAGCTATTTTAGGAAAGGCACTCACAGGCTGTGTGGCCTTGATTTAGAAAATACATATTCTCTGTTTCGTGAATGGCCTGTCAGCTTGTGGGTTTACTTGTGAGATTGAGCAGACTGCAAAAACAGTTTGAACTGTACTTGAAGACTTTTGGGTCCCGCTGTGACTTTCCCAACTCGGTATTTTGTAAGGGGCAGGTTTGTAGTATCTCGGATGAGATGATTAAATTGTAGATGTGTCTATAGTGCTGGGTGTAAGGCTTTTATATACTGCAGGAGGTAGGTTTAAATATTAATCACTTGTGTAATTATGCTGTTTTCTTTTATATCCTTTTAAAGCTTTTACAAACATAAAATATTTAAATCTCACTGAGGTATGTTGCTAAAATGCTAGGGAGATAAAAGAAATACAGACTTAGGGTTACACAGTTGCATGTGACAGGAGTTCTGCTATGCTGAATCTAGTAACAGGCTGCGTCAGGAGCTGCTTATCTTGACTGAGTAAATGAGGGCCAGGGGTGAGTACAGAAACAGAGGATGAGGAGGGGAATCCTGACCCCATAATCCTAGTGCACAGATGTGGTTACTCAGCAACCTATGGATACAGCATGTCTGACCTCCCCTTAGTGATGTTTTTACAGTGCCCTTCATTTGAATGATATTTGCAAATAGCTTCAAGGGTGTTTGAGATTAACAAAAATGTTGCCAAAAGATACAGAAACAGTTCTTAGAGCAGATCCAGGCTGGTCCCATAGGTTGCAGAGGAGATCACAGAGACATTGCAGAAGGTAGAACTATACACAAGAACAGTGCAACACAGGATTTAAATTCTCCCTGCTGAGCTGTTTCTCTGTGATGTGGCTGATGCTTACCAAGGCATTTGTTGCTCTCAAACATGCCGAGTATCTGGTCACACTTCTCCTTCTGATTGCCGCTGTTCTCACATGTACACCACAAGGAGACCTCCACACTGGAGTTACTGACATAGTTGGGTGTCATGGGTGTGCCTGTCCCAAACCCCCAGATGAAAGAAGCATTATGAATCATGTCATACTAAAGGAAATGCTGCCCTGGAGGCAGAAGCCTTCCACTGTGATCAGCATGTTACCCAGGCAAGGTCAGGAGTGCCAGCTAGGTGGCCCAGGCTTGATGAACCTACTGAAGTCTGCTGAGCTGTGAGAAAGTGTTGAGATTGCTACGCCTGACTCAGGCACTCTGTGAGATGTATTGAGAACTGAAGCTGGTGCAGGAATTAAACTGTGATGTGTACACAGCAGAAGCAATGGTGAGAACTGTACCGTACCCACAGAGCTCAGTGCAAACTGATGGAAAACCATTTAATGGTGCAAACATTAAATTGTGAAGGACTTTTATTTTAGGATGTGAAGGACTTGCATGGACTCAGCTGTGGTACTGACATATGGCAGCAAAAGGTACTCTTGCTTCTTGTGTAGCTGGCAAAACTGTGTAGCCAGGTGCCTTTTGACAGACAAACAAATACTGCACACCTGTAGTGTGCCACTCAGGCACTGTTCAGTTAGCAAAAAACCAGCAGAGCCATCTGGAAAAATGGAAGGTATAGTCTAGATTTACAGCTTCTGAGGTACTGCTGCTCTCTACATACTCTTTTGAGCCACTCTGAAAACGTTTTAGTAGGTTTAATAGGTTGGTAGATAGTAAATAACTAAAATCAAAGGTGACCTTCCTTTTAACACCTGGTAGTCCTATATTCTGGCTGGCCTTGAGAACATAGTTCTAACAATACTAACAAGCCATCAGGAGTCTAGAAGTCAGGCAGTGATGGAGCATCATGTTTAATCACTGCTGTGATGGGGTGTAACTCCAGCATTAGGAATGACAATGACTTAGTTCACACAAGCCCACAGAGCACTGTTGATGAGGCACTTAGAGTGCTTTGCACCAGCTGATGATGCAAAGAGGCATCCAGAAATCTCAGGCAAGGATGGGGCAAAGTACAGCAAAAAATGCCATTGAAGTCCTCTTTGGACTGCATTTACCTCCAAGGCAAGGGAGAGCACTGGCATCAATTAGTAAGGCATATTCACTGATATACTGAGCGCTATCTCCTGCAGGAGACTAGGATGGTCTTTCACAGCATCAAAGAGTGCCCGCAAGATTGTAGCCTGAAAGCTTCCACCCTGTATGTTCCTACGGATATCACTTACCAATCATCCCCATGTAGGCCTGCAGGCATGCAGCACGGTTGTGCAGAGAGCAGCCATCTGGAGACATGTCTACAGGTTGACAATTTTGTTGGAAGTCAGCCAGCCGGGATCTGTAGGAAGGAAAATGAGACCATCAGTGTCAATGTTGTTCTCTTGGATAACATCCTCTGCTGCCTGACCTACTTGCAGATATGGTCTTCTAAGCAGGAGTCCAGAAGCCAGAGGCAATTTGGTTTGGTGTTATACTGGAAGGAACAATCAGGAACAATAGTTTTACGGCGTCTTTCTCCACAAAATTCATCTTGACATGGACAGAACAGGATCCTTTTGGTGAAATCCTCAGGAACTTTCTCAAAGAAATTCCTTAGGCCTCTGTGGCACTTGCGCCGGTCACACACATCCTCACTTCCTGCTCCCTTGGTGCAGATGGAGGCATAGTCTGTGCGCAGACGAAAACACTTCTTGCTCAGATTACAGACGTGCGTTGCTCTCAGACATGGATTTGTTGCATCTCCTGCTAACTGTGAGCCTATAAAGCCAAAAAAACACAAAAAGGAAACTCTTCTTAGCAAGTCTCCAGAAGAGATTCTGTATGGAAGCAGGAGTACTCCTTTCTTGATGATCAGATTCAAAAAATCAGAAAGAACAAAGGAAACCAGTCCTTCTATGTGCCTGCAGTATGACACTGTAATTACACTAGTTACAAAAGAGTACTTTTTTATTGGTTCATAGTAGGGTGCTTGTTTCAGAAAATGGATCATTGTGGGTTATTACTGGTTTCATGGGCCTGGATCTGTGGCTATATTTACTCTTGGTAGGAGTGACAAATTTAGGCAAGTAGCCAGAGCAGGCATTCCTCTGATTAAAGGGGCCATTACCCCAAATTGTTCTTAATAATCTTCAACCCATGAAAAGATAAAAGAGGGCAGAATTATATCATGTAACCATTACAATTCTTACCTGATACCAGAGCTGCCAGTTTATTATAATCTGTCTTCCAGTGTTCTTCATTCGCTGGATTCTCATAGGGAGAGGTCTCCAAATTGAAATAACCTAGGCAAGGTACAAGATATTTAATGCAGTGGGAGATGGGAGAAATTCTTTGTGACCAGCTTTATTTATTTATTTATTTGCTTGTTTATTCTTAAGTGGATATTTTTCTTATTTATGCCTGGTTCTTTCCTCAGGCTTGAGTTCAGAAATGCTGTCTCACCCAAAGCCAAATGCCAAGAGTGGTTCTTCTGGAAATGTGAAACTATTACTGTGTAAAACCCTCATTACATTTTATCCAGTTGGAATTTGGTCTGCGTTGTCATTTGGATTTTTCAGCTTCAGTAAGTGTGAGGAGCTGAGCAGCACAGGCAGGCTGTAGTGGGAGGTCAAGTGGAAGCATCCCACAAAAGAAAGCAACATAACACATGGCAATATGTGTCATAATCACGTGTGTTTTCAGTGATGGACAGACAGGACCATTTTGAGGTATTTTTCACAGCATAAATCTAACTACCTCAGTGTAGCTGTCTTTGTCTCTTATTGTTGCTGGTGTATTTGAAGGGCTGGTCCCATACCTGGTAAGTTTTTGCTGCTTATCAAACAGAGCAGTAATGAATTCTCTTTACTAGGAGTTATGGTTCCAGAGCAATTACCTACAGTGCTGTGGGAAGTGGACTTTCACGGTTGTTTTCAGCTAGGGCGTGGGGGTAAGCCTTACTAGTAACTTGTAAATTTATATTACTTCATCTCACCATCTGTCATGCTGGAGTGAACAGTCCAGAAAATGCGTAAGCAGTGCTCCTGTCTCTTCATGCGCCGGTGACACTTGCAGTGCAGCAAAGAGCTGTTCCCAAGGTCAAGCTCTGCATTCAGGCATCTGACCCTGCTGTCGTGATCCAGTGAAAGGAGGCGAGTCTTGGCCTGGGCACAGTTTTCCAGTGTCCTGTATGTGGCATTGCAGATGGAGTCAGAGAGGCACAGCTGCTCTGCCATGACACAGTCACTGCTGGGCAGAGCCATGAGGTCTCCTGATCAAGTAGAGAAAAGACTGTTAGGACCCCAGTCAAGATGAATGCCACACAAGTACCTTATCATTATTTTGCAGGGATCCTGTCTTCAACAAGGACTCCTTCCAAGAAACAGAACATGTTGGGATCTTTTATGTGGAGTAGTTAAGGTAAGGAAAAAAAAAAAAAAAAAAAAAAAAAAAAAAAAGAAGAAATGAAAATAAAAAGGAAAAAAAAAAAAAAAAAAAAAAAAAAAACAAGGATGAATGTAAATGAAAGAGAGAACAAAAGGTTAAATAAAAGCCTCCAAAATAATTCTGTTCAACTTGGCCAGGATCAGGGATCGCTCTGTATTTTAGGGACTAGTAAATCCCTGTGAAACCTTGGGGTTGCTGAGGCCTGCTTTGAAGAAGCTCTTCTGTCTGGGCACTGAAAACCACAGTGCAATAAGCACATAGTAACACCATACTGTGTACTGTGAGTCAGTGCTGCTGCAATTACTAAAGTATATGCTGGTCATTAAGAGATGTACTGAGAGAACCATTTATAGGGTATAAAAACAACTACTTTAATGACCCTGAAGACTGAAGAATGTGTATTCTTTGCATAATAGAATTAATCCTTAACAAAGGATGCAAGTAGCTTCATACAGAAGGGCTGATATGCAGTCAATTAAAGTACATAGAACCCCGCCCCTAAAATCCCTGCCAAAAATGCAGATGAAGGCTTGGCCCATAAGAACCTCGTGAAGTTCAAGAAGTCCAAGTACAGGTGCTGCACCTGGGTCAGGGCAATCCCAGACCCAAGTCCAGACTGGGAGATGAACCAATTGAGAGCAGCTCTCCAGAGAAGGACTTGGGAGTTCTCAGGGGTGACCTGGTCATGTGCACTTGCAGCCCAAAAAGAAAATATGTCCTGAGCTGCATCAAAATCAGCACGGCCAGCAGACTGAGGGAGTATGTTCTGCCCTCATGAGACCCCCCCCACCTGCAGTGCTGCATCCAGCCCTGGGGCCCTCAAGGACATTAATCTGTTAGCATGGGTCCAGAGGAGCCCAAGGATGCTCCCAGGGCTGGCACCTCCTGCTGTGAGACAGGTTGAGAGAGCTGGTGTTATTCAGCCTGGAGAAGGCTCCAGGGAGACTTCTACTGGACCCCTTTCCAGTACTTAAAGAGGACTTACAAAAAAGGAGGGATAGCAACTTTTTATACAGGCAGATAGTGATAGGACAAGGGGGAACAGTTTTAAAATAAAAAGGCAAGATTCAGATTAGATGTTAGGAAGGAGTTCTTTACTCAAAGGGTGGTAAGGGCCTGGCACAGGTTGCCCAGAGCAGCTGTGGCTGCCCCATCCCTGGAAGTGTCCAAGGCCAGGTTGGGTGGGACTTGGAGCAACCTGGTCTAGTAGAAGGTGTCCTGCCCATGGCAGGGGGGTAGATCAAGATGATCTTTAAGGTCCATTCCTGCCCAAGTCTTTCTATAATTTTATGATTATGTCATGGGTAGGTGAATTCAGTCTGTAAACTTTCTTCATTTCTGCAGTATATGAATCTATGTTTACAGTACAAGTACAATGAAGTCTTGAAATAAGACAGCTTCCTAATAAAATTTATATATAGGTTGGTATGTTTCTTCCCTTCAGGTCAATATTCCTTGGCTGGCTGTAGGAAATGACTGTGCTGAGCCTTACATCTACTTTTGGTGTTCTTTGAGTACATCATCTTACCTATCATTCTCTTGTTCAGCAGGTGCAGTAGTACTATTTCAGTCTGCCATCACTATAAATTAGGGGGAAATCTTGGTACAACTCATATTGCCCAGTGTCCCATCTTCCCCATGTGATTTGTTCTCTCACTTACTTCATTTTTGCTAGCTTCATCAGTTTATTTGCTGTTAGCAGTAGAATGCAGAATTCCATACCAGTCTGCTTCTCAAAGTTTTTACTTTCCCTAAGGCCCAGTACTATTATCTAGGTACCTCTGTCTCACTTGAACAAGTTTCTTTGTTCTTCTAGCAACTAACTGTACTTTGTAGTTCAGCTGGCTCTTACATAGAGACTTGATGACGTTTCAAACTCCCTGAAAAATCTCTCATCAGGAATGCTTTGTATCCAGCACAGTGGGTTCAGATGAAGCTGCTCTAAACCTCAACTTTAAAACAGCCCTCCTCTGAAATAGACATCATTTACTGTGCACTGTTGTAAGCCCTGAAGGTTGGTAAGTTATTTTATTTCTTTAAGATCTTGTCTTAATAGTCCAGACTGTAACAATGTGAAAGAATGAGAAAGCTAATTCTTTCCTAGATCTGTGGTCTAGGTTGCATAACATGTTAAAGATGCGTGTGTATGGGAATCCCATCTGTATTAAAAAAAAAAAAAAAAAAAAAAAAAAGTTAAAAGGTAATAACCAATTAATACATTATGATTATTTATACCTTAGAAAAAAATGGATAGGTAATACAATGCACCCTTATTCTCTTTTTTCAATGTTCTGTCATATAGCTATGTCTATCTTGTTGCCCCTGGTGCACCACACTATTTAAAGAGACAACAGTTACAAAAGGGACGCCCTTCCTTTATTAAACACAGCAAAGGAGTTCCTTGGATTGGTCTCGGCAAACTGAGCCTAGACTCGGAAAACTGTGGGCCTTAAGCATTCGAGAGGGCGAATGCACGGGGGGTAGGTATCAAAAGCTGCTCTGAACGAAGCCAGCTAGAGCGCGGCGCAGCCGGGACCGGCTCCGGCGAACGAATCCCCGCATTCTGCTCGTCCGGCCGCATTCAGGGATCGGCTCCCGGCATCTCCTCTCGCCTCCTCACGCCTGGCCTCCAAGGCAGACGGTCCCCTCCCCAGAGCGTCCCTCCAGTTTGGCCACAGTCACACCGGAGGTTCCCCGTTCGGGCCAAAGCAGCAGCCGCCTTTCCCGGTTTGAATCGCGAATTCCTACCCGCCGACTGCGCCCGGGGCAGCTGGAGCCCGTGGCCGGGAGAGCCGGGCAGCGGCTGCGAGCGCTCCGGACGCGCTCCGCGCCCGCCCGGCATCGGGGGAGCAGCCGTCGACCCCAGCGACCGCGAACCCGGCGCCGCCCCTGCAAGCCGCGGCCGCCCCGCGGCGGGACCGGGGTGCGGGCGATGCCGCTGTCTGCCCGCCGGGAGAGGGACGGGGTCGTGCCACCCTGCCCAGCCCGCCCCGCGCCCCGGGC
>VXBN01014239.1:97523-116821 GCA_013397395.1 Sinosuthora webbiana | reverse complement strand
GCGGGCTGCCGTCGGGCTGGTGCCAGATGGGGCGGGTGGCGGGGGGCGTCCAGCGACCGCTGTCTCCAGGGCGACCGGGGAGCCGCTGCGCCCGGGGCCGGGCAGCGCGGGGACGCTTCAAAAGGGGGCGGTTTGGAAGGGGCTGCGCAAGGCGTTTGTTTACTGATTCCTGGCACACCTCAGTACCGAGAGCAGAGCTGTGACTGCGCACCCTCGGGGGCGTACTTGGGTAAAGGACTGTAAATCTCCGACTTAGGAGAGTCTCCTTCACTCTGGAGGGAGTGCTCTTGGAGGATACAGAGGCTGACTGGTTTTTGAGTAGCTTCCCCAAGTAACTCTTGAGTCTGTGGAAGGGATGACTGAGATTGTGGCTTCTTCCTTTTGGTTTTGTTGTGAAGGCTGTTATTTCAGTTTCTTACCTGTTGCTGGCTCTATCTTGATTGAGCTGCTTTTCTGCACCCACACAAAAGATGGCACTTCCGAGAGCCCACATGGCATTTAGGCAGCTGTGCTTCTTTTGAACAGATGCTTCGTTTTAATTTGCATCCTAAGGTCAAATTAACCAGTGTGAAAAAGTTACAGTCCAACAAATGCATGTCAAACATCAGCATATGAAAATGAGGCAAACGTTTTGTAAGTCAATTGTTTGCATAAGTAGAAAGACCTACCCCATCTGCCCGAAAACCCCAACAGAAAGGGTAATAACTGTGCAAATACATTAAGTATTCACCATCGAATTCAGCGGTGCCCTCCTCATCTTGAGTTTTTAAGAAAAATTAGTCCTGCTTACTGCAGGGAACTGCTGTGAGAGAATTCTTCTGCATGGAAATTACTGCATATCACTGCATTAAAACAGCTAGCAGTTCCAGTGATATGCTAGACATTTCATCTCTACATCCATGACTGCCACAGCCAGTTAAGTGGGTTTGACTGTTGTTTTGATCTTTCTTAGCCTTCTGATGTTTGCATTTTTGTAATGGAGTTTTTCACGGAGTGTAACACAAACAAAGTGATTGTTTTAGCATTCCTCTCTGGAAGAGGGACAATTGATGAACTTTGAGTTTGACCAGTGGGGTCAGAGAGGTGGCAACCTCGTTTGTCCAATCCCTGATCATTGTCCAGAATCTATATATATCGAGTTCGAAAGTAAACTGCTCTCTTTTTGCTCTGACAGCCTGACTGCATAAGTGTCGTTCTTTTCACGTCCGTCTAGCGACATTGACCAAGGAAATATTTTGTTTGCTGTAGGTGCTGAGTAGACATGCCTTATTTTGTATAGTATTAATCTTAAGATTATACCACGCTGGTGGCTTCTGCTGCTTCTTTTCAGGATTTGACCACTACAACCCTTCTTGAGTCAAAACCAGAGCAAGTTACTTGGAAGTGCAAAAGATGCTGAGTCCTGGTCATTTGTCAGGAGTACTATCAGAGAACTACTCGGGGAGGTAGCACAGAGGAGGGCTGAGCAAACACTCCTCTGCCTGGGCTAATATTTACAGCACCACACTCTGCTCTTTACAGGGCTAGAGACAGACAGCAGACATTCACAGCTAATAGTAACACCTGTACACTACAGAAATATCAACCTAATGCAAACAACCCAGCAGAAGTTGATGTCTATATTTATGGAAAACCAAATAGAAACCTCCATTTCCTAGCATGAGTGCTAGTGCCTTAAATGCCCTAAACAGCTCTGGCTGCTCATTGCCAAAGAAGGTTCAGCGGTTTGACATCCATAGCAGCTACCCATAGTTTTGTGTTTCAGTTCCTGGGCTACTTGGCCACTTCTGGCTCCAACAATTTTAATCTTTTGTTCCTATGAGTGAAGAATTCAAAGCTGCTCTTGTATTTTAGCCTCAGTGTGGTTCACAGCAGGAAGGTCTGTGACATTTAGGTATCTGTCTGGTTAAATACAGTCATGCACCTCACTGGGTAGACTATATCTTTGGTGAGAATAATTGTAAGTCGTTCTTACAATTTCCGTTCTTACAGGAAAAGGGAACTAAGACATATATGATTAAAAAAATTCAGGGTGAGCAATGGACATGCTGAACAACATAGCTTCACTCCAGAGGGACTCTGAGAAATGAAAGAACTGGGTCAATAGGTGCCTTATGACATTTAGGAAGGAGAGTTGCGTTCTGAAACAGGGCAGAGTTGACCCCATGTGTCTTTCCTGGCTGAGGACTGAGTGGATAAAAAGCAGTCCTGCTGGAAGGACCTGGAAGTTGCCGTGGATACCAGTAAGACGTGATTGAATAAAACAACCCACACACCACACTGTATTAGGAAGAACATGGCCAGAGACTGAAAGAAGTTATTCATGTCTGCTTTAGCAGTGGTGTGGCCACACCTGGACTACTGTGTGCAGTTTCCTGCCCCTGAAGTCAAGACGGATGTGGAGGAACTAGAGAGGGTCCAGTGGAGGGCTACCGAGATGGTAGCACGTGACCTACAAATTGATCGTCAGAACCTGTTGCTTGGCAAAGAGGAATTTCAGAGGCAATCTACTACCACCCTACAGCTATTTGAAGGTGAGCTGCAAAGGTGATAAACCCAAATGATAGGTGATACAAGAAATTATGATGGCCGTAAATTCCATCTTGGGTTGTTCAGGCTGGGTGCTATGAAAAACTTTTTCACTAAGAAGTTGGTGCAGTGCTAGAACAGGTTACCTATAGTTGTATTACAGTCAGTATTGACTAGCACAAAGATGTTGGATCAGACACCCTCTAAGTCCCTTTTCACCAGCTAGTTAAGGCAATGGTTAATGTGCTTGGATGACAGAAGCAATTTAAGGCATGAGCAGCTCAGAAGAAAAATTATTTTTAAAAGGAAAGCAAAAACACTTTTTCAAGAGAAGAAAGGAGGACTACCTTAGAACAGCACTACTCTGCTACCTTAAGTCTATTTTTTTTCAGAGGCAAGAATGTAGACAAAGTACGTAGTTTTAATAGTGCATTACACTATATTTTGATTCAAAGACATTTAAGTGATGCACTGTGAGCCCATTTTTTTGATCCAGGTATATCCATGGTGGATATTGTCTCTCCTTGTCTCAAGTGAAGCTTAATGAGCTTGCAGGACAGTGGATCTGGCAGTGGCAAGACAGGCCCAGGCCTTAGGGGTTGTTGCTGTTCAATGTAGTCAGAAAAATAATGGAACTTCATGGTTTTGGAAGAGCATTTCCCAGTTTAGCACTCCCACTGAAACTGCCCTGCTTGCTCCCCTGCCTTCCTTCAGTTGGAAGAACAAAAGGCAAAGATCCCAGGTAGAGATAAGAAATAGGAATGAGATAAGGAACAGAAACAGCAACAATATTAATAACAAAAGGTGTAAGACAAAGAAATTATTTGCACGGAAAGTGCAACAGTACACACTGGCTCTTCCCAATCATGCTTTCCCCTACCAGAAGGACTCCCTTCTCCTCAGATGTGAGAGTTCCTTTCTCTGCCCCCAGCAATGATGTGAGGTGGTATCAAATAATATTAGAGTATTGGCCATGCCCCCTCCCAATGATCTCTGCCAAAACCAGGACAGGAACCAAACCAAAGATTTTGCTTTCCTGTAGGCTGGGAAGGTTTTTAAACAGGTATTAAAGCAATCAAGGTAAAGAACATGGGATAGATTATTTCCCCATTATTTCCACATTAGGCCCCAAAGATCAGTGGTCCCACTCTGCTGACACCTTCACTGCCTTTCAGTGCTGTGGAACACAGAACCAGAGCCTGTAGGTTCTTATTATAATCACTGCTGTAAATTTTCTCCTCTTTGCTTGTAAATGAGATGGGCACGTGGCAGGGCAGCAGCACAGGGGCTGTTTACTTTACATCTTATCAGCAACATTATGTGCTTTAGAGACTTGTGCCAGGAAAGACTGAGGTACAAGCTGCTCCTACTGAGTCAACAGTATGCCCTGGTAGTCAGGAGGGTCAACCGTGTCCTGGGGTGCATCAAGCAAAACATTGCCAGCCAGTGAAGGGAGGTGATTGCCCTGCTTTACTCTGCACTGGTACAGCCTCACCTTGAGTACTGTGTGCAGTTTTGGGCAGCACAATATTAAGAAGACATTAAGCTACTAGAGACCATCCAAAGGAGGCCACAAGGATTGAGAAAGGACTGTAAGGGAAGCTTAAGAGGTACGGCTCAGGTCACTCCGTTCGTTCAGCCTGGAGGAGATTGAGGGGAGGCCTCCTTGCAGTCTTCAACATTGTCAGAGGGGAAGCAGAGGGGCAGGCGCCAATCACTTCACTCTCATGACAGGACTCAAGGAAAAGGCATGGAGCTGAGTTGGGGAGGTTTAGGTTGGGTATCAGGGAAAGGTTTTTCACTCAAAGAGTGGTTGAACACTGAAACAGGTTCCCCAGGACAGTGGTCACAGCACCAAGCACCTGTCTGAGTTCAAGAAGTGTTTGGACAATGCTCTTATTTTCAGGCACATCATGGGATCCTTGGCATGTCTTGCACAGGGCCAGGAGTCGGACTTTACGATCATGATGGGTCTCCTCCAACTGAGCATATTCTATTATTCTATGATTCTGATACATGGCAGGACTTTGGACCACAGCACAGAGTTGCTGTACCCAGATAGATGAGGCTTTCTTTACTAATTTTGCTCCCGGCAACAAGGTTTCTAGGATTTCTTTGTCTGTCCTCACAAAAATCTCTCACTTCCTACCCTTTGTGGTTTTTTTAAGCATCCAAAAAAGTACTTGCTAGAGCTTGAAAAAGTACTTGAAGAGCTATCAGCAAGAGTGTTGACCAGTGAGGAGGATACCTGTATGCACTCAGGGAAATTTTACCTGAGGTTTTTGATACAGACGTGAAGGTCTGCCAGCATAAATGTAAAGGGAGACTCCCTGGGCCATAGGCAATTGTGCTCTAGAAGACTAGGGCTATTAGAAGGCTTGCCTCTGAGGTTTGGCATGCAAACCAAACCGATAAAATGACCCAATTTTTTTATAGTAGCCGCATATAGTATAGAGACTGGATTAATTCTTGACAAACTGTTGGAAACTAGTAGTCTCACTGATTGCCACATGCACCAGAGTTTTTGTTGTGTTTTGTTTTGTTTTTTGTTTTTTGGTTTTTTTTAAACTACAGGCAAATTCATTAATTCATGTTCCTTAGCTTATCCCCTTGTCTCTTTCCACACAGGTGACGTTTTGCCCCTTCCAGGTTCCTGGTGTCAGAGGTTTTGTCATGGTTTCATGGTTTTGTCACTATTTCAACCAGTTCATGAAATAATCTGAGATATTTAAGGGTCATCAAACCCAGTAGGCCTTGAAACACTTTTTTCTAAGCACTCTATCTTTGCCAAACATTCTAACCTTGCTATTGTTTAACTGCCAAAGTGAGTGTCAGGACAGGCAGCCAGCAGTCAGGGCAGCCACAAACCCATGGCTAAAGTCCAAAGAGTAATTTATTTCCCTTCCCTTGCTCACTGGGGGATCCCCACAGCAACCCCTTGGCAGAGGCACACAAGGGGAGACACAGGCACCATTAAACTAGGTTCGTGCCAGAGGATCACCACAGCGTTCACACCAGTTTAGCAAGGGTTATTTCCAGCTTCGTGTTTACAGTCCTCCTCGACAGGCAGTCATCTACTTTTAACCCATTCCTCCCAACACATAGTTGCCAGCTGGCGGTTCCAATTATCACGTTGGTTTTTGCCCACCTAACTCTTAACATAGAGCAGGAGGAACACACACAGATCTGTTAAAACATATCCTGGCATATCTGAATGGAATGTGGGAGGTGTTGAAGAAAAGGGCCGTGTGAGAGTAGATCAACTGTACGGATTTCACATCAGGTACCAGGAACGTTTGTGTAATAAATAGCTTTGTTTTTCAATAGCGTACAGAACTTGCTTAGTGATGTCCTTGTCGTGATTTATGTAGTAGATTATCAGGATTAGCGGGTATTACAGCGCTGATCCACTCCCAGAACCACGGGAAAGGTGTGGGAGACCCGGCTGCAAAGGCGGCAGAACAGAAGCAGAACCGATTTGAACGGCTTCCTGCTTTGTCTCATGCACAGAGAGCTTTCTAGGAAGACCTGAAGCTACATCCCACTATCCGCCTCCCGGCTTTTTGCCATCACCCTCGTGGTCCACTCCCTGCAGCCGCAGCCTGCCCCAAGCCGGCTGTGACCGGGAGTACGGAACACGCCCGGGCCGCTCCTCACGCGCTCCAGCCCCGCGGACCGGAAGCGGAAGCGCGCGGCGCCTCGGTGGCGGCGATGCCGCTCGCGTGGGCCCAGTGCGTGTTTCCGGTTCCGCCGGAGCGGCGCGGGCGGCCGGTGACGGGGTCCCGGGTCCTTCCGCGGCGCCGAGGGCGGCGCGGCCCCGCCCGGCCCATGGACCGGCACAAAGTGAAGCGGCAGCGTCTGGACCGGATCTGCGAAGGTGAGGCGGGGCGAGCGCCCCTCGGCAGCGGCGGCAGCGGCACCTGCCCTGTGCCGCAGGGACCCGGCGCGGCCACTGCGCGTCCCTGAGGGTGAGCGTCCGCCCGGCCGGCGGCCAGCGGGGCCCCGCCGCACGCGGGGAAAGGAGAGGAAAGGGCCGGATGCTGGTTGCTGTCGGAGGCTCTGTGGATGTACAAATTCTGCTCGCCTAAAGGGGAAATATTATCTGGGCATGCTGGGATGGAGGGGGGGCCGGTCACTGGGGAGGAGGTGTGAAGCGACTCTGTCACTCGTTTTAGGAGCCTGGAGTAAGATGGCACGCTGCTGAGCAGATCACCTCTAATACATTATTATTGAAAATAGATGTGTTATTTTCCTTTATCTAAGTGGTGGCAGAGGTGGTTGTGGGTTTTTTCCCAGCGTCTTTTCCTTGTGTTTGTTTCTTACTCATGTCTTTTGCTTTGCCTAATCTATTCCTAAATACTATCAGCAACTTTTTGGACTAGCAGATGAGGATTCCAGAATTCTTGTCTTTCATGTAATCACTCCTGCTGACTTTCTTAATAGGCATACGGCCTCCTATTGTGAATGGCCCAATGCCAGCACGGCCACTGGTTGCACTCCTGGATGGACGAGATTGCACTGTGGAGATGCCCATCTTGAAGGATGTTGCTACAGTGGCATTTTGTGATGCTCAGTCAACTCAGGAGATCCATGAAAAGGTGGGCAAGAAGATGAGCAAGATTTAGAAGTAGAACTTTGCCTCTTAGGTAACCAAAGTAGATACTGATTTCGGCTGGTTTTTGTTATAGGTGCTGAATGAGGCAGTGGGAGCTCTGATGTATCACACCATTACCCTTTCTCGTCAGGATCTGGAGAAATTCAAAGCCCTCAGGGTCATTGTGCGTATTGGCAGTGGCTATGACAATGTTGACATCAAATCTGCTGCAGAATTAGGTATGATGACACCATTAGGTGTCTGTTGTGATCAGAACTGAATGTGAAATGGAACACTGTGTGTGCTTTTGTGCATTGTAGCTGAGTGCATTTAAAAACTCATGTACAAAGATTTGGAGCTGCTCAGTATCAGGTGTCTTAAGGAAGCTGACCAATAGAGGGCTGATAGGTGGCTTAAAAGAAAGATTCTCAATTTTCAGATTGCTCTGCTATAGATGTTGGTGTCTTTGTTGTTGCTTGGGATTCAGGAACCTGAATTTGGTCTCTAGGTAACTTTTGGTGAAGTGACTTTGTCTTTTTGTGACCCCTGAGCAAACTGATGTCTGAAAGCCACCTGCAAATGCTGATGCAGGATAAACTCACTATAAATGCTTAATGAGTTTTCCTCTTAATTTTGTATATGCAAGGAGGTTCTGACACAAAACTTTATTAGTTATCCCTTTAGAACCCTAAGCATGTGAAAAGTGTCTGGATCAGGTGACAAAAAGGTGCTATTTATTAAACAGATGGCAGTGAGACTTCTGGACCTTTCAGCCTCCTAGGTGAGATGGAACACTTAAGTACCCTTCCCCTTCTTTTTTAAGTTTTACAAGTGTAAGGGGTTTGAAAGCTTCCTTAATGTAATGCAGGTCTTGTTAAGCTTAAATCAAATACAGGTATTAATATATAAAATTGAAATAAGCAAGCACTGCAATTTTCAGATCTGTAAGAACAGGTGAATTGCTAATAAATGAAGAGTGTGTATTGGGCTAGTGCTTGAATTAGGTCAAAAGAGCTTTTTCATTTGGATGATTCAAAGGAATAGTCTCAAGAGTTCCTGTCAAGGTCCTTGGCTTTCATCCAGCCTTTACATATTTGTGCTGAGTTTGGAACCTAACCTAGTCTTACATTTTTCTGCTTAAGGTCACTTTCTCTGATTCATTCAGATTCAAAGATTTCCCTTTTCTCCCACTGCACACTCATTAATCCAAGGTGAAATGGGTCAATGTTCTTTCACCATCAGACTGTTGCTTGCCACTTTTGCTTTGGAGTGACAGTGTGATGACCCTTACAAGTGGCTGGAGTTGCTTTTTCATGGACAATTAATGGTTATTTTCATGCTTAGCCTTCTGCTCTATGTTAAGTATGCTTTTAATTCATTCGGAGGTAAGATACTGTTCCTTGTGCGTTCTCAATCTTCAGACCAAAGGACTGTTGTCTGTGTTTGTGGTTTTTTACATTTAGGTATAATACTGCGTGTTAACACAAATCTGTGTCTGGCTGTGTAACAGATGGATGCATGGGGCTTGTCCAGAGTTGAATGAGATGGTAATCAGTGAGATTAAGAGAAATTGGGTTTTTCTCTCACCCCTACTCGTGTCCTCTGAGTTGTCTCTGTGGCATTATGGCAAAATTGGAAATAATTTCATAGAGAAAACCAGTCAGATATTGGGATTGTCTGTGGCCATTGCTCTTCTAATTCTCATGGGAAAGCACAGTCTGAGTTTAGCCAAATGTCTCCTGTGACTAGGCTTACAAAACAATGATGCCTTCAACCATTGCCTAGATTTTATTTCCAGTTTTTAGCTAGGTAGTGGACTTTTGATGTAGAACAGTTGCCTTGGTTTGGCAAGTGACTAGCGTTATGATTGGGAAGAGACCATTTTTCCATCTAATTTTCTTGGCTGGTTTGTTGAACGAAGGATAGCAGAAATGAAATGGTATGTTTCCAGCCTTCCCCCTCTCTCTCTCTTTTTTTTTTTTTTGTTTGTTTGTTTGTTCATTTTGTTTTGTTTTGTTATAGTCTGCTCAGGACTTACCAGATTTTGATACTGTGTTCCATCTTTCCCTTTTCTGACAGTAATTTATGTTTCTAGGACTTCAACTCTGTTTGCATTACTAATTTACCTGATAGTTGTAGCCATGAGTTTTATTATGGTCCTTGTGGTTGTATGTTATCCTAGAGTGGGAGTGTTACGTTTTGTTATTTTTAAGCTTAACTTCAAATGGATTTAGAGAAGCTCCTGGGGCTTCTTGTCTGCATTTAATGAGTTAGTTACTTATTGTTGCTCCTGGGGAGGCTGATGCTTGCAGTGAGCATCTGGACTGTGAGGCATGAAGAGCTCAGCCATCTGTCTCAATTCTTCTGCAGTCTGCCTGTTAATTTGTCAGGAGTATCTGTGGAAGGAGTGCATCTTTTTGAATGCAGATCTCTTAAAACAGTCAGTTGCTTGTATCACTTGTATGGCCCAGTTTTCTCATTTCGGCTTGTTTGTTTGAATGTTTGTTTTTCTGGTAAGTGCGTCAATCAAAAAGATATTTATAAGGATGGAATGGTATTTCCTAGGGGATTGAAAAGATGGCTGGTCACATCTGTGTTGTTGTAGAATGAAGTTTTGAAATGAATCCTGTGTTTCTTGAGTTCTAGAGTACTGAATTATCTTGGAGCATTTGTGCTTAATGAGCTTTATGTCGGTTTAGAATTGTGATGCTAAAAATCTTATATGACCTCTCTGGCTTTGTAGGCATTGCAGTTTGCAACATCCCTTCCTCCTCAGTAGAGGAGACTGCTGACTCTACCCTCTGCCACATCTTGAACCTCTATCGCCGTGTTACTTGGCTACATCAGGCTCTGCGGGAAGGGAATCGAGCCTCAAGCGTAGAACAGATTCGAGAGGTGGCCGGAGGTGCTGTGCGTATCCGTGGGGAGACTTTGGGCATCATTGGACTAGGTAAGTGGTGGGAATTGTCAGACTGAAAAGAGAACTGTGAACATTTTTGGGAAGCTAAGAGTCACATACTGAGAAAAGTGATAATTCTACAACTGTTCTTTGTGAAACACACAGACTCCTAAGGAACGCTAGTGCCCTATTCTGGATACCTTCAAGAGTTGGGTATATGTCAGGGGATTGGGTATTCTTTTTTCGATTTCAAATGGTTAGAAGAATTGGAACATTCATACAGCTCTTATTGGTGACTGTTTCCCTCTGTGCTAGGTTTGGTTATCAGTAGCAAAGCTGCCTGAAAGGTGGCTACCAATTCCTTCTCCAAAGTTCTTGTAGCCAGATTATTATCTCTGACTCAGAGTTTAGATTTGGTTTGAAAACAGAACTGCTTCTTGACTAAACTCTGGCTATTGCATGGGGAAAAACTAGAATTAGCCTCATAGGAGCAGCACTGAATAACCTCCTTGGGATCCCTATGGCAATCCTAGGGGTTTCCAGGGCTGCAATATCTTGTGCCCTGGCAGTAAACTTCAGTGTAAGCTCCCAGTCTCATCCCCATGTCTTGTCTTTAAAATTTGTTTTACCTTTCCTTGATGATTGTGGGTTTTCTTTTGTGAAGGCCGAGTTGGACAGGCAGTGGCTCTGCGAGCCAAGTCCTTTGGCTTCAACGTGATTTTCTATGATCCCTATCTGCCGGATGGAGTGGAGCGATCCTTGGGTTTACAACGAGTAGGAACCCTGCAGGATCTACTAATGCACAGCGATTGCATCACATTGCACTGCAGCCTGAATGAACATAACCATCACCTCATCAATGACTTCACTATTAAACAGGTGCAGCAGGAGCTTGATTTCCCCCACAGAGCACTGTGGAAATGAATGCAAACCAAAACCGCTGCTTTCACAGAGGCTGAGAGCGTGTGAATCCTGCTGCCTATGTTGTGTGCCTCCTGCTGCCTTTGGAGGCTGGGCGCGTGTGGATCCGGGTGCCTGTGCTTTGTGCTGTATATAATTTTATGTTAAGAGAAGAGTAGGATTGGCTTTTCTTGCAAAATAGTTTCCTTTATAAAGAATATTTTAAGTGATTCTGTAATTTCAAGTTATCTTTAAAATAATTCACTGTGCTGGTTAGAGCTAGATGTGGTGTGGCTGGGACACTGTGTATGTTGTTCTGCACAGCATGGCCAAAGCCTCTGCCCAAGCCCACTGCAAAGCCAGTTTCGGCCTAAACTCCATGAGTCTATGAATGCTTTCCCCAGTGCTTTTATGAGAGACATTTGGATGTTGTAGTCCAGTTTTGTATGGCTGGGTACTTGATTCGTGATTCCTGTCCTCTTTTTTTTTTTTTTTTTAAATAATAGTAGGATGAATATGGAGTGCAGAACTTGAGAGTTCCACTTTTGCCGTTGTTGTTTTTGTTTTTTGTGCTTTTGTTTGTTGGTTTTTAAAGCAAATTTCTCAAGCATTGCTTGCAGGCATTTCCCCTGTGGTAAGCTTTGCAGTGAGAGCACTCCTAGTTCTTCCAGGCCACATCTAATCACTGCAGACTCCTGCTCATTTCCAGTAGACTTCCCAAGAATCGCTGAGCTTTCATGAAAAGTCTCATTCTCAGTGCACGTACTATTTTTCTTCTTCCAGATGCGTCAGGGCTGCTTCTTAGTGAACACCGCCCGGGGAGGGCTGGTAGATGAAAAAGCCTTAGCACAAGCCTTGAAAGAGGGGAGAATCAGAGGAACAGCATTGGATGTGCATGAGTCTGAGCCTTTCAGGTAATGTGGTACCTGCATGCCTGCTGCTATCTAGTGGTTCACCTAAACTGGATGGTCCTTTTGGCGGTTTGGTGGGGGGTGGTTTTTGGTTTTGGTTTGTGGGGATTTTTTTGGGGGTTTTTTTTCTTGTTTTGTTTTGTTTTTTGTTGTTATTTGGGTTGCAGTGATGCCCAAAAGGACAGATGGGGTTACCAGTTCTGGAAAAAAACCTTCTTCTTCCCCCTAGTTTTGCTCAGGGGCCGTTAAAAGATGCACCCAATGTAATCTGCACCCCTCACACTGCCTGGTACAGTGAACAGGCTTCCATTGAATCCAGAGAAGACGCAGCTAAAGAGATCCGCAGAGCTATTACAGGTAACAAAGAAGACTTGCAGCTGCTGCTGAATTAGTGGGTTTTTGTTAGTTCATGGCAAGGATTATGCTGATTGTTCTGAAAACTTAGACTCTTTACTGGTTTCTGGAACTGGAGTATAAGTTGATAATTGCATCTTTGCCTTCTGAGAATTCTTGTACCTAATGCCAGAGTGGCTCTCCTTGGGAAAGCCTCTTTATCTACATCTTCCAAATCCTTTGCAATAATTCCTTTGACAGTTTTAGAGTATGTTTTTTTTCCTTGAGTAGTACATATTGTCTCTTGAAAAAGGTGAGGCTTGGCAGTTGCAGTTTGTGACAGTAATTTTCACATGATCGTAGAAGTGGGAAGAAAAGATCAGTTTCTTGCTGTCCCCAGACACCAGATGCTTAGAGGAGAGTGTCCTGTACCCAGTGTTATCCTGTGGAGGTGGATGGAAAGATTTTGCACTTTTCCTTTCTACTTTCCCTTTTAAATGCTGCAGGGAACAAACCTCTCCTACCCGTTTTCTGGTTTTTTTGTCATTTTTGGTGCCCTTGCAGGTCACATACCTGATGCTTTGAGAAACTGTGTTAATAAGGAGTACTTGCTGTTAGCAGCTCAGTGGTCCAATATTGATCCTGCAACTGTCCACCCTGAACTCAATGGAGCTGCAGCTTACAGGTGAGATACGTAGGTTATCCAAACATATCTTCCTGCTGAAGTAGGTCAGGGGTTTGAGAACTGCTTGTTCCTCTATATGAGTTCTTTCCCAAAACTTAACAGCAGCACTTCTAAAGCTGTGTGAGTGTTCAACATGTACTTGGTCATGTTTAGTTCCAGCTGCATACCAGTCAATATTTCCAAATTCTTGGAAGACATGCCCAAGAGATACCTTAATATAAGAAAGCCTGCTCAACATCCCAAAAAAGGACTGCAACTCTACATTAGAAGTTGTGCATATCATTAGGGCTATATAAATAAACAAAGCACAGTTCTTACATGTAGCCCAGATATGGACCATTACTGAGACATTGTCCAGTGGATTTGTTCAGTAATCTAAACAGAGTGTATTTATCTGTTACAACGTGGCTAAGTGATTGTGGGCAGGTTGCTTCCCTTCTGTTTGTCTCCCATCTGCAAAGTAGGAAATATATTTTCTTTCCTTCTCTGAGACATCTACAGAAGTTGCAATGTATTTATGGAGAGGGCATAGGGAAGCAGAATGGAAGTGATGGATGAATAGTTCATTAGCAATTCATGACTGTCACTCTCCTATTTTTTGTCTTGCATCTAGCTGTTTTATTAGTTCAAATTCTTACTTTTTCTGTCTTGGAGTCCAGTGAAGGATAACTGCAGCTTAACACCCCTCCTGCTGATGGGGAGGGAATTCCTAGTCCTCCATGTGCCTTCATAGAGTGCCTCACAATATTTTCAACTGGAGATAAATTTTGTATCTTTTCAAGTGCTTAGTATGTGACCTTGGGCTGTCTGGGTCTGTCTGCAGACAGATGTGATTTGGCATTAGGATACCACTGCTACTCTTCAGCTCTGGACACTTCCTGTGTTCTATCTCAGAGCGTTTCTGTTAGAAAGAGGAATTTGTTTTCAGCACGTCTGAGGGTGTGGCTCCTTTTCCTTTGAATAACTCTGTTTGACAAGCTTGTAATTTCTATGTTTTTGTTGATTTTAGGTTTCCTCCAGGAGTAGTGGGAGTACCCAACCCTGGGCTACCAGAGCCACCAGTAGTGGAAGGGATTGTAGCTCATGGCATCCCTCCTGTTTCTCACCCTGCGCCACGTACCCCTTCCCCAGGAGAGACAAGCAAACTGGATGCAGACAGAGAGATTCCTGCTGACCAATAGCAGCATGTTTCTCTCCTCTCCTTTGACAGCAGAAAAAAGTAGGAGGGCATCTCCTCCTAGGACCTTCTTTAACACCCTATAGACACTGTTTCCTGTTCACATGGGACAGGAGAATGCATTTCATTGCCGACAGACTTTAGCTCTTGCCTTTATTTTGTAACCTTTTAGTTATAATTTCTTAATGAATCTTTCTCCTTCTCTGGGGCATGGCAGCAGTGACCTTGCCTCCCCTTGGCTTAATGAATCAGTTCTCCCATGTATCTGCTTCAGTTGTCTGTGACAGGGAACTGTCTTTGTGTGCTTGAAAATCGAAGTGAAGCCACCTGATCAGGGATGGTCCTCGGTATTCTGAACTTAAGTGCACACTTTTCAGTTGTAACTTGTAGCTTAAATTTAATTTGGCTGAACCTCTTTTAAGAGTAGCCATGGGGAATATTAGAAAAAATATTAGTGGAGAAGTTGTGACTATTGTCTTCATTATGCCCCTTATAGAAGGCAGCCAGGCTAAGCTCTGTGTGTTATTTTGCTTGTTTTATTTAACATTTCCTGTGAGAACAGGCATAGTGCAGGCACTGTTAGTTCTTGACCATACCAAGTTTTCTCTATGCAGTTCTAGGCCTGAAGTTAAAAGTAACAGTGTCAAAGCCAGCCTTTTAAATAGTTTGGGATTAAAATTTAATCAAATGTATTTTGGTGGCCACCATGTTTGTGAGGCTTCAGAATTGTTCACCCTGGGGTCTATAACCTGAAGAAGGTAAGAAAATGGAGAAATAGAAAAAGCATGCACTGAGAGACAGGGAGTAGCAATAATGTGCAGTTGCTGGTTCCTCACACACAAGTACCTCGTAGTCTATGGCAGTGTTTATTCACAAGGGATCCATCACACTAGAATTCTAAGCTTTAAGATACAGATTTTCTTTTTGCATCATTGCATCAGCTAGAAGTAACGTCCCACTTATCTGTGCTGGTGGAGAAGGCAGCTTGTAACAGTCAGGAAAAAGTTTTTCACCAGAAGGTGGCTGAGCACTGGAATAGACTCCCCAGGGAGGCTGGCACAGCACCAAGCCCATCTGAGTTCAAGAAGTTTTTGGACAATGCTTTTGGGTACGTTGGGATTCTTGGGGTGTCCTGTGCAAGGCCAGGAGTTGGACTCCATGATCCTGATGGGTCCCTTCCAACTCAGCATATTCTATGATTCTGTGATACACTGCGTCTCTGTGGCAGGGCAGGGCAGCAGGGCAATGCCAGACGGCAGTTTGTTTTACATGAATAGGCTTTGTGAAACTAAAAAGAGAATTGATACTCTCAAGTTTTTCACATGAAGCCAAGGCAGGATTGTTGCTGGCAAGTCTTCTCCATTTCACAAATGATTGAATATGAATCGCTCCTTTGAGGGGTGTGGAGTCTTCAGCAAAAGAGGTTCCACAGAAGACTTTTCTTTATTACACATCTCCCTTTAATTTCATCTTGTTACACGTCAGTTACAGCCTTTCCATGCACAAGATGTAACAATACCTGATTAATTTGTTCATGTTGTTTGGATATATTAAAGTAGGTGCTATATGGGAGGCACACCCTATTGTGTGGGTTTCTCCGCCTCCCTTGATTATTCTCTCTGTTGTGTGTCTGTGACTGGAAGCTGAACAGTTGGGAACAGACTGGAAAAACAACTTTAAGTATGGACAAAATCCTCTGTTTAGGCTGTTTAGTTTAGGAAGGTAGGAAAAGCTTTCAGAATAACTAAGTTCTCAGATTTTTTTTCCTGGTTTAAAATTCTTCTATAATACTGCCTTCTCTATAGTGGCTTACTACTAATACAGTGATTCATTCCTTTCTCCTTCCCCTCTCCACTCCCCCCAGCAATTCAAGAAAGGAAAATAGTCGAGAAGTAAACTTCAGGTGTTTTTTTACAAATTTTACACTTTAGCTGTTTAGTATTAGCAAGATAATACTAGTTTTATAGTGCTGAGTGTGTTTTTTTGATAAGGTATTTGTCTCAGTGAAGTTTCTTGGCTTCTGTGTTTTTGTGGATGATTCTGATTCTACTTCAAATTCATATACCTCCTTGGCTGCTCAGGTTTAGCAGATCAGACTGAGACTGGTGGTAGGCATGAGTTACAGGAGAACTTTTTCTGAACAAAAGCCTAGAGCTCAGAAGCCCATTGATAGCAGATGTACCTAAAATAACCATCAGCACTTTCCTGAATTCTCTACTCTCTAGGAAATTCAGATTTCACAAGCTGCTGGCTCAGAAAGATCGTCTGATAGGCAGGTGTGCAAAAGTTTTCAAAGAGCTCATCTTCTATTACCACATTAGGGAAGCAGTCTGTCAATAACTACTCTTTATTTGCTGCTGAAAATTCCTGCCCTGCTTAGGGGTTGAGGTCTGAGATTATTTTGTGGTAAGGGGCTTCTAGTTATGAGCTTTGAGGATCAGAATACATTGACCTTGTCTTTTCTAGAATACAATGGAACATAGATTTATTTTTTTAGAAGAGGCAAATTATTTTTTTTTCTTCTTAACTGCAAGTATCTCTATAGACAGTCAAATAACTGAGCAGAGGAAGAGTAGAAAGATTTCATTTGGGGGAAACTTGAGTTTCTCCGTTCATATTTTTGGTGGCTAGATACACTAGTGACTAGTAAACATAGGAATTAAATGATTGATGATGTAATAAATATTTCCAGTTATGGGTACCAAGGAGTTGAAGCTGACAGCATTGATAGTGGCTCTGTTCTATCCAACACGAGTAGGCTTGTTACTGGATATGACAGTAATCTTCCCCTTGATTAAAGCCACAGCAGAAAATGTTGAGGTAAAAATGAACACAGCCCTCATTTTGTCCTCACAGAAGGACTCTCTTTGCATTTATAGGATTACTCTGCCTGTGTGCTGTTTGTACCTCTGCTGACAGCCTGAACCTATTATCACCAGACAAATGCTGTTCTGAATGTATAGCTCAGAAGAAAAATTTACCAGTACTAAAGCATTCTGAGGTCTTCTTTCCCTGAGTGCCAAGTGCTTTGTTAGCACTCTGTTGTGCGATACACTGAACTTGCAGCTCCCCCTCCCAAGCTTAGTGCAGTATACAGAAGTGGAATGACTTTTTTTTTTTAATGCCTTCCTTCAGAACTAGTGCAGAGCTTTAATCCCAAAGAACAGAAGTCTCCCAGGGTGAGGCAGGAGTTCCCTAGCTGCACTAATCTGCTTACAGGAGGTGCTCACAGTATCCCAAGGTACATTCTGTTCATCAGGGTCACTGCTGCTGACCAGCCTTTTTTATAGAGGACTCAGAGTTTCAGAAATATATTTTTGTAGACAATGATTAAACTGTGAAACATTGAAATAAAGCATGTAAACAAAAACTTACAGCACTGTCCTCTGTACAGATGTTTTCCTCACTTCAGTTCTCTCCTGGCTCATTAGAAAATGTTTGATTACTTCTTGGATATATTTTAATAAAGTTCTCCAAAGAACATGGCTGCTGTCTATGGAAGGGGTAGCCTTAGATACACTATTGAAAGGGAGGGTTGAAAACCCCTACAGGTGAGTGTCCACATCAGTCCCACTTTTCTCAAATTATGTAAATTCCACAAAATCGGTCCCTGGATCAGCCACTCTGGCAAATTACTTTCTTTGTATGCTGTAGCACTGGCCATCAGTCAAGGCTGTGCAGGTGGCAGTCCGGAGAACAAGCCATCTTCAGTGCTTAAGGGACACCTTTGGATGTAGGTTGGTGGTTGCTTACCTGATTTCTCACAAGCTGAAATTGTGATGTCTGGTTTTGCAGCCATTTAAGTTTGTAGTTTAACAGCAGTAGCTGTCCTTACCCTTTCACAGTAAAATAGTATTTGAAATTAACACACAGCTCATGAAACTTGCTTTTCTAACTTGTAATAGAGGTTGTCACAACAGAATTAGCATAGAAAAGTTGTTAATTTACTTCATGCTTTATGGCTTATGGTGTCTGGGTCAATCATTAATGACACTTAGGAAACCCCTAGTATTGGTGGATTTTATCACTGTTGGCCCACCTGGTGCTGTATGCCATTGGAATATCCAGCATCATGCTTGGGAGATAGGAAATGCTGGTCTGCTTTATCACGGTCATGGGAGTCTGAGCTGGTGGAATGCGAAGGGGCAAGGGAGCACTTGGAATCTTTCACGTGGTGGTACTGTTTCTGGTGCACAGCTGATGATCTTTCAGTAAAGAAATTTAAGACCCGAGGGCAAAGACTGGTCTTCAAAGAACATAGTACTGATCTTGGCATGGCACTCAATTAGGTGCAAGATATAATGCCTCTGATACCATTCAGTAATGTTTCATGTAGGTACTGTACTTAAAAAAAGCGGGAGAGAGGAGTTAGTAAATCTAGTGGTGTGCAGTAAATCAACACTCGGAGATGCCGTACAGCGCAGGAGGAGAGCACTGAGTGCTGATACTATGAAGTTTTGTGTAGTTGTTCAGCTGCTATTGGGCATTGCCATACCCATGTTTCAGTCAGTACATTACGTCCTTCTAACTAGAAAGTAACAAAGAGGAAATGTCATCTGCTTAAAACAAACAGGCACAATAATTTGAATAAATGGAAGTGAAAGCTAGCAACTTGCCTTTGCTGTTGCTGATTCAGTGTCAGATGGGACTGTATCAGACTGAAGAAACAATACATGCAAGAGAACAACCTACTTCCACAAAAGTATCCTTGTGCTGGTATGGAGTATAGTATCTGCTCCTCATTCCAGTTTATGTCACTGCTACTGTGCTTTTACTGCACAAGCAGAAACAGATATAAAGTCGCATGTCATTTTTCTAACTGTAGGATGCTTACGTATTTTGTGGTTCATGTTGAAAAGGGGCAGGTTTAGGACATTGTGCTACGCTACATGATAACTGTTCAGATGTATTAAGTAATCATGACAGCTGAATTCACTCACATATTGATTTTGTATCTTAATTACTTCCTAAATGCATCCCCTTTCTAAAATCTGCCTCACTGGAAAGCGAAGCACCCCGTCCTGTGCGGCGCTGCCGGTCCTCTGGGGCCGGCCGCAGTTCCTCATGCTATCTGTGGGATCCAGCCTGAGACGCGGGCACTGGTTCTTCGGTGTGTTTACCTCGAAATTTAGCTTAAAACTCCTTGATTTCTGCGGTAATTCCAGGTTTTGAACTTGGCGGCCGTGAGCGAGTCCGCCTAGGCCGGACCGGCGCCCGCCGACCGACCTCCGGCTCCGCAGCGCGGCCCGTCCCTCCGCCGGCCCCGGGGC
>VXBN01014239.1:28568-97474 GCA_013397395.1 Sinosuthora webbiana | reverse complement strand
GGCGGCTGCGGCCGGAGCGCTCGGGCGACGGCGGCGGCTTTGCCCGGCGGGGATGGCGGACGCGGCGGCCTCTCCCGTGGGAAAGCGGCTTCTGCTGCTGCTGGCGGCGGGGCCGGGCGAGGGCGACACGGCGGGGTCGGAGCCGGGGCCTGCGCTGCCCGCACGGGCCTGGCGGAGCGGCACCGTGAGGGCCATGAGTGGAGCGGTGCCCCAGGACCTGGCGGTGAGGCCCGGGGCGGGAGTGGCGCGCAGTATCGTGCACGGGGCCGGGGGTCGAGCCTCCCGCGAGGGCCGCGGACGGGCCGGGCTGGACTAGGGGCGGGCGGGGTGCCGCGGCCGACCTGTGCCGGCGGCCCGGGAACTCCTGCAGCGCCGGGCCCGCCGGACCTGCGCCCGACGAGCGCAACGGCGGAGCGGCCGGGCAGGTGTGTGAGGGGTCGGGCACCGCCGGTGCAGTGGTCGGAAGTAGCATACATGTGAAACAGATACGTCTGGGACATTTCTGGTGCTGATGTATCTGTATGTATACAACCTCAAAGCGTTGTTTTGGGGGCTTTTGGGTTTTGTTTTTCCGCCGGGAAGATGTTAAATATTCTCGATCAACGTGAATTATATTTGATATATATATATATATGTAGAGGGCTGAGTTTTGAGTCAGGCTCGTCCATTTGATTTTGGCTCAGATTTTGTTTTCAGTTGTAGGAATTTGAGCTTCATGTAATGTACTTAAGTACTCGAGCATTTGTCTGGTTTATTTCTAGTATACCTCAGTGAAACGCTTGGGTGGAGATCCTAAAAAGAGCTCTTGACCTGTATTGGTGGAGTTTCTCTTTGCAGGTGTCAGTTCTGCAGGCACTTGCTTTAAGTGCTGGCATGCTTTGGAGGGCTGTGTCTGATTTAGTGACCCACGGTACCAGGAATGAGGTTCTGTGTTTCTGGACGGTCTTAGTTCTCTTTATGATTAGTTTTTTAAAAATTAGCAGTTGCCATAAGTTCTTTGGGCTTGTTCACGGAGTTCCAGCTCTGAGCCGTTTCCTTGACATCCATCCTCTAGTGATACTCCTGCTTTGGCCTTGTTGTAGAACTGCACCTACGGCTGTCAGCAGAAAGCAGTGGGCTGGGTTTGGCTTTGCAAACCTGGGGGCCCTGACACCCCGTGTCTGCAGTTGGGAGCTAAGGTTACGTACTCTAGCTGCTGCCTAACTTGTTCAAGGAGGAGGAAAGAAAGACCCATGCAGTAGGGGTTTCTTCAGAAGGCAAATGTGTCAAGTGTTTGAGACTATCTGAATTGTGCAAGTGTGTCAGGGCTAAGATCCAGCTGAAGAACTGCTCTTGTAGCAGACTGCACTGGACATGTGTGTCATCACTACTGTTGCATTTTCGTTGGTGTGTGAATTCATTGCCTTCATGCAGCACTGCAGTTCTCTCCCCAGTTCCTTTCATCAGTAACCTTCCATTTAATAGTGATTCAGGGGTGTAGCTATCTATAAATAGATAGCTCAAAAAAATCTCAAAAATCTATGCAAGAACTGTAAAATGTGAACTGCGTAAAATAGTCAAGGCAGAATTTAGAGTAATGTGGGACATTCAGTGTTTCCATGGACTCTTCCATGCATAATGAATACTGCTGTGACAATGGCAATGATATACTATCAGAAAAGAGTTCTTTTTAAATTCATTCTGTCAGAAGAAGTGATGAGTTGGCACCAAGCAGTCAACCACTCTTTAGGAAATACTCTTCTAAGGTAATAATGTGAACTAGGTGTGATAAAGGCTAGGAAAAATTTATTTTCTATTCTTTGGTCTACCTACGTCTGTCCTTTCTCGTAGTATCCTGTAAGGATGGTTTCAATTACTAGTCTGTAGTCTTATGTTGGGCTTACAGAAATACAAAAGTATAGTTGACTATCTGCACCTTACTAGGGCAGAAATCTTGGGAATAGACAAGAAGTATAAAACTTGAAAGCGTGGGTTTTGTTGGGTTTTATTTTTTTTCCTGGTCAAGTAAAGCCTCTTAAAGATTTTTGGATTTTTTTCCCCTGTAAAATTTTGGTTACAGAGAGTAGCTCTTAGACATTCTTACTTTGATATAATGTGTAGTAATCTAATTGTGGTTAGTCCACCATTAAAACAGCTGTGGTATATGGGTCAGTCCAAGTTTTTGTCCCATCTTCAGAGCAGTTAGAAGAAATCCTGAGGAAATACTGTGCTGCTATTAGAAAACAGCTTTGCTTCTTCTAAATGGAAACGCGTATTATCCTCTTTCTCAAAATGTTTAGTATAACAGGATCGTTAAAGACCTGTTGAGCTTTATCTCAGTCTGTTGCTAATGTTGTAAAAGTACATGGTACATGCTAACGGCAAAATAACACAATGTGTCACATGAAGGACAGTACTGCTTTTCTTCTGTGGAACAGAAGTATGAGAGATGATTGTTTTAATGCATAGGCAAGTTTTACTATACCATGAAAGTTAGGAGGCCTGGGACACAAGTGTTTTAGGTAGGGACTTCTGGCAAAGTAGCACAAATATAATATTAAGAAAGCTATAGGCCCACTGATAATGGAAGGGTGCTCAGTCTAATTTCCACTATATTGCTGAAAATTGTTGAATTGGTGGAAGGATATCTTGAAAGGTCTGGTACTGTTTCTTAGCAGGGCAGCTTAAGCAGTAATGGAGTTCAAGAATTCATCAAGAGGGTTACTTCGTATTCTTCCCTTGGGGTTTGAGCTTTTGAGTCTGGAGGGAGGAGTGGGGTGGAGGAGAAAGTGATCTCTTATACTTCTTTTAATACCATTTATTGGTAAAGCAGAGAGCTGTCTGTCTCTGTTTAGTGCCTTGTCACTTCCCAGTGATCTTGTAATAGTTACAAAACCCTGTTTTGATTGTCCAGCTTCAGATGTTCCTTAACTGATTAATAATTTTTTGCTGTTCATCTGACATGTTTGATTATCTTTGGCAAGTTCTGTAGATGAGAGATTGGAATGTGACTTTTTTAGTGCTTAATAGCTCCAGTTGTTAGGACATGGAATGAGATTTGTAACCTTAGCATTCTTGCCATGTAATTTCAAATGACTTTAACAATTGTCCTTTGTGATCGGAAAAAAAAGACAGTGATATCTCAGAATAGTGATTTAGATTTGTAGCGTGTGTAGTGTGGTTTATATTGTTACACTTGTAAATAATGTTATTAAAAATCTAGCAACTAGGTAATTCTGCTCATGTTCATGCCATCCAAAATATTTGCATTTGTTCAGGAAGTTTAATAATGTACATGACAAGACAAAATTTCTGATTTAGAGTGGTTTTTGCCAACAAGCCTTGTAGGGTGAAGCATTTAGTCCTGTGAATGTCAGTTAACCATACTGATACAGGCTGTCTGTTGAAGTGCCAAGTAAGACTGTTGAAATTCTCTAAAAAATCCTACTGTGAAAGAGGCTTGCATTGGGTCATCATCTGTATTTTGGGTTGAGCAATTTTCATGTCTTTAATTTTGTATACAAAACACAGCATTTGGAGATAGTGATGTATGTTTGGGGATAAATAATTTTTCATAGGTCAGTAATTGTTAATTTGATTCCCACAGCTATGTAGATGTATTCTCAGTATTAGCATTGCAATACGTACTCTGATTTTTCTTACTAAAGTTGCTGTCTCATTTTCCATAAGGATTCCGTAGGAATATTATTTTTTAGTAAGTGTCTGAAAAGAGATGGAATACGTTCTAATTTTTTTTTAATCAGATTTTTGTGGAATTCGATGGCTGTAACTGGAACCAACACGCGTGGGTGAAAGTCCATGCTGAAGAAGTTATAGTGTTGCTGCTGGAAGGATCATTGGTTTGGGCACCTCGAAATGATCCAGTTATGCTTCAGGGGACTCGAATCTCTCAGGCACAGTGGCCTGCACTGGTGAGTACTTGACCAGAAGCCCTTTAATCCTCATCGGTTTTCATCAGCTCCACCGTGAAACTCGCGGCTTGGATATTGTACAGGCCACCATTTTGTAGGTTCAAAAATTCCCTGCGGAGGGACTTTGAGTATTAGGAGTTCCTTAATTGGCACTTAATAGTGCCTTTGGTGAGGCGTTGGAGGGGCAGTATGCTTCCAGTTCCTGCCCCAGAAATTGCTATGACATATTGTACAGAAAAATAATATTTACAAGTTAGTCTCTGAAGAAATGTGTTATATATCAGAAAAGATTTTTTTTTCCCTAGTTTAAAACTTCATGTATGTTAGGCTTTTCTGAATTGTGGGAATAAGCTGCTTGGTCTTATGAAGTGCTCTCCAGAGCTCTGTATGGCAAAGGCTGTTGCATCAATTAAATAGGTATACCAGAAGGCATCTTTGGGAAGAGAAGAGACTGTGTGCTGTGCCTGACATATAAACCATAAATTGGCCACTCCTAAACTAAAAATTTTATTTCAGTTTTGTTGTCAGCATTAACTAACATGACATGTAAAATTTTCTCATGTTTCTTGAGGTGGTTAACCATATTGCTATGTACATGGCAGTTATATATCATGACACTTGAAAACATTAGCTTATGTATCTGAATATACCCATTCTGCAAATGTCCTGATGAGTAGTACAGAGTGAAGAGCATTCCTAATGTATTTCTTCTCTTAGTGGCTTCTGAAGATAAAAGATCATTATATCTGAGAATCCTTCCCTCATTTTTATGCTATTTAATTTTTATTATTTGCCCCTTCTTTTGTTTTTTTTTCTCCTCCCACAGTCCTTGGGTTGCTTGGGATCCTCCGCTCTGCCTGTTAATACATTTTGTGCATGGGTACATTGAAACATTTTTTCCTGTCAAGGATCGTGTGCCTTGGTAGAATCTGAATTTAGTATTTTAAATGGGCACTTGGGCTCATAGGAGCAAGTTCATCACTGCGTCTTTCTCTGAGGATTTCTTTATTGGACTTGGCTTAAGGCAGAAGAGAACCAGGCCTTTATAGCAGAGACTCTCTACAGAGTGTTTTTTCCATAAAGCGAAATTATCCTTTCAGTGTATTTCCAGCTTGTCTCCACGAATGAACTCCAGTGACTTTCATCTGGGAAACTGTTTTTACACAGGATCAGCGTCTTTCAGCTGGTTTCCAAATCTGTTAAAATCTGAGTGATTTGGGGGTGTTACCGTAGTCTGCATTCTGACTGTGTAATGATTCCAGACTGTTTCCACTACAACTCAAGCTTTATCTGTAGGCTTGCTGAAAAAATGTTTCTGTGGTCTGTACTCTGGATAGCCATATGGGCATTGAAGCTTCCTCTAGGTACTACAGGCCTACCCAGATAATTGCATGGGAATGCAGATTGGAGATAGTCAAAGCACCAGAGTACATATTTGCAATGGGAAACCAGCTGCTTAGCATTACAAAAGGGGATGGTGTGCCTCAGGGGTATTGGGGATGATGGGTTTTGCTGGGTTTTTGGGATGGGGGTTTTTTTGTGTGTTTTTTTTGTTTGACTGTTTAAGATATATCACTTATGAATGTGTTTTCATTCTTCATTGTCTCTTTTTTGTAGTCCTGTTTGCATTCAGGAGATAGTTTTGCATAAACTGAGAAAAAATTTTTTTATATTTATACACTTGTGTATGGGACAATGGAGCATAAACAAACTTGATGAGAGCTGTTAAGGGAAAAATGTCACGAATACTTGTGTTAAAATCATGTAAGCGTAAGCATGAGACAAATAACACATTTCGAAGACTCTGGCAACTTCCTCTTCCATCAGCAAGTTATATTATAAGGTTGTCTGATTCTACTATTACAAGGTTTCTGAATTCACTAGGTGTTTTTAGTGATTTGCTCTGCATCTTGAACATCAATAGTACACTTGCTGTGAACTTTAGTTTTTCACAAAATACTAGATTAAATTGCTCTCATTTAATAGTAAGTGTATAACTTCCTTACAGCTAACTTCTGTAGAAGAGTAAAACCACTTCTTTCTTGATAGTTTGAACTATTAACAAAAGCTTTTTTCTTAAACCTTAACCAAAGCTTTTTTTTTTAACCTGAGCATCAGAAGGTGCTTACCTATGAAAGACCAAATACCACCACAGGTGTTTTAATTTCTGCTTTAAGATCTAATGAAAAAGTGGATCCACTTGTCTGTAATTCCTATTTGTAACGCAAGAATTAGCTTAGACATAATGACTGATATTTCACATTAAAACTCAAGCACTGGGCGGTACACGTTTTACATTGTTACACAGAGAAATAAAAAGTTTTAATTTTTTAAAATCTGAATAGCATGTGAAATCAACTGTTACTGGCCTGTATGTGTGCTCAGTTATTTTGGTAACCTTTTTCTGTTGTTCATCACAGACCTTCACTCCTCTAGTAGATAAGCTGGGGTTAGGCTCTGTGGTCCCAGTGGAGTTTCTTCTGGACAGACATTTACGTTTCCTGTCTGATGCCAGTGGATTACGTTTATTTCAGGTATTTGAACTGTGTTCAGATAAAATGTAAATTTAGCCTTGTGCTGTGCTTGTCAGATTAGTTTTGGGTTTTTTTTTTACTGTTCCACCAACATACCCATCTTTCTGCTTTCACTGCCCTGTCACACATTTGTGTTTATTTCCCTGCATTTCCGGGTCTTACACTGACGTCCATTTGCATGCAAAAAGTACTGATACTCTTTACATTGTTCAATTGGAGAGCTAGCTGTCATTGTGTAGCTGATAATTACAGTGGAAGTTTTGCAACAGCTTTTGCATAGTTAGTTCTTTTATTTCTCTTGGCATGTTCAGTAATATTTTTCTTAATTTTACTTTTTTTTTTCTCTTGTTTTTCAATCTCTGACTGCAGTCCAAGAAGAGCTGTCTTGTAAAAACTAACGTTTCTATTATCCTAGAAGATTTTACTTTGTTAAAACTGTTTGTTTTTGCCAGATGGGAACAGAGAGTCAAAATCAGATTCTGCAGGAACAGCCTTCACTGAGAGAATCTGTCAATGCACTGATCAGTGACCAGAAGCTTCAGGAGATATTTAGTAGAGGTGAGATGTGTTTTCTGTCACAGACCTACTTCGTTGTGCAACAGCTGTAAGACTATGATGGAATTTGTGAATGAAGTTAGTAATAGTATCTGCTACTGTTTCATTTGGTAGGTCGATTTTCTGTCTTTTGCAAGTTCTTTACAACTTATTAACATTATTTTATCACAAATACAGGTGAGCAGTTTCTGAGATACAAACCAGAGATACCTACTGGGAATGGTCACTTAAGGTGTAGTTAAAACAGAACAATGTCCATGTATTTACAGTTTCCCTATTCTAAGGTTTAGTTTTAAATTTTTAAAGTGTTGGTCCTTTTCTGTGATTCTGTTCTGTAACTGTGGAAATTTAGAAGTGATGTTCCTTTGTAGCTGCTGATCCTCAGAAACTTCCCTTGTAATGGCAGTTCAGTTTTTGACATTTTGATAATTAATACATCAGCTGTTTAAGTTGAATATATGTGTGGATGTGACTGGTCAGCGTAGAGTTAATATACTATCTGTTGTCTGGATTGTGGATTGTGTATTAGGGTTAAGCCTGATTGTGGCTTTTGTTGTCAGATTTGGGTCATCTTGGTCAACTGCTAAAATAATTTCTGTCCAGAGTTCATGTGCCAGGGAGCCACCCTAGAGATAGAGCACTGTCTTACATTGGAAGGATTATGTAATTCTTATTGGGAATTTGGTGCCTTTTGGTCAAATAAAACGCATATTCATAGACATTCTGAGGACAGTACTTCTTACATGAGCAAGTAGCTTAAGAATTCTCCAGTTTGACTCTTTCTTCTAAAGTGGCTTATTCTGGCTGTGTCACATCCAGGTTGTTGGATCATGTGGATTTTGATGATCCAAGATTAGCAGAGGTTTTGTCTGGACTTAGGGTAGGAGGAAAGCTCAGCATGCTGATGTGGAGAGCAAGGGCAGGGTGAGAGGAGGCCTTTCTGTAGATGATGTGTTATCTGTGTGAAGGAGCTAAGACTGGCTTGTTTAGACATGTTGGATATCCAAATACATGTTTCTACTCTGAAACGCATGGCTTTCCTTCTGGGATTTGACACATCTGGACTAAGTCAGGATACTGGGACTGTTCACTGGATTGATGCTGCTTAATTAACCTGTAGGTTAGAAAGCAAAAGAATTCAGTTAGCAAGGAGCCCCCATGTAGCTTGATTTTGTCAAAGGAGTGAGTTAATTTTGATCTTCCGTGTTTGGGTTTTTTTATGTGTAAACTATATTTATATTTTCTTCACAATTGCTTTGAGTTACAGCAATGGGGACCTATTGACTTTTTAGGATAAAATGTCTGGTTACACAGGATTTGCAGCAGAAGCCCTGGTGTTTTAATTTCTTTCCACCTGGAAGATGATACTTCAAGCCCTAATGAAGTGCACAGATCCATTTTATTGTATGACTCTTAACTAATATGACACAAAGCTTGTTTTGAAAAGGCACTCAAAGTCCTTCTTTTCCAGGTCCTTACAGTGTCCAAGGCCAAAGAGTTAAAGTTTATCAACCAGAGGATGAAAATAGCTGGCTCTGTGGTGTTGTGAGCCACCAAGACCCAATAACTCGTCTTATGGAGGTGTCTGTGACTGAGGTAAAAATATGAAGCGATGCCTTGGTGTTCCTCAAATACCATTCCTCAATATCTATATATGGATAATGACAGCTTCGCCAAAACTTGTTATTTTGGGTTGTTTTTTGCCTTAAAAGATGAGTAATTATTTGTGTTGCATTTCACAGTATTTTTTCTGTTACAATGACTTTCAAGAATAAATGATGTCACCTAAACCTCTTCTATAAAAAAGAAAAAAAAAGAAAAAAAAGCTGTAAGAGTTTCACTGGAAATGAGTGCTGTAAAAAAAATACTGGAAGTGACTCTCCAGAAGGGATGGCGATGCATAGAAAACTACCTTTTGAGTCTCTTACATTGTGATCTTCCTATGCCTTCTCTTGGTTTCCATCTGACAGACTGTACAAGTGGTTTGAAGCAATTGTAGCAAAGCAGATGAAGTCTTAGTATAAATATATTTGATTTATATATTTTAGCTCAGACTATTTACTTTTGCCCCGTTCCTATCAAACCTGCGTACAGCACAGAGAATCTGCACTGCTTGAGTTACTGGTTTTTATTATCTGTTTCTGTGCAGTCTCACAGGTAGTTCAGTCTTGCCAGTGGCCTGCTTCTTTTTTAGGAGCAACTAGGAACAGGTCCATGGTGTTGTGTAGCAGCAGCACTTGTCTTGGTTTTCAGGTCCTATCCTGTGTCTCATGCCCACTGCCCCTGTAGCCTCCTCCATGTGTGGATTGAATGCACTGAATGAGCAGTAATCCTGCACTCTGACGACTGCTATTGCTGGCACACAGGGAAAAAAGTATACTGTGTACGGTGAATCAGCATAGTACTTCAGAGAGACATAGAAATTGTGGAGTTATGTGCATTCAGCAGATACATGCTAGGAAGCACACAGCTTCCTGTGAAATAAAATACTTACTGTGAAATAAAAAGCGACTTCCAAGAACAGTTACAGAGATTGGATGTTCCTTGCTCCTTTTGGGGAGACACTGATGAGGATACTTAGGCTAAACTAATGTGCTTCCTCTAGTAGTCCTTTCTACATCTAGCAGAGTGGACATGCATGTAACAATCAAATTCAACAGCTGTGTTTAATGCAGTGGGTGCCTTTAGAAATGCTCAATAGAACAAATGTACAAGGAAACAGTGTAGGAATCAAATCTGAAAGTTTTTGAAACAGAGAAGGATTAAAGGGATAGAAGATGAACTAGAAGGCTGTAGTATTACTAAAGAAGTGAGATAGTAAGGAAAGGTAAATGGGAGAGGGCCTGCACAGTAGCTGTGTGTTTAGGTCTCTTATGTTGATGATATATACTTGGAATTGAAAATTAACCTCTCCTTTTTTTTCCCCTACTTCCTCATTATCAATCTGTATAAAAATTAGAGTGGTGACATAAAGTCGGTGGATCCTCGACTGATTCATGTGGTGATGGATAACACTTCTCCAAGCGAGGTAGTACAGCAGTTCATTCAGGTCTCGCATATACCGTGTGAAACTTCGTAAAATTTTTGATGTGAACTAAGTAAAATCTGGAAAGGACTAAAAAAATGATGGAGTGCTGACTGTGGATTTTGGATAATTTTAATAATTTTCCTCTTAAAATCAAATAGGAAAATTTTGTTTACCATTTTGATGGTCATAGCTTTCTTTAAACAATCTTTTTTTGTTCAGGCCTGTTTACTAAGTTTAGCATGGGTCTTGGAGTGGCGATCAGTAGCACTGTAACCATGGTGGTTGTACTCTATTTTAAGGTGTAGTGTTGCCTTTTTCTAACAGGATCACTCTGTGCTGCTTCACAGACCTTCTAAGGCATTTCTAAAAAATTGCCATCTGGCTGCTCTGCCTTGTAAGCAGACTTGTATGTTTGTGGCATTTCACTGCTTCAGTTGAGATGTTCCATGATAGCATTTGAATCTGAATTTTTACCCTAGGCTAAAGGGCAAGCTATCTCCTGTAGTTAAAATATTATAGGCTTTGTGTAGTGGACAGAAAGCATGCCCTTCAAAAGAATCATGGGATTTATACTGGGAGCAAAAGTTAGTGTGCAGATGGTATTCATACATTATGAAGAGCTTTGTTGAAGTATTGCGTATTTCTCAAAATTTGCCAGGATGTGGTTCATGCTACAGCAAGGTAGCTCAGCTAAAGAATTTCTTGTGCAGATCTTATTCTAGTACAAAAAAGACAAGACTGCACTTAATGCTTGTGTTCTGTGCTCACCTAACATCTCTCTTTAGATGTCTCAATTTGTGATAAAGTGTTCCTAAACTTCAGAACAATGTAATATATTCTGTCCTAACAGAAAACAGTTCTTTGCTGGATTGTTCTGTTGGGTGATTGCATGTCATTGTCTATTATAGGGAGGGGGTCTAAAAGCAGCTAAATCATCATCTAAAGGGAAGAAGAAGAAAGAAAGCCTGGAGGGAAAGGACGGAAGGAGGAGGAAAAATGTATCAGATCCTGGTTGTGATCCTGCAACAAAGAAGCTAAAGGAGAGGGGTGAGGCAGATAGCAATGGTAGTGACGGAGGTGAGGCAAGCAGAGGACCCTGGAAAGGAGTCTCCAGTAGTGAAACAGGACTGGATCCAAGGACCAAGCAGTTGCCTTCGTTTATTCCTCAGATTAATCGCAATATTCGTTTTGCTACTTACACCAAAGAGAATGGCCGAACACTAGTAGTCCAAGACGAGCCAGTTGGTGGTGACACACCATTGCCCTTCACTCCATTTTCTTCTGTGGCTGGACAACCTTTACTAGTTGGATCTGCCTGTAAAGAGGCAGGAAAATCACTGGAACAGGTTGGTCAAGGCACAGTGACTTCTGCAGCTGCAATTACTACAACTGCTTTGACGCCGACAACTGTGAGAATCTCTGATAGCAGTTTGCCAGCTGTTACGGGACAGGAGAAACCGAAAACAGTCCGATCACAGGCCCAGGGAGAGGTGAGTAGCTCATATTCCAACCTTTTCTAGAAAGATTTACATGTCTGCAACATACTCCTGTTAAAATGTCTGTCCATGGAATTGAAAAAACTACTTTTTCTCTCATGAGTCCATCTCCTCCCAGAGAAAACCCGTTATCTGACCTAAGAAATGACTCAAAAGAAAATTAAGATAATTGGTGAAGGAGTAGTAAGAGATAACTGTGTAGCACTCTTATGCTTATTCAGCCTTAGTCTGAGAAATGCAGCTTTAAAATAACACTAAGCACCCCACTTAATTAATTTTGTTGTGTCGTACAGAAGATAACCTACTTAACATCTCTTGCCTTTATATAAACAAATCTGCATGAAAATGCACACTGAGTTGAACATTCAAGTTACTTAAAAACAAAAGTCTCAAAACCAGAAAAACATTGAGCCCACATTTAGAGGACCTTTAACAGATGCCTGTCCTGTGTGTTAGAGCTGTGGTATCTATATAGTAGAAAAATGAGCCAATTACATTGCATACTATCTAGGACTAAAACCAAAGAAATAATTAAAATATTTGAGATGAGAGCTCAGTCTGGAAGCAGCTTGAAGACTTTTTAGTTATGTCTTTGTTTACAAGGGAAAGAGTGGAAAAATAGAAGGGAAACCCTCTTAAACACAAAATAGAAGACTTCTTAAATAAATCAAATGAAGGTTTGTAAAAACAACAAAAATGAAACCCACCCTCAGTAAGTACAACAAAAATAATCTCACCACCTACTGTATAAAAAAGGTGAAGAAAGAAAATGGGAGATATGTTAAGAGAGTCCAGTGTGATTGCCAGGAAGATAAAGTCATTGTTGTCATCCCTGTCTTCTGTATTAGATAATGGAAAGGGTGGAAAGGTAAGATCTTTACAATGGGAAAAGGATTCCTAGATGGTAAGGTGTAAAGGAGAAATAGAATTGTTGAAAACAGGAGTGTTGCATAATGAGCATAATAGAATGTAATATGAGCTCATCTACCCCCCATCCCCAAAAAATAAATAAATTCAGAGTTGGGAGCAACTACAGATGGTGTAATTGTACTGGGAAATTTTGGTACCACCTCTCCTTTCCCTCACTCCAACGCCACATCACTTCTTAAAAACATTAATAATTTGGCTTCAGAGTTGGCAGGCACACCACTAGTCCAGTTTGGACTATTTTTTTTTGAGGGAGGGAACCTGACATAAATCAGTGAGAGTGTTGTGCATAGTTCATATACGTTGCTGTTTCAGACTGTCTACTATATCATAGTGTGACTTGGTCCTTGAGATGACTTCACAACCTTGGTTTCCATTCAAATTCATATTCTTTTAAAAACAATTAGAACTCAGTTTTCTGAAATTATTTTTATCTCTAAAAAGCAATATCTGAAATTCTAATATCTGTAAGAACTGTTAATAGGTTATGGAAGTTATTACAGCTGGAGATTGGTAATAAGGAACAAGCTAAACGTTAGTATGCAGCGGAGTAGGTGTGCAGGGACACTAGTGACCAATAGGATGTGTTGCACAGAGTCTGTGGTTGTATTTAACATGACCTTGAAATAAAACTGTGTTAATGATGAACAGATTTCTAAGTGGAAACTCAAAGAAAAGGAGTAGAGTTGATCTAAATGATTCTGTGAGGAATTAGTCACAGTAAATAATCAGTTACAGAAGGACTGTCAGAATTGGAAAATCTGAACAAGTACCAATTGAGGAGAGAGCAAGTGAATATTCCATATCATAGTTACAGTTCTAGCAGAAATCTGCCATTCACAAAACTTTCCCGTATTTAATGGTCATAAAAATTAAGCCTTTTTTGCTTAACCTCTACTGAGCTATTCCCTGGAAGGCACCATGTCCTAGGCATCTATTTACCTGTCAGCAGATGTCACTTGAGGGGACCAGGAATAGTTTGTCTGCTAACTGCTAGGGGTTTGCTTTGTTTAATTAACTTGCAAACGAAGTTGCTTATTTCGGGGGAGCTACTTAAGTAGGTGAAGCTTATCAGAATGCTCTTGGGGGAGGGTGAAAGATTGGAGGGTATTCAAAAGCAGTTTGAATTAAGGTTCCCTTTTTGTTGATTTGAATTCTAATGATCAGCAGTTTTACTGACTGGCTTTCCTATGAATTAATTAGTTCACCTGTCCGGTGTCTCACCTTTTTTCTAAAATGTGATAAGACACTAAGTATTAGTTTTCTCTGTGTGTCTTCAGTTTCAATAGCTTGTGGGTAGGAATCTTTAAAGAAGTTTCTTCATTGTAAATAAGTCTGCTGGAAATTTCTATTCCTGATGGGCAAGCAGAATGCTAATGGTACAGTGAGGTGAATTAAAGTATTCTTGAATCAAATAACGATCTTATAATAGACTAATGCTTTTTAATTTTGTTTCAGAATTCCCGAAGTTCACTTTTGGCTTCTTCTGTATTTGGAGTCTCTCTCCCAAGTGCTTCCCAGTCCTTGGTATTTGGGGCGGGAAGGAACCAATCAAATGGAGTGATGGCTCCAGAAAGCAAACCTTCTGGATTTCCTTTTGGCTGTGGTGCTGGACAAGAGGCTCAGAAAGATTCTGATTCATCGAAGAACTTGTTTTTTCAGTGCATGTCCCAGAATCTTCCTTCCAGTAACTATTTCACAGTCATTTCAGAGAGCTTGACTGAAGATGTCTCTAGTCGGGACTCATTCAAGCAGTGTACAGAGAGTGTGGGTGCTGGGACTTGTAAAGGTAAAATTCTTTCAGTGGACAGTAAGCCAGGAGCCCAGTCTGGTAGTTCTGTAGAGCGGAAGCTGCCTGTGGAATCTATGCCTACCCTTACTCCAGCCTTTTCACGAAGCCTGTTGAATACTCGTCCCCCTGATAGTCATGAAAACCTGTTTTTACAGCCCCCAAAGCTATCACGAGAGGAACCCTCAAACCCTTTCCTGGCATTTGCTGAGAAAGCAGAACTTAGTCCTTTCAGTGGCTTTGCATCTTCATCTCAGACGGGGGTTTGTGCTCCCTCAACACCTGTGGGTCATAAGGCCACTTCTGGCTGGCCAGAATCACTCACCTCTACAGACTCCTCAGCTAAGAAGAAAAGCTTGTTTATAACAACTGACTCCTCAAAGATGATCTCCAGTGCTTCTGGTTCAACAGCTGCTGCTGGTGTTCAAAGCCCTTCCACTGTAGGGAATGGCCGTTCCACCTCACCAAACAGCAGCCTGACACAGCCTATTGAGATGCCCACACTTTCCTCCAGCCCAACAGAAGAAAAACCAGCTGTCGCGCCTGGGCAGCAGGACAATCCTCTTCTGAAAACTTTTTCTAATGTGTTTGGTAGACATCCACCTACCCTTTTCTCTTCACAGGCAGAGTTTCCACAGGAGAAGAAAGCCCCATTTGAAGCTGTGAAAAGGTTCTCACTAGATGAGCGGAGCTTAACGTCCAAACAGGACTCCGACTCCAGTACAAATAGTGATCTGTCAGATTTGAGTGACTCTGAAGACCAGTTGCAGGCTAAGGCTTGTATGAAGGGTATCCCAGACCACTTGATGGCAAAGCTAGGCCCCAATGCGGAGCGCAATGCAGAATTACTGCTGGGTAAAGGAAAGGGGAAGCAAGCCCCAAAGGGCCGGCCCCGCACAGCTCCCCTAAAAGGTGATGACTTGAATGCAGATGATGTTTTGGGGGCACAAGGAGGTGGGATACTGAGTTATCTCCTGCATAATGAACTGTGTAAACTAACCACAGTTGTAAACCTCATTCCTGCTCAGTAGACAGCTCGCAGGATGCTTACAAGGCTGAAGCTTTATGCTTCTCATGTGTGAATTTGGTGTTCACTTTGATAAATGCTTAAGCATGTGTGTCAGGACAGAAGTGTGGTATGCTGCAGGCTTGAACAGACTTACTGGTTTTACATGGATATGAACTTACAGATCTCTGAAAAGATGAGTATTGGAACCAGTATCCTTTTGCTGTTGCGGTTAACTAATAGATTTTTACTTCTACTTTGCCTCACCCAGTTGGCCAGTCTGTGCTGAAAGATATGACTAAGGTGAGGAAATTGAAGCAGTCAGGTGAGCCTTTTCTCCAGGATGGCTCTTGCATCAACGTAGCTCCACATCTGCACAAGTGTCGGGAGTGCCGTCTGGAGCGGTACCGCAAATTTAAGGAGCAAGAGCAGGATGACTCAACTGTGGCATGTCGCTTCTTCCATTTCCGGAGGTGCTCAAATTCTTCCTTTCCTCATATGTAGTCTGTGTGCAGAGCTTGGGCCATGTCCAGGCACAAAGTAATTATGTTTTGCTTATTAAATATGCTTGGGTACACTAATGAAGGTTTTGAGTGTCTTGCATTTCCCTGCATCAGCTGACAGGAATTCCGTCACTGGGCCAGAAAGAGCTGCTTTTCAAAGATAAAGCTATAGGATACTAAGTGAGCCTCCAGGTACAGCCTCAGGAAATTCAATTTGCTGTATTGGGTAGAATTTTACTTCTGGCTAGCAATTTTTATGCAGTAACTCTCCCTCCTTCATAAGGCATTCAGAACAAAGGCAAAATTTTAATCCACTCAACAAATAACTAAACATTGCCAGCATGAGGCTGATGTTTGACCATGTTCTGTTAAGTACAGGACCAATTTTTAGGAGTAGAACACTATGTCTGTGTTCCCTTTGTGTTGCGTACATGTCTTACACTTCCTTGACCTGTTGTGTTTCTCTTCATCTTCCTTAACTGCCTGTTCTAGCAAGTGCTACACATCTTTTTCCAAAAGTAGTTAGTAGTTGACTTGCTGTTACGTCAAGGATGAAGTGAATTTTTAGTATGTGTCACCCATCCAGTAAGCATGCTGCTTCTTCTCCTAAACTTGTTAAAAATTAATCTGCCTTGAGGTTAAAGATAAGATGTTTTCTGCTTAAAATTGACGTTACCTTTGATATTGACAGGAGATGTTTAGGTTCTGTCATATGTTTTTACACCTTTTTACCACACAAGGATTAGGAGGGTAAGCAGCTACTAAAACAGTAGTGATTCATCTGTGTGGAGACCAGTGTGACAAGGATTTTTGCATACATCATAATGTGAGCTGTTAGAAGAGTTGCCGAGTGCTGGCAGCCCTAGCCAAAACTGAAATACTTTTTTCTCAAAAAGTTGGGAAAAACTTTCTCATTAATTAAAAATGAGAATAACAGCCATTCAGAATTTTGCAAGGAGTGTCATGCAGTAGGTCAAATTGAATTTTGTCATCTCTTCCTATTAATAAGATAGAGAAGTGAGATTTAGCAGGTTAGCAGAGTTCCCGCCAGTGTTTACTAGGGCCTTGGGATTTGTTCTAATGTTTGTGTTGTAGCCACAGCTTTGTACGCCTTATTCTCTGTGTTACTGGGATTTGCATAATAAGTGTACTGTCTGTAGAAGATAGCACTCTAGCTGAAGTCTTTTCCCCTCTTTCTGGGTTTATGTTCTGATACAGATGTCATTATAAGTTAATTAAAGGTGGTTGAGCAGTTTCTCAATTACTCCATCCTATTTCCTGCAGGCTGGTATTTACTCGGAAAGGTATACTACGAGTAGAAGGTTTCTTGAACCCACAACAAAGTGACCCTGATGCCATGAGCCTATGGATTCCTTCTTCCTCCCCTGCAGAGGGGATCGATCTGGAAACTTCCAAATATATTCTGGCCAATGTTGGGGACCAGTTCTGCCAGCTTGTTATGTCAGAGAAGGAGGCAATGATGATGGTGGAGCCACATCGTAAGTTGGGCTCTTGTCATTTTTTTTTCCACCCTTTTTGTATAATGCATTTACAGTGCAGTGGAATAGAATTGGAGATGTCATATAATTTCTTGTTGAAATGCTTCTCCTACTCTTCCAAAGAGAAACTATATTTACCTCTTGGGGGTGTAACTGAGGGACCAGCATGTGAGACTTTCTTTTGGATAAGTGCAACATTACCACCAAGGAAGCTAATGGTAACTTTCCCAGACGTTAAATTATTTTTTCAATAACTAAATGCTGGCTTCAGCTGGCTTATGCTCCTAAAAAAATAGAAACAAGCCAGAGCACCTGCCACACTGACCACCTATGCTTGAATGAACAGTTTTTCTGATATATTCCTGTCCTTTTATGCTCCAGGGACAGCATGTAAAAAAGCGCAGGGTTTTCTAGGGAGGGAGGAGTACCTTAATTCACCCCTCAAGGACTTAGCTGAGCAATTAGTTGCCAGCTTTCCACTTCAGAGGGGAAAGAGTTTAGGGGGAAAATAAAAAGGTAGCCAGTTTAGCTTATCACATGGATAACTGATTATCTGATTTTTTTCCTTTAGTTTCTGGGACGTACAAGGGCAGCCTTTTGGAGAGCCCCTTCCTTGGCAAATATGTTGGTTTAGAATCTGAATAGTTGACAGAGATCTGATTAGTGAAACTAAATACATATTCTTTATGTTTTTATATATTGATGTCACTTGTTCATAAAACTAGCAGAAGATTTGTAATTTTGCTGTAAGTTCTATTAGTGCTCCATTAAATTCAGTTATTACAAAACACTGTAAGATGCTGCTTTTACTCGTAGTGTGCATTTTGATACCTGACCTTACCAATTCTTAGAAATGGGAATTTTAATAACGTCACTGGACTAGCAGCTCAAAGAATGGGGCTATGAATGTAAAAAGTATGTGTTTCTATACTCTGCCTTCGGGTCATGATGCTGTGAATTTATCAGTGTTGCTGTGATATTCTCAGATTAGGTGGGAGAGATGCAAAATGTCAAAGCAATAATTCGTAGTGTGCCTTCTCTCTACAGAGAAGGTGGCATGGAAGCGAGCGGTACGTGGTGTGAGGGAGATGTGCGATGTATGTGAGACAACACTCTTCAATATTCATTGGGTTTGTCGGAAGTGTGGTTTTGGGGTCTGTCTGGACTGTTACCGGCTGAGGAAGAACCGTCCACGTAGTGGTGAGTACTGGCCATTTTTCCCCCACTGTAATCTTTGAACTGACTATAGTCAGGGAGTAGTTTCTGGGAAGTTATGGAAGGTTTTGTGGGAGAGTTACTGAGTATAAGCTGGGAAATCTGCGTGTCTGGAACTTCTATTACACGCTGCTGTTCCGTTCTTCGTTTCCTCGTGTACCTGTGTTTTATCTATTTGCTTAGGATGTGATTATTAAAATCACAGCATCAGCAGGCATAGTGTCTGCTGAGACAGTTGACTGTATAGTTCTTCTCAGAAAGTATAAAACAAAAATCAAGTAATATCCTAAGAGTTCAGAATTGTTTGCTAGTAAGCAAACACTACTGAGAACTTCTTTCTTTAACAAGGAGTTAGATTGGAAGGTTTTCTTCTCTTTTTTTTTGTTTGTATGTTTGGGGTTTTTTTGTTTTTTGTTTTTTTTGTTTTTTTTTTGTTTTTTTTTTTGTTCTGTGACACACCAGGACTTGTAATTCAGGAAGAAGTTCAGTAAGTTCAATTCTAAGAAATAAAAGCATGTGAAAGTAGATACCTGGCTGGGGTTTTTTGTGTACTTTACTGTATTGAGACCACTTTGGTGGCATGGATGCAAACAAATGGCAATTTCAGTAAGATTAATTAGTGACAATTACCTTATTATATGGAGCAGAGGTATAAATACTGGATGTTAATAAGTGTGAATACCACTGTCTATTCATTATGATAACTTAAAAAAGCATAATGAGAACAAGAGTATCATATTTTAAAATTTAGGGTTAGAGGCCAAGATTGAAAATTATTGAAAATAAGATGCTAGAGATGACTAAGGGAAAATTATTATGGCTGCTGTATAATCTGAAGAGACAGAAGTCGCTGTATATCCAGTCCTAATGGTCTGTATTTATTGTTTATTTCTGAGATCACCAGGTTAATTTCCTGCACTGTAAATAATCTAAATAAACAAAATCAGTGCACAGATATTCTGTATTGTAAAGTTTTAAAGTACAAAATCTATTTTTTTTCTTTATTCCAGAGACAGAGGAGATTGGTGATGAAGAAGTTTTCTCATGGCTGAAGTGCGCAAAGGGTCAGTCTCATGAACCAGAGAATCTCATGCCAACACAGATCATCCCTGGTACAGGTAATGCTTGAAATATGGAAGTAAAAATAGTAAATTCCGTATGAATTCTGAGCAAGCAAGTGGAAAAAGTATAAAGATAGGTGATGTTGTAGCTGATACCTCTTCTAACATGGATTTAGAGAACACTTCCACTTGCTACAGCAGAAGGGTTGAAGGGAAGGTGACTTAAGTAAGATGAAACTGGATTTGAAGTGCACATCCTTCTAGTAATACCTCTGACTTGTTGTGCTCAGATGTTTTTAAGTTGTAGTTTAAGTAAATTTGTTTAACTAGCAAGAAAGGGTTTTTTGGGGATGGTTTGGTTGTTTTTTTCCCTGGTGACGGGGAGGGAAAGTAAATGGCCTCTGCTGACCTTAAAAGATCAACTAGTCCAACCCCCATGCCATGGGCAGGGACCACCTTCCACTAGACTGGATTGCTGCAAACCCTGTTCAACCTGACCTTGAACACTGGAAGGGATGGGGCAAGCGCAGCTTCTCTGGACCATCTGTGCCAGTGCGTCACCACCCTCACAGGGAATAATTTTTTCCTAATATTCAATCTAAACATACCCTCTTTCAGGGTATGGAACCGTTGTTCCATATCCTGTCCCTAGAGGCCCTGGTAAAAAGTCTCTCTCTGTGCTTGTCATCCCCCCGACGACAAAAGCCACAACAAGGTCTCCACAGAGCCTTCTCTTCTCCAGGCCAAACCACATCAAGTGTCTCAGCCTTGCTTCATAGGAGAGGAGTTCCAGCCCTCATAATTTTCATGGCCTCGTCTGAACCTGCTTGAACAGGTCCATGTCTGTCGCGTACTGGGCACCCCAGAGTTGAACGTTGGGTGGGGAGGTGGGGTGGGGTAGAGGGGAAGAATCGCCTCTCAGCCTGTTGGCCGTGCTTCTTTTTATGTAGCCCAGGCTGCAGGATGGCTTTCTGGGCTGCAAGTGCATTTTACCGTCTCTTGTCTAGTTTTCCATCTAGCCACGTATGCAGGTCCTTTCCTGCAGGGCTGTTCTCAATCCATTCACTCCCCCACTCTGTACTGATATTGGGGGCTGTCCCAAACCAGGTGTGGGACCTTGCACTTGGACTGGTTGTGCTTCATGAGGCTTGGGAGGGCCCATTCTTTAGGCTTGTCAAGGTCATGCTGGGTGTCAGTCCCTTCCCTCTGGAATCAGCTGCACAGCTCAGCTTGGTGTCATCCACAAGTCTGTTGAGGGCGTGCTCAATCCCACTGTCAATGTCATTGATGAAGACATAGAACAGTATTGGTCCCAGTAAGGACCTTTGAGGGACACCTCCTATTACTGTTCTCCATTTGGGCATAGAGACATTGACTGTAACTCTTTTGGATGTGATCATCCATCCACTTCCTTACCCACTGAATAGTCCATTTATTAAACTGTATCTCTCCAATTTAGTGACGAGAACGTTGTGGGATACTATATTGAAGGCCTTACAGAAGTATAGGTAGATTACAGCTGTTTGTCGTCCGTTGTTTAATGATGCAGTCGCTTAATTGAAGAAAGCCACTACATCAGTCAAGTGTGGTTTGCCCTTGGTGAAGCCATGTTGGCTGTCTCTAATCTCCTCTGACTTCCATACGTTTTGACATGTCTTCCAGGACAGTCTGCTACATGATCTTACCTGGGTACTGTGGTGAGGCTGATTGGTCGATAATTCTCAGGGTCCTCATTTTGACCCGTTTTAAAAATGGGCATGATGTTTCCCTGTTCCCAGTCCCTGGGGACTTCATTGGACTGCCAAGACTTTCCAAGTGTGATGGAGGGTGACTTGGCAACTACATTAGCCCAAACCCTCAGGACCCTGGGATGCATCTTAACAGGTTTCTCGGACTTTTATATGTTCCAGTTCCTCAGGTGCAGCCCCACCTCAAATACTGTGTGCTGTTTTGGGCACCTCAGTGCAAGAAGCATATCAAACTGTCACCCAGAGTAGGGTGACCAAGATGGGGGAAGGTGTCAAGGACAAGGCTGAGGAGGACCACCTGAGGTCACTTGCTTTGTTCAGCTTGGAGAAGGCTGAGGGGTGACCCCATCACAATCTACAGCTTCCTCAAGGGTCAGCAGAGGGGGAGGTGCTGATCTCCTCTCTCTGGTGACCAGCAGGACACAAGGAAATGGAATGAAACTGCATCAGGGGAGGTTCTGACTCTGCTTCACTGAGAGGGTGGTTGGGCACTGGAACAGACTTTCCAGGGAAGTAGTCAGGGCACCAAGCTTGTCAGGTTCAAGGAGTGTCTGGATGATGCTCTTAGTCATGTGGTTTAGTGTTAGGTGTTGTGTGAGGAGCAGGGAGTTGTTCTCAGTGATCCTTATGGTCCTCTTCCTGCTTGAAATTCTCTATGGTTTTCCAACAAGAGGAGGAACTTTATTCCCCCAGTTTCTGCTTTGAGGTTCAGGACTTGAGAGAGATGGGAAGAGGGAATACAACTGAAAGCTGAGTTTGTCAGCTTTCTCCATGTCAGCTGTCACTTGCTCAGAGATCTTATTTAGTGCAGATGGTTTGTGTTGTATACATTTTCTTTAATCTTCCTTTTCTGGCCAGGATAACTGTTGAAACCCTTATTATTCTCTGCATCCCTTGTGAAATCCATTTTCATCTGTGCCTTAGGTTTCATGATGCCATCTCTGCACTTCCAGGCAGCATCCAGGATGATGTGTCCCTGGTTCTACTGCCTCTGCACTTCATTCTTAGATTTTTAGTTTGATCAGGAGGTCCTTCTTGATCCATGTTCTTCCCCTGCCTTCCTTACTAGATTTTTTACATGGGGGCATTATGAGGGCTCACTCCAAGAAAAATGTTCTTAAAGAGCTGCAAGCTCTGTTCTGTTCTTTTGCCTCAGAGGGCAATTTCCCAGAGCATCCCATACACTAATTCCTTGAGCAAGTGAAAGTCTGCTCTCCTAAAATTCGGTTTTCTGACTCTCCTCTTCATCTGGCCCACATCCCTCAAGGTTGTAAATCCACCAGGGCCTGATCACTGCAGCCCAGGATGCCACCGAGTCTTGACATGTCTGATTAGTTCTTTCATGTTGGTATAGCAACAGGTCCAGTAATGTTTCTCTTGTGGTTGGTCTCTTTATGTCATGGATTAAATTATCCTCAAAGCACTCCAGAATTGTCCTTGATTGCTTGCAGCTTGCTATGTTGCTTTTCCAGCAGACATCAAGGTGATTGAATTTCTCCAATCATCATGTGAGCATGATGCTTCCTGCAGTTGAAGTAAGAACACTTTGTCAACAGGCTGCCTTTGGCTGGCTGGACTGGAGTAAACCCCAGCAGTGAGGTTTTCTTTGTTGGCTTGGTCCCTCATTTTTACCTGTAAGTTCTCGACCTGTTCATCGCTGTTTTTCAAAGACAGCTCTGTGTGGTCAGTATGTTGTTCCACGTGGAGAGCACTTCCCCACCAGTTCTACAATTCATTCTATCATGTTTCAGCGATAAATAATAGATTGTCGCTTTCCAGTTGCACAATGACTTCTGGCTCCTTCTGCTCATCACACAAGCTGCATGCATTGGTATGAAGAGGCCCTCCAGCTGGGCTATCAATCTTAACCCCCCTCTCAACAGGAACAAATTCCTTTGAGTTATTTCACAGGTGTTGCTTCCTCATACGTCAGTAGCCCCTGTCTCCTGTCTGTTGCTCAAATCTGCATCTCCTTTCCCCACTAAATCTAGTTTTAAAGTTCTCCATATAAGTCTGGTCAACTTGTTGGCAGAGGCTCTCTTGCTCTGCTTGGGCAGATTAATCCCATCTGCTCCCAAGAGACCTGACTTCTCAGAAGTAGATTCATGGTCATAGAAGGCAAAACGGTTGAGTTTGGCACCAGCCACGCCGCCAGGTATTCACCTGGTCAATTCATTACATCTGTCTTTGTACCAGGAAGATAGAGGTGAACTCCTGTGCTCCAGATCCTTTCAGCATTGCTTCAGGGGTTATATAGCTTCTTGTGGTGGTTCAAAGTCACCTCATTGCGATATCGTTGGACCCTTCATGGAACAGTAGAAGCAGATGATAATCTGTAGGATTTGCCAGGTTTGACAGCCTCTTAGTGACATTGTGCAGGTAGTGTTATCACTGTTCACCACACTGTACTGCTCAGAGACAATGTCTTGGTATACAGCATGTGACCTTAAAGATACTTTGCAGTAAAAAACGCCACCCCTTTGAAGATATAGTTTAGGCCTTTTTTTAGACTTCTTTGCATGTGATATTAAAGACGTAACTTTATTACAGCACTTTACAATATTGGAGACATGGTTCATGCAGCACGAGGCAAATGGGGTATTAAAGCCAATTGTCCCTGTATTAACAGACAGAGCAAATCGGTATTGAGACCAGCTGTCACTAATGGAATATCACAGGTATGTAATATGAAGCTGAAATTACCTTGTTTCACATTTGCATTTTTAAGATCTATTAAGATGTTAGATCCTTTAAGCTAATCTATTGTGAAACAGGAATTTTACTTTCTCTGTATGTACTGAGTGTTTTAGTTTAGCAAAAGTCTTCTGGGTCATTTTTCGGGGACATGAACTGCATCTGTTATGTGCCAAGTGGTTATTTGGGCTAATACTGTTATGTAGAAATTGGGTAGGAAGCCATTTGTATTGATGCTGTATTTTAAAACAAACCACTATGAATAGCTTGCAACATGTACTTTTATTTTGTTTGTGGTTCCTGAAGGAATCTAGAGCAGTTCTGCAACTATCAGCGCAAAAAAATCTTCCTGTAATAAAGAAAAAAAAAAAAAGAAAGAAGTAAAGAAATCAAAAAGAATGGGCTTATGTTAAAAGATGACATGGTAAGAATTACACCACAGTGCAAAAGTGTGTACACAGAGATTAGTAGCTCCTGTTTTCTGCTGCTACCTAAGCATAAATGAATTTTAATGTGTGCTTATAGCAAATGAAAAAAGAAAAACAGCAGACAAAACCATATGCATTGGATATCGAAAATGTCTTCCAAGTTGAATTCTTCCCTTTATTCAACATTTAACAGTTTTTCTTTTTGTTGTTTGTTTTAGCTTCCAGCTGTAAGTCCTAGTGCATCAGTCTCTGGAAACGAGAACAGCTTTTCCAGTGGAGCAGGGACAGCAGGAGTGGGGCAAGCAGAAATGGACACTGTACCAAAATCAGAACCAACTGATAGTAGGATAGAAGAATCTGCAAAAACAGAGACAACCAATAACACTGGGGAAGTAAAGACTAACAGACCACTTTGTCCAGAAACAGCTCCATCATCAGCTTTACACTGGCTTGCAGATTTAGCAACACAAAAAGCAAAAGAGGAAACAAAAGGTGAGTAGAAGAAATGCTCTCTCGGGGTTGGAATTAAAAGATAAATGATAACATACTGTTTGATTGCTATTCTTTGTGAGAGTGTCTAGCCCTAAATAGAAAAGAAAAAGGTAAGTTTTCTTCCTTTGTCTCTTAGAACCAGTTCTGTTCTACAGGCTTAGAAAAAGGCAAAGCTGGAAAGATGATACAGCTGCAGACAATATTGTCTTGTCACTCAGTTTGTTTCTGTGCCAGTTTGCGTATCTATTTTCTCAGAAGCTGATACCCTGATGTAAAATGATAGTAATTAATTTCAGATGCAGCTTTGTCACTTTATGACTGTTGAAGTAAATACAGCTCTTTTGTGTGCTCTCTGAAGAGTGCATTTCCAAGGAACTGAGACTATAGTCCAGGTGGATAGTTAGATAAAAGCTTAGAGCATCTTTAATACTCAGTAGCTGGAGTGAATACACTTCCTATATGTCAGAGGTAGCATGACTAACGCAGGATTTATTCCTGTGCATATGTCTAGAGGGACTACTTTACATGTTGATGTTAAATGTTGGTGAATCATGTGCAAATTTTGGAGGTCTTAGTCACTGTAATATTTTGACTACCATTAAAATGTGAAATATTTAATACCAAAACTTTAATTCAGAAAGTCGGGGAAAGATTTTTTAATTGAATCTGTTAAAATTGTATGTTTGCATGTGTCAGATCTTTTTGGATCAGATCTATTGTGCTATTCAAAACCTTAGCAGCATATAAAGGGCATAATCTAAGTGAAGTATCTGATGTCGTTGATTCTCATTGAGGTGCCTCATTCACTGTTACAGTGATAATCTACCGTTACCACAAGATTCTGTTAATATCCTATTTTATGCAAGAGCAAATAATTTCAGAAAACTTTGTGATCGTTTTAACTTTGCCTCTTGGGGATTTTTTTTCTCTTCCCTCCCTGTAATGTTTATATTTGTCTTGCAGAATCAGGATCACTGAGATCAGTGCTTAATAAAGAATCCCATTCACCCTTTGGATTAGATTCCTTCAACTCCAGTACAAAGGTTTCCCCGCTAACCCCAAAGCTGTTTAATAGCCTCCTGTTGGGCCCAGTGACATCTAGCAACAAAGCTGAAGGCTCCAGCCTCAGAGATCTGCTACACACAGGGCCAGGAAAGCTTCCTCAGGTCCCATCAGACACAGGAATCCCCTTTCCTCCAGTCTTTTCTGCAGCTTCTACGGTAAATAATTTTGTATTCCTTCAATGATACCTGTTCTAGGGAAGAATTTTCATCTAAATGTTTTTACAGTATTCTACTGTTCGATGTTGAAATAAATGTAATACCTCACCAAAACTCACCACCCCACAAATTTGTAGAGGATTTTCATTCTAATTTTTAGTTTTAGCTTACCACTGCTGAGGAGATGCTATTCTTTTCAAGAGACAAAGAAAATTGGTTAAATACAGCCTGTAAATTGTTTAGTTGATAATCAGCATCCTTACAAAAGCTCACTTACAATATTTTAAAGATGTGAAATTTAAAGAGCATACCACAGAAAAAAAAAGACGAAAACTTAAGAGTGAACCAATTCCTTAAACTTATGTATACTTGAAAGGCATTTGAGTTAGAATATACTTGGTGGGATGTACTCCTCCACCTGGATCACTATGAATCTGTGGGGCCTGATAGGATTCATCTGAGAATTTTCAGAGCTGCTGATGTCTTTGCAAAGCCTCTCTCAGTGAGTTTCATGCAGTCTTGGGAATCTGGAGCATCCCCAGCTGACTGGAAGCTGGCAGACACTGTCCTGAGTTTCTGAAAGGGCCTTGTAAAACCACAGGCAGGCGTGTCAGTCTCACTTAAGTGTCCAGTATAATAATGGAAAAGATTATTCTGGGAAGTATTGGAAAACATCTGGGGTATAATGCAGTCATCAGTCTCGGCCAGGATGTCTTTGTGTGGGTGAAAGCTTGACACATTTGAAAAGGTTCTAGAAACTGGTTCTCTTCATCCTAGAGAAGAGAATGCTTTGGGGAACTGACCAATATTATGATTTCTTAAAGGTGCTTGTAGGGAGGTACTCCTTTCATAGGGATGCATGGTTGACAGGGTAAGGGGCAATACCAGTTGCTTCAGGAGACATTCTATCAGGATATAAGGAAAAAAAATTTCCCTTTACATTCAAACAATGGAATAGGCTGCCCTGAGAAGTGAATTAATCTTCTTCCCTGTGAAGTTAAAATTTGGCATGACCCAGCTCAGGGGAGCAAAACCTAATTTCAACAAAAATTTACACCGGATGATATCTAGATCTTCTGTTGGACCTATACTCTTCTACAATTCCATAAGTATTTTTTACTGAATTAATATATTCAGTAATGAATAATGTTATGTTTTAGGTTGATAGCTTTATATATGGTAAATTTTTTGTCTATTGAACATTAGTTTTTAAGAAGATGGGAATTTTGGGAAGGGAATGGTGTTGATTGGTTCGTTATGATTTTTTTTTTCACTTGAATGAGAACGTTTTTGCTACCAGAAATCTATCACACTCCTGCCCCCTCCCACAAATGTGTGAATAAAGATCCAGTAAGTGTTTATCTTCTGTTGAATATATGAAATATATTTAGTGTCTTAGGTATTTTGCTGTAAATAAAGCCTATAGGCAGGCTTTTTATTTTTTAAGTTAAAACAAAATTTAAGATTGTGTTGCTAACCTGTTATGAATTTTAAACACCCCTTGAGTTTTAAATGTCCCTTGAGGAGCATGGCAACCAGAACCAGGGAGTCTGTCTACTAGCAGTTCCGCTGACATACAGGGAGCACTTTCTCCTCTCCCTGTTGGTGTTTACTTACTGTTCACAATCAGCTTACACGTCCCAAGGTTGAATTCACTTTCTTAGTAATGGAATGAGGAAAATAGGGCAATAGAGTTGAGATATTAATGAAGTTAGAAAAGATATGAACTATTTTTACTATCAAAGTAGCTGAATTTAGATCATTAAAGTTTGCTATTTTATGTCTGCATAATATTTTTTTAGGTAGCCTTCAGTTAGTTATTTTAACTTCTAGCATTGTTAAACAGAGACAGCTATTTCTGTTCTTACTTGGATACATGTCTGTCCCTGAGCCAGTTTGTTTCTGGTGCATGTTTTCTGGTAGACAGGTGTCAAAGTTGCAAGACTGAACTTACCCCTGTATTTATGTCTTCTAGGGGGTCAAAGGCAAAGCCAGCCTCCCAAACTTCTTGGACCATATCATTGCTTCTGTGGTGGAAAATAAGAAGACGTCTGACGCTGCAAAACGAGCTAGTAATTTAGCTGACACACAGAGAGAGGTGAAGGAAATGGTAATGGGATTAAATGTGCTGGATCCACACACTTCCCACTCTTGGCTGTGTGATGGTAGACTTCTTTGCCTTCATGATCCCAGCAACAAAAACAACTGGAAGATCTTCAGGGAATGCTGGAAACAAGGCCAGGTGGGTGATAAGTGTCCTGAAATTACCAAGGTCTGTACCTTGGTAAAAACAGTCTATTTGAACTTTGGCCAGTTCCTTCTGAGTGAATATGGTGAATGAATATTTCAGTGGTAGCTTTATAAACTGGGGAGACAGCAGCCCTGTTCACTCCATGCTATATTGAGTCGAGGCCACGTGCTCTTGCATATTGAGCTTTTCTCAGCTTACCATCATGAGAGTGTTCACTGTGACAGCCCTTTTAGTTGTAGTGTGCTTTATGCTGAACCTTCTCTGGTCTACTACAGCCCAACAGTGAATCCACTCTGATTTCCTGTGTGCACCTTAGCATTTACCCCACACCTGATGCTTTATAGCCTCAGGGAACATTCCTGCCAGCTGCAGCATGTGCAAGAGCAAAAATGCTGCATGCAGTAGTCTACTGAATTTTGGATGTCCTTGATACAGTATCTCACCCTGAGCCCTACAGCCAGTGGGAACCCAAGTATTGTTCTGGACTCAGCAGCTCATGTAAGGAGCACTCTAATGGATTCTCTGAGGTGCCATCAAGCGGTTAGGCCTTCGGACAACAGACTGTACCTTACACCTGCTCTTAGCATAGCCACTTCTTCAGAAGTCAGCCTGTAGTGCTGCAGCTTAGACTTCTCCAGGGAGTCAGTAAGATCACCCTGGTCAGACAACCTTAATCTCAAAAAATGGGTGAGTAATTGCTGCTGCAAAGGAAGTGCACCCGCAGCTCTAACAGAGGATGATGTCCATTGCTGTTCAAACTGTATTCTTGGCACTTGGTTCTGCAGCTGCCTCTGACACAGTTGCCTTCACTAACTATTCAGAATTGAGACCATTGGTGCTAGACCATTAGGTCCCTCATCATCTTGTCTGGAGAAGTGCTTTTAGTCCGCTAGTCTGTTGTTACAGTGGTAATGTGCTTGGCAGTCACATTCCATATTTATTTGTGGTTGTTCACAAGACACTGAGATGTGGTGGAGGAACTGGTTGCATGTATCTCTTTTGGCACTCAAGAGACTATTCTTGACAGAAGTGGAGTACTTTTCATGTAAGTGTAGCCTGTCCCATGGAACTGCACATTCTCTGGATTCCCTGGGCACAAGCACAACTAGCACACAGCTGTGAGAACTGCAAAGATGACTGTTGTGCCGCCAGCTGCATTCCTGTTCATGATTCCTCTGGCCAGCTCCTAATAGTTGAAGGAAGGTACTGTGCAGCACACCATTGCTTGTCTGACTAGAAACTTCATTGCCAGCTTCCCACTAAGTGCAGTTGCCTTCCTGTCCTGACTGTTTTGGGGTGCATAGGAATCTCCTTTTGTTTTATTTTTCATCCTGTTTTATTTTTCTGATTTACAAGGGATTTCAGATCATTTTTTTACAGTGCTGTGGTGTCCATCATCTACTTTTCTTTGCAAAGAGCTTCTTAATCTCTGGCTAGTATACTTTGATAATTTTCTCAGCATTTTCTGTCAGGAAATGCTACTGTCTCTCCTAGGAGGATCCTAAATATCTTAGGAATGTCTACAAAAATGCACTTGTCAGTTTCTTCGCCAATGAGACTGGTTAATCACCACTGCGAGGTGCTGCTTGTGACTGTGGGGTTCTTGACTGGTAATGAGTCTTGAGAGACTGCTTATGGACTCTAGAGATATGACTACAGATCTTGTGTCTGATGTGTGGCTTGCAGTGTGCATCGCCGTCCAAGTTGGTGCACACGCTGAGGCTCTGGCTACAGCTGCTGTGCTCGTCCACTCTTTGTGACTCTCTGTTTTAGGCTTTGCCCCATGGTATGCTTATTGATGCTTTTGGATCGTTTTATCATTCAGAGGACCCCTTGAATAGGAACTGACTAGGCAAGTCCTTTGCTCATTCAGCAATCCTCAAGGTGGTGTTGCAGTCACTGGAGTTTCCTGTTAAAATGTGAAAAGGAATCAAACAGCCTCCCTTATTCCTATGTAAGAGAGAGCTTGTGACCCAGGCAGGTGTTACTGTTTCAACAAGGTTATTTTAAAGAGGATTTCTTCAAGCAGAGACTCTCTCAAGAAACTGCTCTGTCACAGTTCTTCCTTGGCTTATATCCTCCTGTACATCCCAGCTGCACCTTTAAAAGTGAACTGAAAGAACATTAATTCTACCACCATTCCCCAAATCCTTTTTGTGTTTTGTGGTTTGGAAAAGGTTATTTGGAAAAAAACCCTTACCCATCTTCCCCAGTGCAATAAATGCACACTGGACACTTGATCTATGTCATATGAAGATCTTGGCTATGGTGGCAACCCAAATTGTTAAAAGAGAAAATTCTTTTCCCTTAATGCTTAGATAATAAATGGCACTCTTTCAGGGTCACTCAAAAAGAGCAACATTTTTGAGTCCTTTGTCTTAAAAATTGTCAGAAATAAATTAAACTCTGTCTTATCCCAGAATTTACTGAGACCATAAGTGTAATTCTTGCTGAAGCTGTTTTTCAAGAGTATTTTGCTCTCCTGAAAATGGTTGTTGCTCGTCTGTTATCTGGGATACTGTTAGGATTCTTATCCTATAGCAACCTGGTATTTTCTGAATTTTCATGCTAGGATTTTTCTTTTTTGAGACACTGAAAATTTGATGTGGTACTGGAGCATTGTTGTTGTTGTTATCTCCCTGTAGTTTGAGAGTGGATTTGGCAGGAGATGTCTACCAGGCAAGTCCACTGTCATTTTATCTTGGAACCCTATCTGTGTTCTTCATTAGAGAGAATATTTTCTTTCTTCCATGGCAAATTTGGTGCTTAATAGCCAGAAGGGTTCTACTAAGTTAAGTACTTCGGTTGTTTTGGGGTTTCTTTTAATTGCTATTTACAAGTGGTCAGGTGAATCCAGCAGGATCAAAATGTCATTATTTTTCTGTACTGAAGACAGCTGGCTTTTCCATCAGCTTAAAGTCTACCAGCAATGCTTTCTACACATCCTGTGAAAGGTACTGCTATTTTACTTATACATGATCCCTAATGTTTGTTGTAGAATATGCTTAAACTTTTTTATTGCCTCAATGTTAGCATTTTTGCTGGGATGAGGGAGTGTATTGAGACTTGAGATTGCTGTATTTGCTTTGTTATCTTAGGGAGGTTTGCTGCTTGTCAGGGTGTCACATTTGGGACATAATGGAAACACTACCAAAGCTTATCTGTCCCTCAAACATGTGCCCTCTGCTGCTTTTCCATATTGGCACATACAGTACTACTGGGTAGACCAGGACAGTATCAAGAGTGACTGCATGGCTCTGGGAATACTAATCAAGGCCATGGAGCCCTCATGGTTTTCTTGTTCCTGCCCGTGAAGGGTAGGGGAGTGGACAGATCTTGCATGTCAACTGTAGTTTGCACAGCTGGTTTTAACCAAGAGGGTTTTAGGATCATGGGAACCTCTTTGGGGATTGAAGTTTGCTTGGAAGAGATTGGACCCTTCTAAGCAGCAACAACAACAACAACAACAACAACAAAAAAGGCATCTTTGCCAACAGGCTGGCCAACCTTACAAGGAGAGCTATAAGCAGGAACAAGGGAGGGAGAGTATGACCAGTGATCAAGGAAGGAAAAAGTTGATTGATTTGGCAAGCAAGCAGTGTGAGGTGATGTGAATAGGAGTAATCCCGTACTCAAGAAACCAAGGATGAAAGATGTCCACCTCAAGCATAGGCATGTAAGTAAGGATCTATGTGCATCACAGCATTGTGAAGAAAGCTCTCACCCTGCTTCTGGGAAATCCACATGACTAGGTGTCTTTCTGAAGTACCTGTACACTAACGCACACAGCACATCGAACAGACAGGAGGAATTAGTGTGCAGTTGCACAGCCGTGGTCCCATTGGTATGACAAAGTGGTGGGATAGCTGATGCAGCTGTAGTATGGGAAGGAATAGGTAGAGGCTGTTCAGGAAGGACAGCACAGGAATGACAGGCCATGAAGGTGAGGAAGGAGCATTGCCGGTTTTGTGAGGAAGAAGCTAGAATGCTTGAAATTGTGTAGGAAGTGATGATGAGCCATCCAAGAACTTATGGACCAGGATTAGTGAGCAGAGTAACATGGACAACATCATGGCAAGTATCTGCTACAGGCCAACTGACCATATAAACGTGATAAGGCCATCTTCAGAAAGCTGGAGGAAGGCCCTGTGTTCACATCTCCTGGGCCTCATGGGACCACCCTGATACTTGCTGGAGGAACAACGGAACAGGTCACAAGCAGTCCTGAAGTTTTCTGGAGTGCATTGATGTCAATGTCTTGAGACAGCTGATCAAGGAAACAGCTAGGGAAGGGCACTTGTTCTGGACCTTGTGCTTTCACATGAGACAGAACTAGTTGTTGATGTGGAGATACGGGGCACCTTTGGCTGCAGTGAGTATTAGATGGTGGCATTCAGATCTAGATTTCTGAGAGGAGGGAGCAAAAAAATCACGATCACAAATCTGGGCTTTGGGAGAGTAGGCTTTCACCTTTTCATATATTTGCTTGGAAGAATCCCATGGGCATATGCTCACAAAGAGAAAAAGAGCTCAGGAATACTGGTTGAATCATGCTTAATCTGCTTCTTAGCCTTCTGTGATGAGATGACTGGCTTGGTGGATGAAGGGGAAGTACTGGATGTTTTTCATCTTAACTTTAATAAAGGCTTTTTACGCTGTCATAATGTCATCAGACAAAGTGAAGCACAAACTTGGCAAGTGAGCAGTGTGATGGACTTAAAACTGACTGAAATGCCATATGTGAGAGCACTATCACTGGTGGTATATCATGGGGGGTCACTTTTGGGGTGAGTAGTATTTGTCAAGTCATTAGTGACCTAGATGGGATAGGGTTCATAGACCCTTAGCCAGTTTACAGACAATACAAAACTAGGAGGAATGACTGATAACAGCAGATGGTTGTGCTGCTATTCAGAGGGTCTGAATAGGCTGGAGAATTGGACTGAACAGAATCTGGTGATGTTCAGCAAGGGAAAATGCAACGTCCTGTACAGCAAGGAAGAATACCATCCTACAGCAGTTGCTGAGAAGCAACCATTTAGAAAGTAGCTTTGCCTAGAAGGATCTTGGGGTCCCAGTGGGCAAGGGAGTGACCATGAGCCAAGAATGTGTCCTCACAACAAAGAGTTGTCAGCAAGTCAAAGGAAGTGATGGTTCCCCTTAGTGTGTTCAGTTGTGGGCTCCCCAATTCAAAAGAGTGGTGGACTTACTAGAGGAAGCCCAGCAAATGGTCACAAAGATGATGGACTAGTGCATCACTTAGATGAAAAGAGGCTGAGTGAGCTGGGAGTGTTCAGCCTAGAGCAGAGAAGGCTCAGGAGACTGGGGAGGAAATCTTAAGAAGAGGGAGGCAGGCTCTTCTTGTCAGTGCCCAGTAGCAGGACAAGTGGGAGTGGATTCAGGAAGTTCAGCCACAACACAAGAAAATCCTGTTTTTCGGTGTGAGGGTAGTAATTTCCAATCTAAATGTTTCTGTGGAGTTTTTTGGGTTTTTTTTCATTCCCCTGAAATTCACTGGAGTAAAGTATCAACCCCTTTTTGTTTCTTAAATCTCACTCTTCTGGAGTTAAGGTTTCATTACTGCCTTCAAAAACTTAATGGCTGTGTTGTATTGTATTTGAAAACCAAGGCTATTTCTGTTATCCCCAGAGTTGGGTTTTTTCCCGTTGATTTCTGAATCAATAGTTGTCCTTGCTTAGGGACTAAAATTGAAACTAGGCCTTTTGGAGGCCATTGGACAATACAAAGGAAGCAGCAGTTAGTTACAGGAGTGATTTTAATCAGCATGACTTTGAAGTTGCATGTATATAACTCTGTAGGTATCTTTGCCTAACACACTGATACCGCGGACATCTGTGTTTCTCAGGGTTGTGCTGCGCTCTTCTTATGAATAAACCAAGACCCACCATCAGATCATTGCTAACTTACAGGGCACAGCTTGGAATGAATTCAAACTTATATAGCCATGGGAACTGCCATTTGAACATAGGTAGCAGTTAGTAAATCTGTAGCTTTTCAGGTGGGAATAGTCCATGTGCGAGTTCACTTCATACCCTCTTTGTTTTCTCTCAAATTTGGTTAACTCTCTTTTGAGATGGCAAGGTGCGAGGAATTGAAAAGGCTTTGGTAGTGTTGGGAGGATTGTCTGGTATACCTTTCCCAATTGTTGTCAGTTTAGCAAATGCTTTGAGTGTTTATGGGGAGAGGCCACTGAAATACCTGTGTGGAATACCTGTACATCATTAGCCTAAGCATCTTAAAACGCCTTTTGCAAGTGAACGGCCTTTTTTCCACTACTTGGTTTTGTCCTACGGAATTAATGTTGATCTGTGATTTTACATGAATAACAAGTGAAATAGTTAAACAATTCATATTAAAATATGAAAATTTTGCATGAGAAGGCTTTAGTACAAATGCTATTTCTAGTGGTAGTTGCACGTCTGCTTGAGAAAAAAGACAGGTGGTAGGATTCTACACCTACTCTGCTGCCACAGGTGGATTGACCCTGTCTGGCTGCCAGACTCCTCTGCCCAGTTGCTTTCTCACTCCCCCCTTCTCAACAGAACAGGGGAAGAAAATGAGGTGAAGAAGTTTCTGGGTCAGGATAAAGCCAGGGAGATCCCTCAGTGATTGCTGTCATGGGCAAAACAGGTTTACCTTGTGATAAAGGAGTTGAATTTATTGCTAATTAAAAATAGAGTAGAATGGTAGAGAAGAAAGACAAATCAATAAACACCTTACCTCTCCCCCTCACTTTGCTTTTTTCCAAAAGGCTCAACTTCACTCTCTCATCTCTAACCATTTACTTCTTTCCTGCCACAACCCTTGAAGTGACACTGGGGGGATGATAGGGGTTGTGGTCAGTTCATAACACTGTGTCTGCTGCCCTTTCCTCCTCACACTTTTCCTGCTGCTTCAGTGTGGAATTCCTCTCACAGGATACTATCCTTCTCAAATGGCTCCAACATGAGTTGTCTCCATGGGCTGCTCCAGTGTGAGTCCCCAGTGGGCATTTTTTGCCAGAAAGCTTGCTTATTAGTGGAATTCTCCCTTACAGCTTCTGCCAGAGCCTGCTCCAGTATGGGCTCTCCATGGACTTCCTCCAGGGAATATCCTTCTGAGGCAGTGCAGGATCCTCTGTGGACTGCAGGTGGATCTCTACTTCACCACGGCCCTCCACAGGTTGCAGGGGGACAGCCTGCCTCACCATGCTCTTGGATGGGCTGCGAGCACCTCCTCCATCACTGACCTTGGTGTATGCAAAGCTGTCTCCCTTCCCCCTGCCTGCCGTCCGTGTGTTGTGTGTCCCCCGTTCTCTCTCACACACACATATGAGCGTCAGCTGTGGAGAACTTTTTACCCTTTCTCATTATCACAGAGATGCCACCAGCATCAATTATGGGCTCAGCTTTGGCCAGCGATGGGTCTGTTGAGCCAGGTGGAACCATCTGTGTCCGCCATGAGGCAGCTCTCAGCTTCCTCTCGCAGAGCCTACACCTTGCCATGGAGACCTAATGCCCTGGCCTTGGCAAGTCTAATCCAACGCCACTTGTAAGGCAACTGTCCATGGCGTGGAACTAAAGTTTGCTTTGACTCTGGTTATTTGCTTGATGCACAAAAACCAGACATGGATGAAAATAGATTTGTGGTGTCTTTTGTATGGTGGTAGCGAGGAGTCTCAGCTCTCTTAAGAAAGTTTGGCTGCATGTGTAAGAAATTTGGTTATGGTGGAGTAAGCATTCATCTTTGTATTCTCAGCCCGTGCTGGTATCTGGTGTCCATAAGAAGTTGAAGTCAGAGCTTTGGAAACCAGAAGCTTTCAGCCTGGAATTTGGAGATCAAGATGTAGATTTGGTGAACTGCAGGAACTGTGCCATAATTTCAGACGTGAAAGTGCGTGACTTCTGGGATGGCTTTGAGATAATATCTAGTAAGTAATATTTATGGCTGACTAGTTTACCTGAGCAGTCTGTCTTGCTATCTTCAACTCTTCATTTATTTTCCTAAAAAATAAACTAAGAAAAAACTCTGAATACCTATCAGTCTCATCCAAAGAAGCCATTGCTCCTTACATCTAGCACACCCTAGAAAATGCTTTATTGGTGAAGATTAGGGCAGGACTGTCCAAGAGAACTGTCTGTACTGCGATGTTTTGGTGTATGTTGTTTTCATGTGTCAAAAAATGATCCATGTCACGGGAAGCTACTTTTTTTTTTTTTTTTTTACTTTTTCCCAGTGAAATTAATCTTCAGTTACCGTTTTTAAGACAGTAAGTAATGTGTCTACCTTTGCTCTCCTTTCAACCTCAATTTTTATTGTAAAACTAAAGGAAACCTGCAGAGCTAAAACAGATGAGACTTTTGATACTAGAACTTGGATTTGGTGGAATACATCAATCAAGTAAATTTGACATTGCAAATTATTTTTGTAGCAGATCATCTGTGAGTACAAATACAAATTTATATCTATTATGAATAGCAATACTATATGCGTGCTTCACATGTTATTTAATGCTGGAGTTGTTCTTTGAGATAACCTTCTGTTAAATGTGGATGGGGAAACTAACCAGCTAAAATTTCTGGGGACATAACTGGTCAGGTTAAAGGGCTTCTGAAAAGCAGAGTGCTCCATTTTAGATTGTATATACCTAGATCTGAGTGGTCTTACAGTTACAGATGTTGGAGCTGTAAAAGTTCATTGCAATGTTGGTGGTTCTAGAGTTGTGTATAAAATATTTTCTGTATTTATTGCTGTGCACATATTGCAGAAACAGTGAACTGTTGGATAACTTAATGGAATGTTCATTCAACAGTCAATGAAATTACAGATTTGCAGACCAAGCATATTCCTTTCCTAGTCATTTTCCAATCAAAGAACTCCCATCTTTTGACTTGTTCTTTTATATGGTTAGTACAGAGTATTGTATTTTGTACTGTTAAATTTCATACTGTTTTTGTTATTAATCAGAAATAAATGGCCTTGGAGGATATGATGGTGTGGTCTTTGTGTATTGACAGTAATTGGGAGAGTTCACAAACTCTTCACTTTTGTGCTGGGGTCATTCATGAAAATTGTGAATTTGCGTGGGTCAGGTTATCTTGGAAAAATGTTACTTGTAGTTTGTCTCCAGGCAGATATGCTTCTGTCAGCAAAATCAGCTTTGGCTTTTCTTTTAGTCAACGCCTTTACCACAATATACGTGAGAAATATTAGTGACCTAGGTTGGAAAACCTTATTGCTCTTGATAGTTTATTTTAAATAGATTTTATTTAGGGTTTCTTCAGCCATGTTCAATCTCATATATAGAGGAGTATTACTTGCTACTAGTCTGGAAATTTCACATGCTAATTCTTATGAAAACTGTTGGCAAATTACCTAATATCTCTGACTTCTCTGCATTACATGAATTCTAAATTTTTGAAATGCGTGGCTGGCTCCCACCCTCACATTAAGTTACCAAAGAGATGTAGAACAGCCACTGACTTTGGAGGTGTTACTGAGATTATTCTATATGATACTTCAATTAATTTTAATCTTTTGCCATTTCTTTTAATACTTTGGGGCTCAAAGTGGACTTTTGAAAGGTCTGACTTTTTGTTTCGATCCTTCTTACACCTGCTTTTCTTTGCTGATGATATATTTTCTGGGGTTTGTCCAATCTCATGTAGTTTGTCAGATCTGTATGTTTTCATCCAGGTAGTTCTTCACTCGATCCTTTCTGAATAGCCTCCCTACAAGCTGCTTCTTGTTTAGAACAAAGATCCTTGATCAGTTCAAAATCTTGAATATGGGAAATTCAGGTTCTTGAGCTTTTCGGTTCACTCGCCTCTCTAAAATCTGTAGCTTACCAGAGTTTGTTATCTTTAAATCAGTCACTTCGGTTCACCTGTCTGCAGTTCTTAATTCCTTTTAATTTCAATAAAATATTTTTTGATATTGCAAACTGGGGCTGTCTTCTGTAGCCTGTTGATACGTAATGCAGATGTGATTCACAGGTCCCCAAGTCCTAATTTCTTAGATATGCTTTCTCTTCCAATGCTGATCTGCTAGATCAGTTTGGCTGACAATCCTCGGTAAGGTAGGAAGCAGTGAAGGGTGTTACTCTCTGGGGAAATGGGGATGCTAAAGTGTTAAGACTGCTGTACACCTAGTTTTTCAATTGGTGGCCTCATGTAGAGTTGTGAAAAATCTGGTAGAAGAGTGAACGTTGTTTTTCTCCCTAAATGTTACTGTGAGTTCTAAGCTACTCATGTACCACTTCCAGATAGACTCTCTTAGGCCTGAGATCTAAGGTAGCCCTAAGTTCTGAGGTAAAACAGCAGTTGATACGGTCAGTGCTGTCATAGCATACATCCACTGTTGCATGTGTAATACCATCTTTCTGTGCTGCCCACTTTTCTGTTTCCAGTCAGGACTCGTGTAAAACTCTTAAAGTGAAGAACAAATGTTTGGTTTTGGCACTCTGCTAATTTGAGTGCCCCCAGCAAAGAAGAATTAAAAAAACTAAAGGCTGTCTTCCTTTGTGACCACCTGCCATTTAGCTTTTTTTGAATGTGGTGTACCATGGTTTCCTGCTTTACACTGAAGTTAGGGTTGATTTCAGAACAGGAACCAATAACTTTATTTTATAGAAGTGCCACTTCTCTTGAAATTAAAGATAAAACTCCCTTAGACTTTAGTAAAAGGACTAAGGAAGAATGCTTTGAAAAGGCTTGTTTTTGAAGCTGAAGAAAAACTATTCTAAGACTTAGCAGCTGTGCAAGATCTGTCAAACTTCTGCTGTAGGTGATTATATCTGTATCTATCTATCTATCTATCTAGTTGTTAAACTGTTGTTGGTCATATTATGATACTGCTTGGAAGCCCAAAACAAAATCAGGATCCATTTTGCTGAGCATTGTAAGAGGTACAAAAACCCTTACAAGCTTTAACAAGGTAGTGGGGTGTGGTAAAAAGATATTATGTGGAGAAATCTTAATTTGTTTCTTGCAGAACGGCTCAGGTCAGATGATGGTCAGCCAATGGTACTAAAGTTAAAGGATTGGCCTCCAGGGGAGGACTTCAGAGATATGATGCCTACGAGGTAAGTAACCTTTTGTACCAGTGCTGACAGGACTGCTGTAGGTGCTACAGGAAGATAACCTGCCTTTGCTTTCTAGGTTTGAGGACTTGATGGAAAATCTTCCTCTTCCTGAATATACCAAGAGAGATGGCAGACTGAATTTGGCTTCTAGGCTGCCAAGCTACTTTGTCCGTCCTGACTTGGGTCCCAAAATGTACAATGCATATGGTATGTGAGTATAGTTCTGCAGATACTGGTTTTTGTGACTCTATTACACTTAAGGCAAATACAAGGCTGTGGCATTAGTCAAAACTCAGTGCTTATCCTAAAGCCTGCTGTTACTTTTTTTTTCATTTAGTCCTGCAAATCTGGTCTTACATTAGCCCTATCTCTGTCAGATGTGCTGTTTTCTGCCTTGTATATCCAAGAGATGTACATACAGTAAGTTAAGTTTGCAAACAATTATTAATACATATAACAGGCATGATAACAATACTGGGTTCAAGGAAAAGGTAGTATCTTTTTGAGAGCAGCCGAAGTGTTTAAGAGGAAAATGACCCACCTTCTGGGCACTTTCACCTGTTTCTGGTCTGTTATGATAGGTACTGTTCAGTGGGTTGAGTTCTTAACTTCAGAAGCTTTTATTTTATACAGAAAATAGATAAATACAATGGTGATGCTGAAAACTCTTGTGGGCACACTTCTGTTTATGTTTGCTGATATGAAGATTTTTAATGTTCTATTTCCCTCCCATGCTACTTGCTGGAGGTGGTTAAACAGAAGTAGAAAGAGAGGGTGCTATTGAAGGGCCAGAGGGAAAAAAAGGGAATATGTTAATAAGAAGGTCAAAGAATTAAGAAGCAAACATTTGAAATCTTTCTCCATTACTTACAGTCACTTGAAAGATGTAAGTTCTTTCAACGTGCAAAGGTACAAGCACCTGAGTTTGCGGGTGTTTTTCCTTACTGAATTGTCATCCGAATCGTTAATGATGAGCTGTCATTAACTGGTCATGGATTTTACAGCTTAGTATGAGAAAATAAAAAACAGCTGGAGGCTTATACTTCTAACAGTCCATTGACTTGCTGCACATAAGGATGCTAATGCTGCTTAAAGCAGTTCTCTCGTGCCTCCAAGCAAAGGAAGACTCGCTTTGTGCTTATGATAGCTAAGTTCTCTAATACAGACTGTGTAAATGACCCTCACAGAGAGACAAAATTGTGAAGTACAAGTTCTGGCTTTGGTTATTATTTTCTCATGATTTGGGTAAACTAGGTTTGCTACTTATGTTTCCTGTAAAATTAAAAATCTAGTTATCAGTAAACTTTTTACTTACGCTACACATGACATGGATATACCTATTTCAGTTGCTGTTTGATTTTGGTTTCTGCTCTCACTGCTCTACAAAGTTAGCTTTCCAGACAGAAATGGAAACTTTTTTTCAGTTAGGTTATTTCTATAAGAGATTAGTCAGAGAATTTGATTGTATTTTGCACTCTGTTGTAGGCTTAATTACTGCAGAAGACAGACGCGTTGGTACCACAAACCTGCACTTGGATGTGTCTGATGCTGTTAATGTCATGGTGTATGTTGGGATTCCCATTGGGGAAGGGACCCATGATGATGGTAATGCTTAAGGAAAGCTGTTTTCTGTGCACTCAAAATGAATTGTGTGTGTGAGAAGACTGTATCTTTTATTGTTTAAGCTTATCATATCTCTGATATATAATTGAAGTATACAAGGCAGTTTGCTACATTTACAGCACATAATTAAAAGTGCAGTAATGCTTCATTAGTTTGCAACTGTGGGAGCAGCAGAGTTTTGCTAGAAATTAGGTACAATCCTGAAGAAAGGAGGAGAAAGAGTAACTTATTACCCTTTCTTCTCCTTGTATTTGAATAATTGTAGCGCAGTTTAAATTCATGACTCAGCTTTGTGATTAGCTGTCAATGAACGCATTCCCTGAATTCTATTAAAAAGGAGTTTGGTGGGCTTAGAAGGAGCAGTATGTATGATGCAGCAGTTGCAGTGTGACTGAATTTAGTAGCTGACAATGCTCCTTCCTCTTCTGTATGTTAAAAATGAGCAGCTTTGTAATCATTGCTTTTACATGGATTCCGCTTTCAGAGGTTCTGAAAACAATTGATGAGGGAGATGCTGATGATGTAACAAAGCAGCGAATCCATGAAGGAAGAGAAAAACCTGGAGCATTGTGGCACATCTATGCTGCCAAGGATGCTGAAAAGATCCGGGAACTTCTCCGGAAGGTATGCTGGTTACAAAGAAAGCTTGAGCTTACAGGGTTCCTTGACTAGCTTGCTTACAGCAGCTGAATGATACAAATTGCTATCAACATCAAGTGCATAGGTATTCCACTTTCATCTTTGAGGACATTGATAGTTACTATGTTCGCAGCTTTTCAGCCTGGTTTGGAATCTTCATACTAATGCATGTTGCTATTTAAGACCTAAATGACCTTAATGAAAATAATGTTCTACCTAGAAATAGTTCGTTATGGGTTTTGGTACAGACCATTTTGTGAGCCAGCAGTATCAACGTGCTGTGTCATGGTTTCCCTCTACCCCATATCTTGGCCCTAGGTTGGAGAAGAACAAGGCCAAGAAAATCCTCCAGATCATGACCCCATTCATGACCAAAGTTGGTACCTGGACCAGACCTTACGTAAGAGACTATATGATGAGTATGGTGTACAAGGCTGGGCAATAGTGCAGTTCCTTGGTGATGCCGTGTTCATTCCTGCAGGTGCTCCCCATCAGGTAACTATACCAACTCTAGGCCATATTGACAAATTGAATTTGAGGCACTGCAGAGCTGCAGCTTTAAAATAAGTGGTAATTGGTATTGTGCACTTAAGGTTTCTTTTTCTGCATATGCAGTTTTTACATTACTAAAAGTTATGTAAATACCTAAATGATGTGTACATAACGGTGATGAAATTACAGGGGGGAAAAAAGCTGGGGTGAATGGAGGGAAAACATTTCTGTGTAGTGAAACGTCAGCCAAGGAAACCAAGTTCAAAGGGTAAGAGACCTTGCTTTAGGGAACGCTAATGTTTATGGGAAAGCAGGAGACCTGACAGATGTCTTGTATTTTGTTCTGGTTTTACTATTAGATCCAACTCTCAGTTTCTGGTTTTGATGAGTAAATGTGGCAGAGCCTAAATGTATGGGGGGGTGGGTATTGGTGTTTTTGGGGGTTTGGTTTTTGGTGTTCGTTGTTGTTGTTTCTTTTGGGTTTTGGGGTTTTGTTTTGTGTGGTTCATTGTCTTGATATATCAGTCATTTGATGTGGGTTTTTAGGTCCATAATTTGTACAGCTGCATTAAAGTGGCAGAAGATTTTGTATCTCCCGAACACGTGAAGCACTGCTTCCGTCTGACCCAGGAGTTCAGGCATCTGTCTAATACTCACACAAACCATGAGGATAAACTGCAGGTAACCATTTTATGTCAATACACACTAAATACATCCTGTGCTTTGCCAGCTTAGTTCAGTACTAGAAATGTACACTTAAGGAAAGGGTAACAACTTCCCACAAATCTAGAGGTTCTCATTTGATAGGTATGTTACTTAATTTTTAAGTACTTCTGTCTACAGTATAATGTAAACAGAAATTAGTAATAGACTTCTACATTTCCGGAGAAGTTTCCCTGTTACTGGGGACAGTACATTACTGATGCACACATTGGTATTAATAAGTTTTTGAATGGCTGAATCCTAATGACAGTAGAGCAGACCAGGCGAAAACAACACTCTTAAAAAGTAAAGAGCACTGCTTTGTTTTGAAGAGTGACATTTATTTGATCAAGTACACTTATGTTTGTTTCTTTTTTGCCTAAAGGAGAACTCTGAAAGCGAAGCGTGGCTTATTTAAGTCAAGGATATGGTTTAGTGGTGGACTTGTCAGTTTGTGGTTGGATTCGATGATCTTAAAGGTCTTATCCAACATTTGTTAGTCCTAAAATTAAATGTGTTTTGGTTTGAGGAAGCGTGACTGCCTAATAATTATACACAGAATATAATAGGTACACAAGTACACTGGATATAAGACAGTAAGTTCTGCAGAGAGAAGACCATAGGAGATCTTGTTGGATTTTGTCTAACACTTCTGAGGCATTAGTATCTGCTCAGTTTGCAAATTTTTTTGTAAGCATTTTTTGTGTATCAGTAATCACATGTATGTGAAAGGAAGGAGGGTGGAGATCTGCAGAATGGCTGTCCTCATCAAAGTAAGTACACAGTACATAGTCACTCTCCAGGATGTCACCCAAGGATGCCAGAATCTACCATGTTAATTCTCTCATACCAATTCAGTGAAAGTTTGCTATAAATATCTATGTGGATTTTCATGGGATTATAAAGGAAAGCGGAAGCAGGATCAACTCTCATTTTGGTGTCTAACACTGTACCTCTTCAGCTGTGATGATACAAATGCAGAAGTGTTTCTGTAAGAGGTTGCGAATAAATAATGCTTATTATTAAAAAAAAGAACCAAGAAACAAAAACCCGCAAAGTGCACCTCAGTATTTCTGTGAAAAGGAATACTGGTTGTAGTTCTCTCAGACTTTTTTTTAATTTGTCATTCTTAATGTATATTTTTATATAAACCTCTGTCTATTTTTTTATATATTAAAATACACAGAGACTATAACAGCCGCATAAATGATACCAAAAATAAGGTCACGTGTACATCAGGAAAAGATTATGGTGCTTGGCAGTTAGATGAGCGAGTGCAATTGAGCCACTCAATTAGGAGGTGAAACTGTTCCATTCAACACCTGGAAACAGAATTCAAATAAACTTAGGTCAGAAAAAATCAGAAACAAGACAGAACTTTGATTCTCAAACTGTGAAAAAGACAGCAGTGAGTACTAGTGGATTTCTAATCTTGTTCTTGTCTTTCTGCAAGATTCACAAATTTGAAGAATTTCTAGCCTCCATGCTAAGACAACAGGATGATTTGTTGCATCATCTTAATCTTCATAGGATTAAACCACGTGATTTTCTTGCATCTTTTAGATTTGGTTTATGTGAATCTAAGTGACTTGGATAACAAGGGTATTTTCAAAATAAATTCATACATATAACTCCATAGTGCACTTCCTCCTAGCTCTCGCAAGAGAAGGAATTATCTTAAAGTAACACGAGTAAATATGTTGCTGGGTGACCAGAAAATGAATCAGTGCAGGTGTTTAAAATACTTGTTATCTGTGACAGTTAAAATTTGCGCTGTTGGTATCCTGAAGCAAAAAGAGTATATATTTTGTGTAAACTTGCCAACTATTACAAATTCAGCTGTCAAAGTTGATTGCATAGCAATGTAAGACTCTCCTTGTGTCTGTAGAAGTTGATTTTTTTCTTTTTCCTGTTGCAGGTGAAGAACATTATATACCATGCAGTGAAAGATGCTGTTGGCACACTGAAAGCTCATGAATCCAAACTAGCTAGATCGTAGGAATTGCTAATTCCAAATGCCCTGTCAAGTAGGCCTTTTGCTCACGGTATATACAGGGACTGCACACGACTGCCTCTGCAGGAGCAGAGGCTTCTCACTGGGAGCTGGTGTGGTCAGTATTACACACACTCTTCAGCCACTGTTTTCTACGCTGCCTCAACACTGAAGGTCTAATGGAAGGTCGCACTGTTAAATGCAGAATTCCAGATTCTAAAAGGTGCCATATCCCTTTCCTGTGGCCTTTTGCAAATTGATAGAACATGGAAACCATTTGGTGTTCCTGCATATTACAATTAGAAATGGTATAAAGAGTGTGGATGTTTCTTTCCCTCATGCCTAGTTAGTCTCCACAAAGTTAGACAGAATGTGCTAGAGGTGGGTTGTCCTACTGCAGACTTGGTTGATAACTGCTGAAAGAATGTGACCAACAGTAGCCCAACTGCAGAAATTCAAACAAACTTCCCGTGTGAGATACAGGCCAAGGAAAAGGATAAAGCTATTGTCTGCACTCCCCTTCTTCTAGCCGTTTCTCTATACACTGTAGAGTTGCCGAACTAAAGGGAGAACCCACTTTTTTTCCCCCCTGGGAGACTCCAGAAATAAGAGAATTGTGTATTTAGTGAAAAAATAGGTTTGTAGTGAAACAGTTAATATTTCATGAAAGTAGATATTTTTAGTATTTTTGAAGTACCACAATTGTTCCTGGATTTTCAAGGAAAGGTGTATTATGTTTAGTCTTCCTTTCAATAAAATCAAGAAGCGATTTTTAGAAAGCAGTCCAAAATAGCACAAAAACAGCCAAAGGAGAATTGAATAGAAATTGACATCCCACCTCCCTTGCCCATATTACCTCACCTATCTTCCCCCCTCTCTCTATGCCACCCTGCTTCCTCAGAATGAGAAATAAAAAGGAGTGTAAACTCTGTTCTCACATGGAGATGTTGTACATCTCTCCCTGCACTGGTGACTGCAGGCAATATTCACCCAATACCAGTGCTACCTAAAAACATCTATAAAACATCTATCCTTTCCAAAGTGAAGGAATAGTTAACTTTTGGTGTCAACTTTGTCCAGAACTATTTTAAGTAAAATGTTCCTGCTTGATAGAACTGTATTCAGAATTACTAATGTCAGCATTGATGCAATGGATTTCATTGTCCGGGTACATGGGGAAATGTATTGACCTTATCTCCAGCTGTACTGTAGTGCCACTTGCAGGCCTGTTAATATGTTCACGGTTATTTCATTTTTTAAAAAATAAAAGTCATTTACTGTAACAGCTTGGGCAGTTTCCTTCATACCTGTACACTGATCTTCCTGCCTTGAGGTTGTCTCAACCTCTGTCCCTGGAAGTGTAGGCTGCCTGCTAATTTTGACATGCTGTGTTTGACCAGAAGGCTCATGTGGTTTAGACTGTCATCCCAAGTATGTGCTGGGAGCACACCAAGCCCTGCCAATTCTTGATTCTTCAAGGTAGTTTGGGTAGAGGATCTGTCTTGTCATAAAAAACATCTCTTGTACTGTGCTTCCCATCTCTGTCTTCCTAACAGGTTGGGGTCCAGAGATGCCCTCACCACTGGAGATATGGATGGGGTGGTAAAAGTTCTGTGGTTTCTGACCTTGGAGGTTGTGATGGCAGCAGCAGTTCTGTTCACTGACGTGTAGCATTCTCGCAGCTTCTCAGTTCAGTTATTGGATGCAAAGTCCAGTCACAGGCTTTTGTTGCCACATACCCTTGCAGCTATCCTGTGAATATGGGCTAATTCAGTCTGCTAGAGATAAAAAGGGTTATTCCAGACCTATGAATCATTCAGCTTCACTGTATTCTGTTATGTACCATTTCTTGTGCGCTTCTGTTGTACTCTCTGCATACAGATTAATTATAGATGAGATGATTCCCTCATTTGTGTGTTAATTGGATATCCATTAGAATTGGATAAAGGTCAAAAAGGCAGAGACTTGGCTATGTCTAATACAGTAGCATGAGTGATTTTGATTGCAGTGATCTGCAGGAAGAGTTTTGCATCTCGTTCTAAACCTTTGTTTATTTTGAGTCTATCAAGTAGTGTTTGTCTCTTGAATTTCCTTTTTTATTAATCATGGAGTACAATCAACCTGAAGCAATATTCAGCCAAAATCAGAGGGATTATTAAAATTAAGAAATACCATAGAATTATAAAATTACCTACATTGGAAGAGACCTTAAAGATTATCAAATTGTTCTGACGTATATCATACAGAGCTTATGCGGCAAGTAGCCAGCCAGTGATTATAAAATTGACTTAAGATATATATAATCAGTAGTTTTTATCACAGTATTTTCTAGTTCAAGATTTTAAGGGGCAGCTGGTATGTTACGTAGAATGTAAGCAGATTAAAGCAGACATCATAAATCAGAGGGGGTTTAGCAGAGGGAGAATAAAAACTTGAGTTACATGTCTTAATATAGTTTGCTGCAGTCATGATGATGCTTGTTCTACCTAGTGCTCTCTTGCTATTGCTAAATGGAAGTGCATGAGACAGTGGCCAGCACCATTTCTGAATATGGGCTTTAAACTCTGGCTGTCTTCTCACCAATGTCCTGCGTAACTACAGACAAGATGAAGCAAGAGTTCAGGAATATATGGCTGTTGGCCCACCAAAGTGAATTTAGATTGCAGTCACAATACTGAAGGTTGGTGTGTGCTCAGCCATGCAAGAGTGTAATGTCTCCATAATGTCCCCAGTCTGAAGATTTTGCTTCTTTTCAACCAAAAAAACTTCATTTTCTTGATACTGAATGAAAATGTAACAGCGTGCAAGGTTTAATTTTACAAAACCTAAATCTTTACTCTGAGGCAACCGTACCAGGCAACATAAATATAGGAAAAGAATAAGTACCTAATACATCGAAAGTTACGTTCCATGTGTCATTTCTCCGAAAGATTCTTAGATGGCCTTTTGTAAAACCTGAGGATGTGGAATCAGAATTGGCACAGCAAAGTTAGATGCTAAGCAGTAACTTGACTTTACCTACAATCCAAATAAGATGAAAGAAGTTACGAGGCATAGATATTTAAAACTATTGCTCCCCTGTATGTGTAATTTCCTTCTTCCTCATTCCTGATAGCCCTTTGATAACTCTGAGCTTCTACAGTTAAGAGGTATTGGTTGAGATGCATGACACTCTAGTGATTTATTCATGTGTCAAGCACACATTGTAAGCATTGATTCAGTGGAAAATGATTGTGAAACTACACAGCATGTGAGTGAAGCATAGCATAGAAGGGCCTGCTGACAATGCATCTTCCCAGTTCTGGTTCCTGGAAAGGAATCTTACCTTCTGATTGTCAACTTTGGTGTTTCCCAAATTTACCATGATAGTTGGTATGCATGCCAATGCCTGCTTGGGGTCTCTCTCTTCCAGTGCATCTCAGAATCTGAAATCAGTCCACAGTTTCTTTCCTCTCAGCTAGCAGTGTCTTTAAGATTCCTATTCTTAACCTTTGAAAAAGAGCTGCACGTTCCCACCAGACATTTGAAAAATTACCAGGCAGAAATCATCTTACTTTTAATCTCTTATCTCCCTCATTCCCCTGCCTTGGAGGAGCTTTTTATTTATCTCTGCCTTTTATATAGTCTAATAGGAAAATGGTAATATGTTTCAAGAGCTGGATACAAAGTATACCTGTTTCCTCTAGGAAGGTGTCTTCTAAGAGAATAGCCTTTCAATCACAAAGCAAAACCGGTAAAGAAATGTTCTCAGAACAATTTTCAGTTCTAGGGCCCTAGCTCTTACAACATCATTTTTGGCTGTCAGTTTGCACTTTTTCTTACTGTTTTCCTTACTGTTCAGCTTTTGATACTCTTCCACTACAGTCTGCACCTTTGTGCTTCAGAGAGGGTGCCCATCATGCTCTTCCACTTCATCTTTATTCCTAAGACCCATATTTAGTCTGCAAAACTTTTCCAGAGGGAATCCTCTATTCTTGAGCTGTGATGAATTGCTATTGCTCTTCATTGTAGCAGCTTCTGCCCGAACCTCAGCTTCAGCAGGATCTCTGGATCTGACCTGGCATTTTTCTTAATGTAGCTTTGCTTAAGCTGCTCTACTCGAGGAACAGCTTGTTTGATTTCCATGCTATATTATTTAGCCATAGCAGGTGGATAGATATTTGGTGACCTATTTGGACCATTTGTAGAACACAAGTTTATCATGAGTTATTTCAGCAGTAGTATATCTGCAAAAAAACCCATACAGCCCTAATTTGAAAACAATTGATGAATTGCTTTCCTGGGTGGTAATTAAGGTCTTAATTATTTAGCATTATACAATATTGCTAATAACTTAATAAAAAGAATACTACTAATAAATATTTTTATTTTCACTTAACCTGCAGCTGACTTTTGTTCCAAAAATAGCTCTTAAACTACTAGTAGTTTCTCCTCATGGAAAGGTAAATTAATTAATTAATCTTTAATTTTTATTTACAATATGGAAAAAAAATTGAACTTATTATTGCTCAATGTGAATTGCTAGCTTGAAATACCTTTTCTGAAGTTGTTCTAAAGCTCAACATGCTACTTAACAGTGAGCTGCCACTTATATTTACAATACCACCTTCTCTAGTGATGCTGAGATTTTGTTGTTCTTACCACCATTTGTGTCTTATGCACTGTAGATTTTCATACTGCCCCTTGGCACATTAAATAGGATAAAACACTAAGGCACATTTTATTTAGGTGTCACCCATGCTGCAGTTATTTAGCATTCTCACACTGGCATATGTATTACTCACCTGATCCCTGCATTTCCCCTCTTCTGTTTGCATCTTCCACTCACACAAGCACAAACAAATTACTCACATAACAGACCTGTTGCTGTGCTGGTCACCCATAGGAAACGGATGCAGTTTAAAATGTAGTTATTTTGTTAAAGGTTTTGCGTGTTGGTGTTATTTGGGCGTGTGAAAGCAGGTTCCTTTTATCCTATTAGTAGGTCAGTTATGCCATCAGTGGTGTAAATTGTGCAGTCCCTTATGCAATCATTTTGTGGCCATTCGAATCCAAAAGCAGACTGTGACAAAATGTTCTTTGTCACTGTCTGTAGGGACACTAGCATTTTCATCTCTTGCATGTAATGGGAAGTTGTCAATGTTTTGTATTTGTCATCACTGCTCATTATATTGAATTTCATGCATTCATGAGAAAATTCTTCCCGAATAGCTCTTTGTTTGTATTCTGACTCTTTCCTTGATCTCATTCCTTTTCATAAAGCAACTATCAGCAACTAATGAGACTTTGCCACAGTGCATTCCTTCATGTTTTTTTTTGTTTGGTTTGTTGTTGTTGTTGTTGTTTGTTTGGGCTTGTTGTTGTTGAGTTTTGTTTGTTTGTATTTTTTTTTGTTAGCTGAAGAACCATAGGAGATTTCTAGCGATTTTTTCCCCATTAAAAACCAGCTGATGTAATGGTTATCTCAGTGTGATTCAGAGATTTGTATAGGGGCCTAATCAGTCCTTGACTGTAATACACATACAGACTCCCAGAGACCCAGTAATAAACTCTGGCGTTGACTGAGGAGGAAGATTGTTTTAACATTATTTCTTGGTGAGCTGTTAAAACACAACAGTTTCCAGTACTCCAGTATGCTGAAGCATACACATTTTCCACCCTGCACTAAGTATATCCCCCCACCCCCCCACACACACATTGTTCAGTNCATAGATATTTAAAACTATTGCTCCCCTGTATGTGTAATTTCCTTCTTCCTCATTCCTGATAGCCCTTTGATAACTCTGAGCTTCTACAGTTAAGAGGTATTGGTTGAGATGCATGACACTCTAGTGATTTATTCATGTGTCAAGCACACATTGTAAGCATTGATTCAGTGGAAAATGATTGTGAAACTACACAGCATGTGAGTGAAGCATAGCATAGAAGGGCCTGCTGACAATGCATCTTCCCAGTTCTGGTTCCTGGAAAGGAATCTTACCTTCTGATTGTCAACTTTGGTGTTTCCCAAATTTACCATGATAGTTGGTATGCATGCCAATGCCTGCTTGGGGTCTCTCTCTTCCAGTGCATCTCAGAATCTGAAATCAGTCCACAGTTTCTTTCCTCTCAGCTAGCAGTGTCTTTAAGATTCCTATTCTTAACCTTTGAAAAAGAGCTGCACGTTCCCACCAGACATTTGAAAAATTACCAGGCAGAAATCATCTTACTTTTAATCTCTTATCTCCCTCATTCCCCTGCCTTGGAGGAGCTTTTTATTTATCTCTGCCTTTTATATAGTCTAATAGGAAAATGGTAATATGTTTCAAGAGCTGGATACAAAGTATACCTGTTTCCTCTAGGAAGGTGTCTTCTAAGAGAATAGCCTTTCAATCACAAAGCAAAACCGGTAAAGAAATGTTCTCAGAACAATTTTCAGTTCTAGGGCCCTAGCTCTTACAACATCATTTTTGGCTGTCAGTTTGCACTTTTTCTTACTGTTTTCCTTACTGTTCAGCTTTTGATACTCTTCCACTACAGTCTGCACCTTTGTGCTTCAGAGAGGGTGCCCATCATGCTCTTCCACTTCATCTTTATTCCTAAGACCCATATTTAGTCTGCAAAACTTTTCCAGAGGGAATCCTCTATTCTTGAGCTGTGATGAATTGCTATTGCTCTTCATTGTAGCAGCTTCTGCCCGAACCTCAGCTTCAGCAGGATCTCTGGATCTGACCTGGCATTTTTCTTAATGTAGCTTTGCTTAAGCTGCTCTACTCGAGGAACAGCTTGTTTGATTTCCATGCTATATTATTTAGCCATAGCAGGTGGATAGATATTTGGTGACCTATTTGGACCATTTGTAGAACACAAGTTTATCATGAGTTATTTCAGCAGTAGTATATCTGCAAAAAAACCCATACAGCCCTAATTTGAAAACAATTGATGAATTGCTTTCCTGGGTGGTAATTAAGGTCTTAATTATTTAGCATTATACAATATTGCTAATAACTTAATAAAAAGAATACTACTAATAAATATTTTTATTTTCACTTAACCTGCAGCTGACTTTTGTTCCAAAAATAGCTCTTAAACTACTAGTAGTTTCTCCTCATGGAAAGGTAAATTAATTAATTAATCTTTAATTTTTATTTACAATATGGAAAAAAAATTGAACTTATTATTGCTCAATGTGAATTGCTAGCTTGAAATACCTTTTCTGAAGTTGTTCTAAAGCTCAACATGCTACTTAACAGTGAGCTGCCACTTATATTTACAATACCACCTTCTCTAGTGATGCTGAGATTTTGTTGTTCTTACCACCATTTGTGTCTTATGCACTGTAGATTTTCATACTGCCCCTTGGCACATTAAATAGGATAAAACACTAAGGCACATTTTATTTAGGTGTCACCCATGCTGCAGTTATTTAGCATTCTCACACTGGCATATGTATTACTCACCTGATCCCTGCATTTCCCCTCTTCTGTTTGCATCTTCCACTCACACAAGCACAAACAAATTACTCACATAACAGACCTGTTGCTGTGCTGGTCACCCATAGGAAACGGATGCAGTTTAAAATGTAGTTATTTTGTTAAAGGTTTTGCGTGTTGGTGTTATTTGGGCGTGTGAAAGCAGGTTCCTTTTATCCTATTAGTAGGTCAGTTATGCCATCAGTGGTGTAAATTGTGCAGTCCCTTATGCAATCATTTTGTGGCCATTCGAATCCAAAAGCAGACTGTGACAAAATGTTCTTTGTCACTGTCTGTAGGGACACTAGCATTTTCATCTCTTGCATGTAATGGGAAGTTGTCAATGTTTTGTATTTGTCATCACTGCTCATTATATTGAATTTCATGCATTCATGAGAAAATTCTTCCCGAATAGCTCTTTGTTTGTATTCTGACTCTTTCCTTGATCTCATTCCTTTTCATAAAGCAACTATCAGCAACTAATGAGACTTTGCCACAGTGCATTCCTTCATGTTTTTTTTTGTTTGGTTTGTTGTTGTTGTTGTTGTTTGTTTGGGCTTGTTGTTGTTGAGTTTTGTTTGTTTGTATTTTTTTTTGTTAGCTGAAGAACCATAGGAGATTTCTAGCGATTTTTTCCCCATTAAAAACCAGCTGATGTAATGGTTATCTCAGTGTGATTCAGAGATTTGTATAGGGGCCTAATCAGTCCTTGACTGTAATACACATACAGACTCCCAGAGACCCAGTAATAAACTCTGGCGTTGACTGAGGAGGAAGATTGTTTTAACATTATTTCTTGGTGAGCTGTTAAAACACAACAGTTTCCAGTACTCCAGTATGCTGAAGCATACACATTTTCCACCCTGCACTAAGTATATCCCCCCACCCCCCCACACACACATTGTTCAGTCTTGTTTGTGTAATTAACAAAGTAATCCTTGACCTCTCAGCTTTCGAGGAAGAGTATCTGGCAACAGTGAAATTACCTGGAAACTACTAGTAACAGCCTTTATTCTTCTGGCTCGATAGCGCAAACGGCAGTATCGCTAGTTGAGTTTTGTTTTGCGTCCGGTTTGGGGTGAAACTCAGAGCCGTGGATCTCTGAAACGCTTTTACACNACACACACATTGTTCAGTCTTGTTTGTGTAATTAACAAAGTAATCCTTGACCTCTCAGCTTTCGAGGAAGAGTATCTGGCAACAGTGAAATTACCTGGAAACTACTAGTAACAGCCTTTATTCTTCTGGCTCGATAGCGCAAACGGCAGTATCGCTAGTTGAGTTTTGTTTTGCGTCCGGTTTGGGGTGAAACTCAGAGCCGTGGATCTCTGAAACGCTTTTACACTTAACTACCCTGTTTGCAGCATGTAATAGCGGTCTTGATTTCTCTGGAGGAGGCAACTGGAGAAAAGATGGCTTCTTCTGTGGTCTCTATTACTCTGTCTTCCCAAGTGCCCGTGATCTCAATTCAGCGCTCTCCTGTAATTTTCCTCACTTTGCGCAAGTTGCTTCTCTGCCGTCGTTCCAGCAACGGCACTGGTCTGCCTCGCTGCTGCCGTTCCGCTGGTGGGGCTCCGTTCCCGGGTGTCCGCCGCACGTCCGGAGCTGCTGTCCGCGGGGCCTTCCCCCGGCGGGGCGCGGGCAGCGCGGGTCGCCGGGGTTCCGCAGCGGGGCGGGATGCTCGGGGCTCTGCGGCCTCTCCCTGGGCCCGTCGGCTCCTCCCACGCGAGCACACGGGGCGGAGCTGCGCTTGCTGCAGGAGCCTGCCCTTTAAGAGCCGCCTCCCGCCGCTGCTGAGCTCTGAGCCGCGCCCGGTGCCGCCATGGTCTCCTGGATAATCTCCCGCCTCGTGGTGTGAGTGCGTGCGGCCGGGGCGCGGCGAGGTGCGGGCCGCCGCGCGGGGCCCGTCCCCGGTGGTCCCGCGGGGGCCGCGGCCTAGAGCGGGGCTCTGGCGGAGGCGTCGGTGCTGCCCCGAGGGACCCCGGGCCCCGGGAAGGGGCGGCTGCGGCCGCGGACGGGCGGGTCNNNNCCCCGCCCGGAGACCGGCATCACACCGGCACCGGCACCCCGGGGGGAGTGCCCGCCGCTGCTGCCGGCGGCGGTGCGGGCCGCCGCGAGGCGCTGAGGGGTTTGCTCTTCTCCTAGGCTGATCTTCGGCACCCTCTACCCCGCGTACTCCTCCTACAAGGCCGTGAAGACGAAAAACGTAAAGGAATATGTGAGTACGGGCTCGCCGTGCCGGCGCAGCGCCCGCCTCGTCCTTCGCGGCCGCCTCACAAGCCCCCGGCCTGTCCCCGGGACGGTGGCACTCCGGCTCCGCAGGGGCTCGGGTCAGCCAGGCCGCCCGAGCAGCAGCTCCAGTCGTCTCTGGAAAAGCTGCCAAGGATGGGTGCTTACTGAAATGGGAGGTTTCAAGCCGTAAACCTGGGCTGTTTTTTCTCAGAAGATGCTGAGTTAGGAAGGGAAAGCGGGGGAAACAGTGCAGTCTGGAAGCATATGCAAGTCCAGGACAATTTCTTTCTTGTAACTTTTCCTTACTTTGTGTCCTTTAGTGCTTTTTCAGTAGTACTTTTGTTTGCTTATAAAGGGCTGAATAATCCTGCTGGGTTTGTGGCTTCCTATCAACTTTGCTTGTGATCAGTGTTTTATGTTGGTCAAAACTTAATTTTCTTTCCCTTCTGGAACCGTTTCCCTCTCTCTGTCTACACCGTTGCTACAATTACCATATTTAAAACACCAAATGGGTTTTTTTGTGATGTGGTGTGTTGCCTTCTTACAGAAAGGATGTTCTAAGTGGATCAGTTGAGACAAGACCTATGATGTGAAAAAGTATGGCATTAATTTTTCGGTTTTGTTCAGTGATTCGATGGTGTAGGTTTCCTGAAGTAGATAGTCTGGATTGCTACAGCAGAAAATATAGTTTTGTTTTTAGTTTCAGTGAAAATGCTGGAGTCGTTCAAGAAAATGTGTTTGAACTGCTAAAACTTACATATTCATTATTTCTTCTTGAGAGGACTGCATCAGAAATAAGCAGTTAGATGTTGGACTGCCATCTGTCTAATTCACTTAAGTTTGAAGTGCTTCTTCCTTCTCAACACAAGTGGAAAGATGGGGGGGGAGAACGTAGCAGAAGAGGCAATATCTGTTCAAACAGTTCTTCATGTGAAAAGTCAGCAGAAAACTTGAATGCTGTACTGCCCGTTTTCAAATCCAGCTGTTTTATGTACTACTGCTTGCTCATAGTGCTTAAGAACCAACAATGGTTAGGGTTTGGTGGTGGAGAAAGGTCTTACAGGTGTATCTGTGCTGAAGTGGTGTATTGAAGCTTGAGTTGACACAGACCAAGCTACCACAAACAGTCCATCACTGACATCAGAGTACGGTGCAAATTTACTCTTCTCTACCACCATGATAAAAATTCTGGAAGAATCCTTGAGCGGTTGTGGCAAACTGCTTTTAGTAGCTCTGATTGTCCTAAAAGCAATTTCTTTCTTTTTACATGTCGTCTTCAGCGTTGGTCAAGTCTACATTCCAACTATGCTTTTGCATTCGCTGAATTCATTTAAGTGCTTTGTGCAAGTTGGGGAGACTATGTATGTGCCATTACCTGAAGCTGGTGATCATCAGGCTAAGCAGCAAAGACCTGACTCCTTTTAGTGGATTGAAAAACCCCCAAAAATGCAGCCTCATTTAACCCTCAGTTTTGGAAGGTGTTTCTAATATGTCATAAGAGAAAAAAAATAGAGCTTCTTCCCATCTGCTTTCTGCTCTTTTAGTTTCTGGTCATCTGCAGGGACTTCTAGAACTAGAAGCTGGATCCTTCTAGTTTGTTTAGGAGCTATACGTCTTTTTTCCTTTGGCTTTAGAGCAGAGGGTGAAGGGTGACAGAAGGAGACAGAGGCAAGAGACCTGTGTCCAGTATCGAAGATGTGAACATGAAGTTTATTTAAACAGTAACAAAACAATGTCTTCTGTTCTCAGTTCATACTCCTGAGCATTCTGCTAGCAGAGCGAAAAATGAGCACTAAGCTTACAGTCAGGCTGCCTACAGTAACCCCTTTTGAGTGGCATCTGCTAATATATGTAAAGGCAATAGTTTTCACTAAGAAAGACACTGTAAGTTCATTGCTTTGTATTTAATCCCATTTAGAGACAAAATGTCAGCCAGAGATCAATCAGGATCCTTTTTTGAATTCTTTACTTGACTCCTACCTAATCTCTTGGATAGAAAAGTATCTTCTGCACAGTTTGTCATCTTACTATTCGCAACCTTTTCCAGATGTTTCATGAAGATGAGCAGCACAGATCTCAACACTGATTCCTGTGGGATTCCACTGGTAACTTTCCTCATTGTGAAAAGTGGCCATTTACTTTTATCCTTTGTTTCCTTTTTTTTAACCAACTGTTAATCCTCAATAGTCCCTTCATTTTTACCCTTGATGATTTTGTTTCTTTAAGTGTTTGTATAGACCTGTTAGAAACTATTTAGAGACTTCGTATACCCTTGCCCAGTAAGGAAAGCACTATAGCTAGCACAGGCTTATGAAAACCTAAGAGTTTTGCTACACTTGTGAATTTTTTGTTTCTGAAAAACCCCCATAATCTTCATTTTGTTACATATATGTAGGTATTTGTTAGTTGCTTTTGTTACTGTTATTGCCTTCATTTTGCCTAATACTGAAGTAAGATTTATTGGTGTATAGGTTTTCTGAAATCTCTCACCGTTTTAGATCCCTTTTTGCAAACTTAGATTTATCATTATTCACACTGTTCTTCATACAAGAGTCGATTCATGTGGCTGCACCAAGGACTTAGTAATTTGTTTCAAAAAGTTGCTTTAGATCAGCTGAATGAACCTGGTCTTGTCCAAACTGATGATACAAGGGAAAAAAAGGCAGGAGAGAGCCATACTGTCGCTTTTTCGGACACACAAAGGACGAGGCAGGCAGCAGAAGGTCAGGCAGGAAAGCTCTATTTTAATATTTCTGACTGCATTTATATGCACTTTTACAGAAGGCAGAAGATTGGCTACACAGGTTGCCACCTCTTCAGCCTCGTAGGTGAACATCACCGTCAATCATATTTCTCCTCCCAGAGGAGAAATATGTAAACGAAGTAGATAATTCTAAATATATACATAGTTTACATGAAGCTGCAACTACAAAAAATAAAGGCAAGAAAACTTAGGGCGACAGCCATACAATACAAGTTTTGCTATTTTCTGTTCTGAAAATAAAGTTTACAATAAAGTGGAACTAATTTGGATTACTAACCACTATCTTCTAAAGCATTCACTGTGTTAGAGCAGCTGGAGGTAGATTAATTTTCTTTTATGAGAAATTTGTGGAGGGTCTTTCAAGAACAAATCACCAAATTTTCCACCACATGCAAGTTTGAGGAAATACCTGCTTTTATAGTATTTGCTGTAACAAGGACTGTCAACATGTCGTTATTGTATGAACATAATTGTTCATGTAATTTCAATATATGGACTAATGTGTGGATTTAATATGTGGCATTTCCCTGATTCAGTTTAGTTCTTTTTTCCCATTCTTGATGACACTAAGAGTGTTAAATTGCTTTTAATTAAGGGGTCCTCTTCATTTCTCTGCTACTTATGCTCCTTTTTAATTCTCAACAGGATAGAAAACTAGCAATTTCCCTTATAATTCAGCTGACGCTCTTGAGGAGTAGTTGGCTTGTAGCTGAGAAACCAGTTCCCAAAACAGTAGAGTGTGCATCTGTGTTTGTTTAGGGGGGAATTATTTTGTGCTTTGAAAGAAATAATGCCCCAGATAAGGGAGTGAGGTAGATGATAGGCCTCCAAATGTGCCATAATAGTACATACTTATATTCTAAACCTTAAACAAGAAGATTAGATTGATGTGGCACGTTCTTTGCTTTTTTACCTCTCTCAGTGAGTCTTTATTTAAAAAGAAAAATTAATTGCTTGTGTAATTTCTGGGAGTAATGCTTAAGGCAAAGAATGCTTATTAGTGAGTTAGAGCAAAATAATATGTTTCTTGGTTTGTTTTTCTTTTTTCCTAAGGAAAAGCTTCACATCAGGAAAATACAGGGCTGCAGCTGAAACTTAAACTTTTACATATGTGTGTGTGTGTATATATATATATATTTTTTTTTTTTTTACAGTATTCATGATATGTGGAAGAGTATAACTTCTTAAAGTAAACTGATGAATCCTTTTGGATAGTCCATTTGGGACCTTAACACTGTTGCACCATAATGTTGCTCCAGGGCATGCATTCATCAATGTATCCGTATGTGTTTCTTTTTAGAGCACAGTAAAGTCCTACACATTTTCTCAGACTAAAATGTACCATTTAGTATGTGTCCCTCTCCATTACAGATTAAACATGCCTTCTTTTTGAATCCGTCTTGATGTGTGGAGATGAGTCATTTATACTGAGGAGACATTTCACGTTTTTTCTGGGTTCTCATGGATGTCCATTGAGTGACTGCTCTTTTGCAGGTGAAGTGGATGATGTACTGGATTGTGTTTGCCTTTTTCACCACTGCAGAAACACTCACAGACATTGTTCTTTCTTGGTGAGTTCCTTGGTGGCACGTTGCGGATTTTGTTTTTTTGTTACTGCTGTGTCTTTCTTTTGGATTTTTGCCTTTTTTTTTAAGCAAAGAGGAGAAGTGTTAGGATGCTAAGAATAAACTGTGTCTCCTTTAGAAGTTTTCAATCCCCATGAAGCGTCAGCAGATTTCTAGATACTATGGGTAGTAGCTGCCATCTTAGCTGTTTCAACTCCTTTGCTTGTAAAGTTAGGGTAAATGCAGAGCATCTGTAAAAGGATCTTCATCCATTCATAACATTAAGTATCTTTGAGAAGCTGTTAATGTGAACTGGTACAGTTTGAAAAATTATAGTCTAAAAGACACCTTAAAGAAATGGTAGAAGGAAGGGACCTACTTTGTTTTGACAGCCTTTTATGTGGAAGAGCAGATCACGTGTGTCTGTGCTGTGAGTGGTTTGCTTGAGGAACTTCACTTCCACTAGGGGAGGGTGGGACAGACTGAATAGAAGGACGTGGATTCTTACTCCTTTCAGTGCTCTGTGTCATGCTTGGCAATGTGGAGGCCTCCAAAACTGAAAATTCATTGTTACAGGGCTACAACTGAACCTTTGAAACAGGGTGTATTCAGTTGTCTCATTGCTTTAGTGTATGAGCTTTGCATATGTGTCTGAAACAATGTTAGTCAAGAGTTTCATCTTCTAAAGAACCATGAATTACTACACATGCCCTGAGCACAAAAGTGCTCAGCAGCTTTGTTTCTACCTGCATAAGATCTGAAAAGCAGACAAGATCAAAAAAGTACAAGAACTTCAGCTTATTCACATAAAGGACTTCTGAAAACAGAGATTTCTTCCTATTAATTGAGTCAGTAGAGAATTTGCATTCACTTGTTTCAATCTCTGCTGTTGTATCTTCCCAGACTTTATTGGGTAAGGGTTAAAGATGACAGGCTTAGGTTCTGCCTGCCTGCTCTTTTTCATTTACACTGGCCTTGCTTTTGTGTCTTATCTGAGGAGTACCTTTAGAAGTTTCAGAAACAGCCATCAGCTTTAGCAGGAACATGACATTATTAAGATACATGGTTGAAAATTTTGGAAATTAAGACGGGAAACTAATGTAATATTAACATCCACTAGATGCTCTCTGAAGAAACTTCAGAATGATGAGAGTAGCTATCAGATTGTAATTTGGTGTGTTTGCAGGGCTGAGAGATGCCCTGTTTATGGAGTTTTCATGGCTATGGATGAAGTAAATGATACTCGAAGAAGGTATGTCCTAGGATTCTAAAAAGGGTTCTACTTTTCTGACCTGAATAATTGATTCTCTTGTTTCTGAGTCTTTACCTTGCCTACACTCTTTCTGCCTGTGCTGCTCTCTACTAGTTACCTCCATCTGTCTCTGTGTTGATCTTGATTCCAGTTCTCCATCTTTCTCTCTCTTTTTTTCTTTTTTTTTTTCCTTCCTCTTTCTCTCAGGTTTCCCTTTTATTTCGAGCTGAAAATCGCATTTGTGATTTGGCTGCTCTCCCCTTACACCAAGGGCTCCAGTGTCCTCTACAGGAAGTTTGTGCACCCAACGCTCTCCAATAAGGAGAAGGTACTTGCTTGTTGTTGGAAGATACTGACCTGACTGGGAACTGACTGACTTCTGATTCAGTTATGCCACAATAAAAACTTAAATCAGTGCATCTTGCTTGTGCTGACCTTAGTGAATGTAGAATGATTCTGTGTCTGACAATGATGTCATACTGCAGCTTACTGAAGATTGCAGTGTGGCCAGTAGTTTGCCTAATGCTTAGAAAGCTTGTTTGGCTAACCCAGTGTCATGAGCCCTTACAGTCACTGTCAGTAGTTAAGCCTTTTGAATCACGATAGGAGTGGCATGTTCTGTAGCCAGTCTGTTTTTTCACTTTGTTGGTATAAGCAACTGCTTTGTTTCAGTTGTTATAATACGGAAATAGCATGCTGTCATTTAAAGTTGCATTTACATGCTTTCTGTAATTAGTAGAGAAACTCGAGTTATATGATCAATGATACCTGATGCTAGTAGCCTGAAAAAAGAGTGTCCAGATGAGCTTTGTGTTTTTAAGGGTGATGATGGGGAAACTTTGATCATGTTTGTAATGAGGAGCTAAATGCTGTGTTCCATGTTGCATTCCTAGGAAATTGATGAATACATTACTCAGGCTTGTGACAAGAGCTACGAAACCATGATGCGAGTTGGCAAGAGAGGGTTAAACCTTGCTGCCAATGCAGCAGTTACTGCAGCTGCAAAGGTAATGCAATGCCTTTGGTAACGTTCAGGAATTCTCCAGCAGTTAGGTGCTGTGGGTCCGTTAGAGATACTAGTACTTGTTTGGCACTAACCTACTTTTCCTTCCTTTCAGTTTGCCCTGCAGTTAATCCCATCCTTTGACTTAGAAAAAGTAGACAGGAGTGGAGTGGATTTTGCTTTGACCTCTTAGTTGTTGTTCTTGGGAGCATACATTTTCCCTTCACTGGTTTTTTTTCAGAGTACTCTAATGGGGAATAGGGCACCTTTGCTCCTTTTCTGAATGAATGATCCCATGTGAGATGATCTTGGTGAGGTGCCTTTCACCCTAATTTTATGTCCTCTTAGGGCCAGGGAGTTCTGTCTGAGAAGCTTCGAAGTTTCAGCATGCAGGATCTCACTCTGATTCGAGATGAAGATACTGTGCATGTGCGAAGCCATGATCCACAGCTGCGCCCCTCTGGTGCGAGTCTTCTGGAAACTATTGAAGACTCAGGTACAGAGCACCTGCTGGGCCCACTGTGTGAGACCTCGGATGGTGGGCCAGGAGGGCTTCCCTGAGCCTTGGGTCTCAGAAAGGAGTACAAGATTGTTGATTATCTGGGAGAAGTTGAATTGTCTTCCCTAGAGCCTTCTCATTTAATATGTATCTCTGTACTTATCCCATTATCATTATTCAGGATGGTTGACATCTCTCTGTCATGCATTCCTTGAGGATGGGGCATTTTAAGCCTCATGAGATTCTTTAAAAGTTCGTTAAAAGTTTTTAAATTTGTTAAAACTTTTGCTCTTGTTCCTTAGCTTCCTGTTACTCCTCAGGAGAGGAGAGCAGTGTGACACATCGGTCTAATGGAACCCCACCAGATACTAGAACAGACCCATCAGATGAAGATGCAGGAGACAAACTTCCTAAACGTACCCAGAGTCTCAAAACTCCTAAAAAGGTGATGAAAGCTGAGGTGAGTTGGTGTATAGACAACTTCCAGCACTGACATTGATATGTGAGCTTGGTTGGAAGGCTCTGGCTTTATAGTCTCAGCATTTAGAAGCTCTACATACAGGTTTTGTTGGACTGTCTTTGCTGCTTGAGTCCTACATCAGAGGACTTGCCGTCTACTTGCTATACTTGTCTCTGGCTTTTGCATTTTTATCGTGCCTGTAAGCCTCCATCATAAGCCAGAACCCAGCTTTTCTTTCATTTGGGTTTTGTGTTGAAGGGTGGAGCATTAGATTTTTAACGTGTTTCGTTGATGATATCCTCTCTGCTGTCTGCTACAGTCTGAATATATAATAGAGACATTTATCCCTGGGACAGTCACTTTCTCTTCATGTAAATGCAGGAGTCGTGTACCCTCTTAGGCCTGCCTTGACTTTTACACATTAGGTATGGGGAATTACTCCACTCTCCACCTTCCCCATTCCTGGAGTTTTTTCTTGAAGTTTGAGTAACTAGTGATTCTTCAGTTGTCTTCCTATGTTCATGTGATGACCCAAGGTAATTACGGCCATTCAGATGGGATATGAGATGCCTGATTTCTTCTTATTAAAATAAACCATACGAGAAAGTAAATGCAGTTGTGTCCAAGAATCATTAAGCTTAGCAATCTTGTTTTCAGGTGTGTTTTGTAGAAAATGCATTTTGGGATGCTGCTTCCCAGGTCTTGACTCTTACTTGAATGTTTCTTATGGCTTGATTTGTACATGATAAGATGCTTCTCCCTTTTTATGAAGTTGGGGTCCTATTTGCTTGAGTCAACTTGGACTTCTAATGTTATTATCTTTATCTAAGATAAAGAATGCTATATAACTGACTCACACTGTCAAGCTATTCAGGCTAAATATTAAATAGTTTGAAGGAAAGTACTTGCTTAGAGCATGATTTTAGGTTGTACTGTTAATCTGATTTTACAGTGTGTGGGAAAACTTGGTATGTGCTTAAGTGCTCCTTGTAATAGAATCACAGAATAGTTGAGGTTGGAGGGGATCTCTGAATTCATCTGGTTCAAATCCACTGCTCTTGTAGAGCCAGTTCACTGGACCAGGTCCATGTGGCTTTTGATTTTCTCCAGGGATGGACATCTGTGTCCAAAGATGTGTTTTAATTTAACTCGGATCTTTCTATGGTTTCTTTCTGAGTTGACCCCTCTTCTTTCTTGTCTACTGTATTAGACAGGAGCAGGGAAACAAGAGGCTCAAAATTGGAGTCGAAGTTTCCTAGTGAGGACTTTTCAAAGTGAAATAGTGAAAATTCAGAAATAACTCTTCCATGCTCTTTATTGTGAATACAGAAATACCGATGAAGCTCTTTGCAGTGTTTTCGTTTTTATGCTCAGACTGTTGGATTTTTGGGTCAGATATAGGACGTGTAGGGAGTCTTTGACTGAGATCTCTGAGATTGCCAGCCATGGCTGAATGCATCGTAGATGAGTAAATGTCCTCTTCTTGCTAATGTCTAGCATGAAAGATACAGCAGTAAAGTGTGCAAATTAGTTCAGGATGTTTCTACGGCTTTCAGAGAATTGCGCTCGTGATTAACTGGAAGTTAAGAAGCAGAAAGGTTAGAGCAGTGAAATGTTACGTGAATGTTACCAGTTAGAAATACCTGTGTTAAACCTTTTGTTTGGACAACTGGCTTTGATTTTACTACTGTACGTAGCCTGTTATAGAATGTCTTCTCCTGGTTGCTATTTGATGGATTTGTTGAGTGATTTGTTTAATGGAAAAAAAGGAATGGTTAAATAGCCTTTTGAGACAACAGATGATATGAACAGGGTCATGTTGTAGTTGTTTTGTCCTAGTTTCACTCTGCCTTCTTGCGTCTTTCTGTTAGACGTTTAAATGTTAAAATAAACCAGCCTAAGATGCCTCTTTTCTTTCTCCTCAGCTTCCAGTGAGAAGTGTAAAAGCCCGCCCTAAGAAGAAAGCTGCCACCTCTCTTGCTTCTGGCGAGTCTTCCTAAGGCGACCTCCCCCCCCCCAGCATCTGTCTCTGTCCTGGGATTTGCCTTTCGCTTTTATGGGGAAACTCTCCAAAGGAAGGGAGCTGAGATTGCTGTACATAACAGATACTGCTTTACAGAGCTCATTCCAAGGCAAGGGGGAGGCTGGGATTCAGAAAGCAGAGTAGAGGATACAAATCCTCAGGAATTTTCTCCTTTTCATCTCTCTGTTGGAGGGAATGCTGATATGTCTGTATATATAGCCAGTTGCTTTGGAATTCCCACTCTATAACTCTAGTTGAGAATCTTTGCTGGAAAAACTGACTAGGGTTAGAGACATCCATTGCACAGAAGCTGGGAAAATACTAGACACTGGAATTCCACTGGGTGGGTGGCTCTCTAAAATGTCTTATCTTGCTCTGGGTATTCTCCTGCAGCTGTGTGTTGTTAAGAAGTGCCCACCATGAGTCATATTCCTTAAGAATGGACCATACCTGATAGGTCCATAGCCTTTGAGAAATTGACTGAAGTGATGTATGCTGAGTGCTTTTGAATTTAAAGGACTGGCTCATGGGAGGTATATGCTAGATTCCCATTACTCATGCTGGAAGATGAAGAGATTGGTTTTTATTTTATTTTTTCTGGAAGGTGAAGGGAGATAACTGGAAAAACTAATAAAGGAATTGTGCTTTTACATGCACATTATATACATGATGGAGTAGGTAAGAGTTACTGTTGAGAAGGAAAGTTTGGAATTTCTAAGGTTTTGGCTCTTTTTGAAGCTGCTTGACTTTTATTTCAGGTTCTGATGCTCACTTTGACTCATATGAGAGCATCAGAATGAGGCGAGTCCCATGCAATTCCATGGCAAGCATACTCGCTTTGCCATTTAGTGGTTGAACGCACGTCGTTGTGTTGCTTGTTACTTCACACAAATTCTTTTATTCTAGCAGATGACTGGGGAAAATCTGTCTCAAAATAGTCTGTGGGCATACTTGAGAATTTCAGAAGCCCTCACCTCTCAGCTTTAGCAGAGTCAATCCTCAGGACATGGTAACTGAAACAGTTGATGTATTAACAGTTAAGTTCCGCCAACTTCAGGATTACATTCATGGGGGATAAAAAGCAGGGACTAGGGTGCAGTACTGTGAATAATCAGTCCTCTTGCTTTATCCTGCTGCAGCCCTTGCGCAGATTTTCTATCTGACATGTGCCGTGCGTGCTTATCAGTGTCCTGAGACTTGAGCAATACTTAACACTTGGGACAGAAAACTACAAGGAATGTAGAATATGTATTGTGGGAGTGAAATCGCAGTGCTGCAGAGAAAATTTGCATTATGCCAAGCCATGGTAATCTCTTGAAAGTTGTTAAGGGGAGATCCCCTGTACACGTGCCAGCTGAGTCAATGAAAGTGTATGAGATTTATGAGTACAGTTCTTGTTATCAAGATCTATAATGAAGGTGCACCATTATAGACATGGATACTGAATGAATACTTGATGGTCTTAATTTTCACTGAAATTAGTTATCGAAGGAACCTCACTCCTACATGCAGGTTGGTGTTTGTGTCCCATACTTTTGCTGTCGCATTTCTGAAATTACAGTGAATCCTTCACAGAGCCCAGTATTTTGCTGTTGACAAATTCTGCAACTAATGCTCCACAAGCATTTCTGTCCTAGAGAATAGCCTTTCAAAAGTTTATAAAGTTGAAGATTAAGACTGAATTTTTTTCCTGTTTCCCATTGTCTTGGTGGCAAATCGTTTGCTGTTTAATGGACCAGTTATTTCAGGAAACCAATTGAGTTGGGTTTACTGTTTTTTGTAGCTTTTAAAAATTTAAATCTTTACAGTCCACATTGGAAACTTGCATCTTGTCAGAAATATTTGTCCTAAATTATCCACAAGGCCTTATCCAGCTAGTAGAAAACCCTTGATTTGGTTCTGAGTTTTACAAAAAAAACCCAATTATTTTTGTTCTTCTTTAGTTTATTAGCAAGCTTCATATTCATGTCATACTAGCACGTGCAAATGCATGTCCGGAAGCAGGAATACTTCTGTTTCCAAAGGAAATTCCTCTCTCCGGACAACAGATAAAAAAATCTTTCATGGTTATGTGGAAGATCCAGGTGTGAGGAATCGCTGTGCTAGACTTTACTGTACTGAGCAAGAGAGAACCATCGTTCTCTATGTACCGAGTACATCTATGACTGCATTTCTTGATTTTTTTTTAAATTAAAATTTTGGATAGCAAATTATTCATGTAAATCATTGTGAGGGACTTGATTTGGAAGCCAAGTCTCCCCTTGTGCTGATCTTCTTGCCCTTTCCTCGTGCTTGCACTGTGATAGTCTACGATTACTAGGTTTCCACGGAGTGACTTTCCAGAATCTTCTCTAGAATCTGTTTATTTGTAGTGGCTTTTCTGCTTTGAAGCACAGGAGGAATTTCTGAAGATTCAGTTCTGGTATTTGGGTTTATCTTTGTCTTCCTGAGCTAGGTCCTGTGCTAAGTAGCTTTTACTTAGCATTGATGCTTGATGTCATTAGCTTGTGGGTTAATATGGGTCAGTTTTACTCTGACTTTCATTTATACATGGGAATCCGCTTTTGGTTGCAGGAGTGAGTCTACAGTAGAGTCAGGGACTATCTAGTGTGTGATATGAAGCTGATGATGTCAAGCAGCAGAACTTACCCAGAGCAAGATCAATGTCTTAGCATGGATACTGTTTTCTTCTGGTACAAATGTGACTGCTAGATTGTGCTTTGCTTGATCAAAGCCGCTGCAGATCTACCACCACCCACGTGACCTTTTAGTGACTTTCTAGATATAGTTCTGCATTGGATGGCACTGTCTTGCATAGAAATTCTCTTGTTAATGGGAACACTGAATGTGCTGTTTTGATAAAATGCTTTTATCAGCTGCTGTTCGATGTTTTCAGCAGAAATGCTGGAATGTAGTTTCTCTTCAGTATCATCTGTGGGCTTCATTGTGCAATTAAGCGAATGGTTAAATCTTCACCTGGAAGTAGAACCTGTTGTGTTTGGTAAATGTTTAGATCCTTTTCCTAGTAGCCTGGCCACAGAGCAAAGTGCAGTAAGAGAAAATGATACTTTACGGTGGGGGCTGAAGAGGGTGGCATGTGTGTGTCAGACTTAGTGTGCCTAAAAGTTATTCTGAAATACCTGTACCATGAGATACAAAGTTGAAGCCATGACTGCCTTTTGAAAAGAAATGTTTTCCTTTCATGCTTTGTTGTAGTATGAGTCAGTGTTCTGCTGTTAGAAAAGGAAATAGTGAAGTGTGGTTTCCTGTCTGAGAACTTTAATGATTTGTTGCATAAAAGGGAAAAATGTTTTCTTGTTTAGCAGTAATCCTCTGTGCTGGGTAAGAAATATAAAAGTATAAGGGAGACAACTGTCAGGTTTTAAACCTTTACACTTTAGGTAAATATCTTTATTACTTACTTTTTTAAAGTTGAGTTTGTGATTCTCCAACGTTACATTTCTGGGACTGATTTCTTTTAGGCTAGAATAATTTGCTTGGTAGGTAGAGCGTATATATAGAGAGGAGTGCTGGTGTTCTTAAAATTGCGGAGCTTGTTCTGGGGGAAGTTTCACCTTCCCTCATTTTAGTGAGGTGATTTCCATTCATTGTGCTTTTGCAGTGCTGGGCTTTCTTTTATACATCCCCCTTGGGAGTATGACTCCCTCACAATATACTTCCTTGGAAAGCAAGATTTCTAGAGAACCACAACTTTCCAGAAATGGTTATTTATTCTGTGCCATCTTAACCGGCAGGAAATTTAGTGCCTTAGGAGAAAAGTAAGATATCTGTGGAGAACTCTGCTGGTTCTCTGATCTACACAGAGCATTGTATTAAAGAGGCTCACAAGTTAACTGTGAAGTGTCATTGTATGCTTGAGAGCAGCTGTTGAATTGAGCTGATTTTTCTTTTCTGTCTTCCAAAGCTGCATATAGCGCTGGAAAGTGTGGATTGTTCCCTAAGAGAGAAATCTAGGGGAAGAAGTTGTATTCTAATGGGGACGCTGTATTGTCACATTACTGCTTGCTGGGGACATGCTGAATGACATCTCTATGTAACTGGTCTGTACTACAGCTTTTCTTGCTTTAGCCACTAGGAATTTGTAGTGTGCTGTCTGGCTGAAGCATCTTGTGGTGCTGCTTTGTGAGTTGTCTTGCAAAGTCAGACATGTGAAAAACCAGGAAAGTGTTCCAAAGTTACATGACCTTCTAGAACCATAAAGGTATCAGAGCTGGAAGGGGCCTCTAGGGGTCATCTGGTTCAGCCTCGCAACTCAGTCTGGGCCACCCACTGCCGGTTCCTGTGTGCTATTTCTGGTCTGGAATCTACTGAGTTTGATGTTTAAGAGCTGATAATATGTGCAGAAATGCATATGCTGCATGGGAATGTGCTTTAGTGTAACTGAGGAGAAATGTTTCCTGGTCACTTTTCATCTTGAATTTGGCTCTGTTGTAAGACACTATAAACATAACTCATCCTTATGTTCCTTATAGGTATTGTTAAAAAGCCTAGAGGCCTCAAAAAAGATCCTAAGAGATATGCAGAGTAAGATGTGAAAACAGCTGGTTTTAACAGTAAATGGAGACAATAACTGCATAGCAGCTAAGAACCTGTCTAGTGAGATAGAATTAGAGTAGAAAATGGGCTGTGTATAGTACAGAGTTGTCCAGTAAATACTGCTAACTTTCTGAGCCTCAAGCAATACTTAAACTGTACATTCTACAGATGAGAGCTTGATTTCTTTTTGGAGCCTGATTTCTCTTTTAGA
>VXBN01014239.1:15085-28561 GCA_013397395.1 Sinosuthora webbiana | reverse complement strand
CTAAACTGGGCTTGAGCTACATACATTGAGATTCTTCAAACTTTCATCCCTTTGGGATAACACAGTTTGACTTTTACCTCAGCAGGCAACTAAACTGCAGGGAGGACCAGGTGAATATCAAGTATCTTTCATCACTTTGTAGGTGTTTTATGCTGGAGAAGCACTAGCAGGAAGCTTCAGAGGATATGTTTGCCCAGGAAATTCTACCTTCTGTCCTCTGCCAAAGCCTGCATTTTTGGGTGAACCAAATGCTCAACTTACCTATGCTCATATACACGGTTATTTGTATAATCCCAAAATTCTGTGTCAGAATTTCCAGTGTTCTGTTTCTGATGATAACAGGAATTAAAATAATATGAAGTGAAAAGAAACAGTGGCAAATTGGTGGGAATTTTTTCTGCAACTTTGCAGGTAAATTTAGGTCATTGCTATTTATATGCCTAAAATCTTTGCTTAGAGCCCCTTCCAAGCTATCTGTTACTTTCTTGCTGTCTTTCTGAGCTCCTATTCTTCTGTGAATTGGTAATGTTTTTTATGTTTACTCTTATTAAGCAAGGGCTGGCTTCCATTTTACTGACTGGGGAGACTTGAAATATACTGTATTAGGGCAGTAATTTAGCCTTTTTTGTTATTTAAACCTATGACCTAGACTAATACATGTAACTTGTATGACCCAGCCTAAGGCTGGATTCCCAGGTGGAATGTGAGTATCTATTGCAAAGAGCATAGTTTGACATACTTGCAGTGGATTCTGGCTGAAATGTGCTTACTGCAGACCCTTTGGACAAGAGCATTCTGTCAGGATTTAAGCAGAGAGTATTCAAAGCAACATTTATGGGAATACTGCAAAAATCAGTCAACACTAAAGGAACAAAAGCTCCTGTAATATGTAACTGTCTGATACTGTGTAAAACACTAAAGCATTTCTGGTAGCAGTGGAAATACATTGCTGTACTGACTTACAAAAGTAGGGAATTCAGTCATGGTCTTTGTAGCAGATTTGGGAGCAAAGTCAGTCTGGATGGCAGGCATATAAAGTTTTACATACCAGGGAACTAAGTTTTTATCACAGTGGTTAGTAACTTATCAAAAAGAAAGAAGTCAAAAAATTTTGGTGACTATGAAACGGAGAGGAATTTTTCTGATCATCAAACCTAGTATTGAATATAAACCTTCCGCATTCGTGCCGCTGCCTTATTTGAGAAAGCACTGAGTTAATGGACTCCTGATTTCTGGCTCCTCTGTTAGATTATTTCTCAAATTAATGTCAAAGTAGAGATGCTTGGGTTTGACTCAGCATTTTAATGTCAAAGTCCCCGTTAGCACAGTGCTGATCTAAATGCAGTATCTCACAAGGAGAGTTGTGAATTACTTTTTGTCCACCAGAGGGTATAAGCATAACACAGAATCACTGAACATGAGAGAGCAGAGGCATGTCTTGTAACAGTTCAGTTATGACAGTTGAACACCAGTATTTCCTAGGTATGAGTGAAGGTCCTCCTTGGAGGGGAGAGAGAGAAAAAACTGGGGTTCTGATGGAGAAATATGAAGTAATACTGCTGTTAATCTCTGACTGAAAAGGCTATTAAAGCTTTCTGGGCATTCTAATTAAGCCGCTGTCCAGTGAGGCTTGCTGAGATAATAGTGTTACAGAATAACCGTTCTCACTTTTTTTTGTTTTGTTTTGTACATTCAAACCATTTGCTAGCTGCAGGAAGCAGCTCTGAAAATGGCAATGTTTGTGATTTCCACCACCCCCCACGGCCCCCCTGCCCCGGCTTTGCAATTCACCAATTGCTGTCTGTTGCTTTACTTCATACTCTGAATTTTAATAGTATTTTCTGGTAAGGATGAGTATTTTCTTTCAGTTGGATCTATTTTCTGTGAAAAGAGGAGCAATTTTAATCTAAAAATACAGATGTATCTAATGTTACTATGGTAATTTGTGACCATGGGAACAGAGAGTTAGCATTCTGAAGAGCAGACAGACAAATTTGGTTGTTTTTTTGGTTGTTTGGATTTTGTGGGAGTTTTTTTTCAACTCAACGACCTAATCAGTGGTGCACGCATTTCACAAAAAGAACCTGAGTTTTTGTATTTGTTAACCATACACAGTCATATGGGTCCAAGGGATTTTGACTTTCTTACATAGAAAAGCTGATGAAGTGCAGGCTGAATGAGCATACAGTGCCGTGGAGAAAAAAACTGGCTTAATGGCCAGGCCCAAGGGGGCAGATCAGTGCCAGAAAGTCTAATCAGAAGCCAGCAGCTGGCAGCATACCTCAGGGTTAGGCCTGTTCTCTTCATTAGTGATGGGAAAGAGTGTGCCCTCAGCAAGTGCCCTGGCAATGCAAACTGAGAGGAGTGGCTGATATGCCAGAAGGTTATGCAGGAAGCAGCAAGAGGAACGTAGGTTATTTTACCTTCGCTCTCAAAATACATGGAAATCCTAGTAGGAAAATAATGTAACAGTATGAGATTCTTTCCAGCATTGAGAAAATCTTTCATTTGCAACACCATAGATGGAGACTTGCTGGCTGAAGGAGGATCCAGGACATACCAGGAGGTTTCTGTAGGAAAGAGAAGTAGAATCTAGAGTACTCCTGGGGATTCTTCAATGTCAGACTTATGGGGAGAAAACAAGAAGAATAAAATATATTCAATATGTTTCTATTTTTCCATCATATGATCAGAGCTGGGTAAACCAACATGGTGCTTTTGGGCAGGTGCTAAATTTCAAGTACAAGTTGTGGACTGCCCTGACATGCCCCATCCCAAGAGCGTGAACTGCATTCTGTAAAACAGAAACATTTAAATAATGATTTAAAGAATTATAGGAAATTAACTTCTTATTGAGGGAGGTAGGAATGGGCTTTTGTGGCTAAGCTTTGTATTTAGTGTATTTATCTCTGCCAGTATAGAGCTAACATTAAAGGCTCTCTCCTGTCAACAGTCAATGTCGATTTTATAGGAAGTGTGCAGATATAAGTTTAGCCAAAGCCAAACCGCAGATTTTTTCCAAGCTTTTCCTTTTTCATAGGTTCTGTTGGGGAATCTAGCAACTGAACGGAAATTATAACATTTCTGCTATCACTTGCTTATTTGGGACGATGAATATGCTGAATTAAACAGAATTAAACAGCATTTAATAGCATAATTTTTGTAAAAGCCAGCTGTTGTGACCATTGTGCGTTTACCACAAGAATACGGTAACTGATGCATGGAGCCCTTGTAGTGCGGGAAGGCTATTGCCTCCAAAAAGGGAAAGCAGAGAAAAAGGCCAACCCAAACTGAATTGGTGCTGCTAGTGCACTCTCCTGTCTCTGATACTGCTCAGTCTGTTCAATGACCAGAGGATAGTTTGGAATTAAACACACATTGGAAAATGCCTTGTCATGACACTGTCACCTTTTTACCCATGTGCTGAAGCACAGTGGTGTTAAATGGCTGGGTTAATGGAGTTTTCCTGGGAGGGGCAGTTGTTAGAATTCCGTCACTAATTTTTTGTAGTCATTAAGTTTGGTCACTTGCTGCAGTATAATGACTTGTACATACGAAACATAAGTGTTGTGTTGTGCTTGCTTTAATACCCAGACTCTTCTTAGGTATCTTTTAACGTTCTCTTTTTTGAAGAACCTATTTTAAAGGGCCAATTGCTTATCTTCCATTTCTATCCAGAGTATAATACAAAAGGTTCTGTCAATGCAGATGTGCTCTCATTCCACAGGGTGGCAACTCATCCTTATTCCTCTTCTCAACTATTTTGACATTTCCACTACAACTGGCCTTCCTGGCTAAGTTCCCTTCTGAGGCATCAGGGTCATAAATATGGAAAGACAGCCCTTCTGCTGGGGTTAAAGACTATTTGGAAAAGTTCATTATACTGTGTCTATTCAGGCTGTATCAGCTTGCTGAAGATTGCTGATGAGACCAAAAAGGCATCATCTAAGGACTGAATTTTGAATACTACTTCTTGCTGCTGTCTCGTATGGGTCTCTCTGGTAAGTGGTGCTCCCAAGCACAACTGATCACAAGTCTATGATGGCACCTCTAAAGGAGAAGTTGCTGTGATAAGGCTTAATTATTGATGTGGGTGGGGGAGAAAGGTTCTGGAGGTTATTTATTCACTTTTTATTTCCAGTTTATTTTGACAGATAAATGTCTCAGATACTTTGAATTTAAATCTACATGTGTCATTAGAACAGGCTTACAGATTTACGAGTTGAAGGTATGGCTTTTTGTTCTTTGCTAGTGAGTCTACACACCTTTCTTCGACCTCATGCTCCAGTTTCTTGGTACTGATGCTTGTGGATATTGTTTTAAAAAATGCTGTTTTGTTATCTTCTCAAATTGTGCTCCTAAATCATTTTAGGTTATCTTCATGTCTTATGTGTTTAGTCTTCTGCCTTTCCCCCTCTCCAGTGTTGACTGAATAAAGATATGAAAATGAATACAGAGTCCTGCTATTTCTGCTATGTAAAAATAAGGCAAATTTTGGGAATCTGGTTTGTCCTGGCATTGTTGCCTCACTTAAGTGTTGCCTCTCAGGTTGTGTCCGCTTCCCAGCTGTTAACTGAGGACTTGGATTCCTATCATAAGTGTATTTGTTAGGTGGCCTTTTTGTTCCTGCAGAATAAAATATTGTTGCTGTTAAGCATCTAGGAGACCTACCTGAGTTGTAATTGCAAATAACTTTTGAGGAGGACAGAGGTTGGAAAGCATTCATTTGTGCAAAATTAGAGAATATCTTCTTCTGGGTCCATGTACAGAACCACAGATGTTTAGTCAGTACTACATAGCTACTATACCTAGGCATGAAACATAAGAGTGGTCAGGAAATAACTGTCTTGCAGAGCAGGTAGCAAGAGCTCCGCTTACTTACTGGAAAACCTGTGGTACAGACAACAGGTGGAGGGTGTGTGAAATTACAAGTTAAAAATGGGCTGTGAGAAGAATTTTCTGTAGCTATCAGTAACAGTTGGACTTCCACAGACCCAGCTAGTGGGTAAAGCGGATAGTTGGGAGCTAGCAGTTATAGTGGCTGGGATAAGAGAGGAAGTCAGCTAGCAGGGTTCTAGTGGCATCTTCATTCTTGGCATTTTGGACAACATAAGTCTGAAGCTGATGAACTGTGGTCTCTAGCTGGAACTTCATAACAGTAGTAATGGACTGAGTCTCTGTTTTGGATTGAGTTGAAATCCTTTTTGGCTTTGAAATTCAGCCTAGCTTTTTTTTTTTTTTTTTTTTTTTTTTTTTTTTTTTTTTTTTTTCCTTCCCAAAGTAGACTCTTGTGTAGGTGGAACATTTCTCTTTTTACCCCCTTTCTGTCAGTTTTTCCTGCCAATGCAATGAATCAAAGAATCATAGATTGGATTGAGTTGGAAGGACCCTTTAAGATCATCTAGTTCAGCCTCTACTGACAGCCTTCCACCTTTGTGGATGTCCTCTTGAAGGAAGCAGATTTTCTTCTGGTTCAGCCAGCTCAGATTGGCTATTCCTAATAACAGCAGTTGAAAGCTGAAATGTTTATATAGTAAATAGAAAGTGTTTAACTATATTTGTGAACATATGCAAAAATTACGTGGTTATTTTCCTCTTTGTATATGTCTCTGACATTTCATATCCCCACTTGCCCCAACAGCAGTTGACCTGTGCAGAATGATTACAGGAGCAGTTAATGAGCTGCACTGGGTTTGGACTTTGAGTTTGCCTCTTTATTAGAATCATTGGCAACGCTCGAGGCTGAGCCTCTTTTCCGGGGCTAGCAGGCTCCAGTGGAAATTACCACTGAATTTATGAGTTGCTAGCCCTAAACAGTTTTTTTCCTTATCTTCCATGAAACTCTGACAAGCAAGGAACACTTCTCGTCAAATTGACCTCACAGAAATCTTAACTGCATCCTCCTTTAGTTTGAGTATTACTATGCACCTTAAAATTTTAGCATAGTTTCTTTTTCTAACTGCAGAAGAAAAAGAACTAAACATGGAAGATATATTTCACACTGCTTTTGAAAAGGCAACTTCTGCTTTTTAATGAGTTACTTAATCTATCGTACAGTGAAATTTCCATCCTTCCCTTTGTAATTGCACACAAACCCATTATTTTTAGTTTAGCTTGACAGATTGGTAAAATGAAGCCATTTGAGAAGGGAGGAGGGCTGAACTTTTGTAGAAATTCCAAACAGCTCTGCACTGAATCATCAGTCCCAAGAGCACAGACATTCCACAGAAATGTCAGACAGTCCTTCTGGCATATTAATGAGGAAGCAGCAATGAATTTTCAGTCATGCTGATTTTAAAGGTCTTGCTCAGCTTCCAATAAAAATTCTTAGCATTTGATAATAGAACAGTTTAAGCAAATCCAGAATCAAGATAAGGATACAATCCAGATTTGGACTATTTCAGTCATGAAGTAGGAGGAGAACCTTGCCTCTAGTGATGTGTTCATGTATTATTACAATCACACTTCCTTCCTTAGCATTTACAATCAAGACGAAGAAAAACTGTAAGTCTACCACTATTCTAACTACTGTGAGACTTTTCCTATTGGAAGATTGTGAGTTTTAGCTTACTATATACTTAAGCATTGTTTTATCTTTCAATACTCTGAAGTAAATTTTGCATTCAAATTTTCTTTGAAGCAAGACTTGTGCTTTATTTTGTAATGTTTGTCACAGATCAACCTTGAGAAATAAAAAGTAAGAAACATATGTTCAGGAGCAGTAACTTAGTGAAGAGGAAGGGCAGGAGATTAGGTAGTTAATATGTCTGACATTTTTTTGTCAAAGGATTTAATGTTTATTGAATGCAATGCAAAAAAAACTCCCGTTCATGTGCCACTGAAGCTGAATATCTAAAAATAAAAGGAAGTGCAGATGGGAATGTTAACAGAGTGAGTTCAGTATAGGCACATTGTATTTCCCCTAATTTAAGAAGTACAAGAGGAGGTGTTGCCAAATTCTTGTATTCTATAAAAATTAATTCCTTGGGCTTCCTTAGTCTGGGAATAAGAAAAAGTGAATTGACTTGTTTTCATTGCAAGAGCCAAAGGTTTGTTTCCAATACATGAGTCTGTAACACTATAATTGCTAGCCTGTGGGATTCATTGTTGCGATGTCTAAAATTAATGGGTTTATTAGACTTCAAGTATTTGATTTGTTTTATAGCATACATGGTAACTGAAAATACTATAGTAAATGATAAAGTTAAAAAAATCCAAGCAAACAACTACTGCTCTTCCCTCCCTTCTCTACTCACCTGCAAAATGCAGAAATTCTAGAAGCAACATTACCTGGTGTGAGCTACAGACCAGGTCCAGTATGCATATAGTACTCTATGGATGCATTGCTGCATATTTGTTCTCTACATAATGCAGCATTTCATAGAATTGTTATTGTGATAAACCACAGAGTCCTCAGTCTTGATGGTGAGTAACAATACAACACAACATGTAATTTGTAAGTCCAGCTAGAAGGGGAAATTATTTCCTTTAAGAATACTGGTGTCCTTGTACTTAAGTAATCTTCCACTGGTCTATGGTATTTCTTCATCTTCCTAACTATTTATCTAACATGTCTTGAGTTACCACCAAGTCAGTTAAAAATATTACTTTGACTTTTCCCCTGCCGGCATTTACCATTCAGAGGAAACAGTGGTGTTTAGCTACGTCCACAAATCCAAAACTGTTCTATAACAAGTATATGCAGTTTTTGCAGCACCTGAAATTAACAGTTTGAGACCAGTTGCTTCTAAAGTGTCAGTGTTGGAGATGTAACAGAGCAATAGAGCATAACTTCTTTACTCTAATCCAAAGACTTTATGCTCAGTCTATGATAACGTCTTCGCCATCTTTCCTGTAATCACATTCCTTCATTGGTCTACATTTGTGGGAGGTTCTATGTCTCAATAATGGAAACAAAAGATGCAGGACAATTGTGTGAAGGATACCAGTTAACATAAGAAATTGGCCTTTCCTGCCTCACATATAAAATATAGTAAACTTCAAACAAAACTTCCCTCCTGCGTACAGGATACTAAACATCAGTTTAGGCATTTCATGAGATCTGGTTCCTCAGATACTAGTGAGATCCTTTGCTGATATCGTGATGTAGTTGTCATGGTTACAAAAGGACCGGGTGCTGAATACAAAGTATCAGAATGATTTTCTCCATTTTCATCTATGTCCAAACAAAAGATCGCAGAGCAGGTAAGATGATATCAGGAAAAAAATAAAGGGAATGGTGGCAGCAACTACAGAATTCAACAGGAAATAAGAGGAAAGAAAGTTCAAAGGTAGATAATGAGAGGTTTGATCCAGAAGCAGACCTTGAAGGAATTTGACATGCTTATGTTTGTAATTAATGAAAAGCCTTAAAAGAGAAGTCTGGAAACAATATTCCCTAGCAGAAGTCCCTTTTGGCTTATTCTTGGCTTTGCACATTATATCTTAAGAACGTACTGTGGAAGACAAAATTATGTTCTGATACTGAAGCATGGACAGTGAATTTTTTTCCCCGAGATAATAGAGCTAGTGGCATAGGTGAAAAATAGAGGTAACTATATGATGTTGGACATGAGATTTGCATAGAGCATTCCTGACTCTGTGCCCTCTACTGTTGTTGATGTTTTGGGCATCAACAACATTTCCATTTGAAAAATGTAGATCTCCAAGATGTAGCCTCTATGTTCTCTGCCCTGGTTTTGAGGCAGTAAAAGATTTAGATGCCTTTTTTTTTTTTTTTTTTTTTTTTTTTTTTTAAGTTGGTGAAAGCTAATTGAACCTTTGTTCTGATGAAAAGAGTATCTGAGATAATAAAATGAGCCTCATAGTGGGCTGTGAGTTAATATCACAGTGATTCCCTGAGCAAGTGGGTTGGGATCTTCAATTAATTCCTGCAGCAAGATGGGAAATCAAGTTTCCATGGATACTGAGCCAGCAGCAGCACTGACACTCAGCAATTGCAAGCTTAGTTTCCTTAAAGCTTGCTTCCTAAGGAGGATTTGCCTGCCTGTTCCCCCCTGCTCTGTACTCTGTATTTTCAAATAAAAAATTTGAAGACAGATGGACATTTCAGGAATAGTTAGAAAATACTGATCCCCTAACCTAGAAAATTGTGTACAAGAAATGCAAATGACTTGCATAATTTAAATCTACAATTAGGAATAAAACAAAAAATATTAAACCTAGGGAAGGAGAAAGGCTGTAGCCTATTGAGCTTTTGACAGTCACTGAGGATGACAGCAAGGCCTCTGTAAGGACAGATTTATAAAGAACACAGTAAGAGCAGAGTACCTTTTATAGTGCAGGGCTGTAGGTGGTTTCAACATACAGGCTCACCCAGGTGATTGCAGCAATGTCTATATTAGCACTCATGAAAGAAAACCGGAAGAAAAAAGCGTCCAATTAAAAATACAATATAGAAACCCCAAATTATAGTTCTTATGAGTTTACTGCCAAGACAAAGTGATAGGTGGTGTACTCACATTTAAAACATGTAAGATAAGTGAGAGGAAGAAAGATACTTGGCAATTATGTGCATTTTTAAATCCCTTTTGATTCAAAGTAATAACTAGCACTGTATTTTTATCTGCCGTAGGATACAAATATGAGGAAATACACCACCTTATTTACACCATGTAGTAGTCCATCGAATACAGAATGAACACTGATAGCATCCATGGGAAGGCAGTGTAACTAGGAATGTCTTCAATACCTGATCTCCTACTCTAGAAATCCCTAAAACATATTCATACTAATTGTAATTTAAACTCTCATTAACTTCTTATGCTGACTTATTTAACATGGTATTTATAGATCCTGGCCAGCTCCATCGGCAAACACAGCAAAACAAAAGCCATCCATTTTTCATGTTCCTTTCTATCCAGCACTGCAGTGAGAGTGGGGAAAAAAACCTCATGGGGTTTGAAAACTGGAAAACAAACTTTCAAAACAGTAAACTGCTGACCTTGCCATAACATGTTGAGGACACAGGAAGCACTTTGGCTTTGCTTCTTAGTGAACTGTCATACAAGAGGGAGAGTATTCTGCATAGATATTTCAGGTTAAGCAGAAAGGCAGTATAGTAAAGAGTTCATAGGTATTTTCTGTGATTAATTTTCTAGTGTTTTGCTGTCTAGCTCCCAAACCTCTTGTTGTCAGGCTGGTTTGCCTCTGTGTTTTTGTGATATCTTGTAAATAAACAACTTGTAGCACTCTTTGTGCTCTCAAGAGTTGTGCTTGTTCTCAAGGTTATGTAGTACTACTTGCAGTATGTGTGTCCCTGTACTGTGCTAGGAACATACAATTAAATGGCTCTTCAAAAACATTTTTCTGTCACTAGCACCAGTCCAACTTCCCCTGCAGAATACAAGGCCTACATCAGAGGCTACAGCTTCGTCTAGGCAGTAGTGGTTAATGATGAAGTGCTGGGGTGCAGGAACCTCCACAGTCCATCTAACTGAGCTAATTTAAGAGCTCAAATTCAAAGCAGAACTTTCTATCTATCAGTCTTCCTGAAAATCAGTCTCCTCTGCCATGAGAGCTTATGAGGAATTTAAGTGTCACATGCTTTGATATTAGTTGTTCTATCCTGATACAGACCACAGATCTCAAGATATGGCACCAAAGCTCTTAGTTTCTCATTCCCTTGTTTTTACATCTTTTGCATTGCATTCAGTTAATCTTTATACATGAATATGAGCTGCACAATAAAGTTTACATATCTTTTGTAAGTTCTGGATAAAGATCCCTGGCCACTTCTGTATGTAGTATCTGATTACAGAATCGTAACGGTCTGTCCAACCTGGCTTTGAAATCTATGTGGTTTTGTGTTTTTTTTCCTTTGTGCTTTACTGTTTTTTCCTCAGTAAGTCAAACTACAAAGAAACTACTACATCAGTTCAGAAAGTAATGGTAAGATCTATGAAAATTGTTCATAGTCCTATGTAGAAATAAAACCCCTATGGTCTTTTTTTCCGTGTGAATAGCAATCCATGTATACGTTCATCCAGCATGCTGTCGTATGGTGATGGTTGTGTTAGGTGGGGAAAAGTGTATTCTGCTTACAATTTGTGTTTCCTTTTTATGAAATGTTAATCCAATGTTAGAAGACTTCCTCAGCTTCACTACACCGAGTCTGGCATCTTTAATAACCCTTCACCTCTAAAGATACACACCCATACGGTAGATGGCATCAGTGATTCTTGTTCTGAAGCACAGTGTGAGCTTGTGAAATTATAACTACTAAAGGAGGAAAATGAGTGCTCACATTAACAGTAGCATGAAAGCAGTTAACAAAAATTAATGGAGATACAAACCTGTAATCGTGTGGAAAAATATTTCATAAAGGCACAGTGATTCTTTTATTGGCACAACAGATTAGTTTGAGTGAAAAAAAAAACAAAAACAGTGAACAATTAAACACTAAAAGTCATGCTGAGGCGGAATATAAAATACCAGCCCCTACTAATAAAGCATGCAAAACAAACCCAAGGATTTGTCTCATGTACTCTTTAACTTTGGAGCCATTCTCTCTTCTCGTTCCCTGACCCCATAGCATTTTGCACTCTCTGTCCTTGGAATAGGATTCCTCCCACTGAAAGGTACTGAGAGACAATAAATACATTTGATAATGATGGGCTTTCAAGGAGATCCAGTGTATGGCACATGTTTATTCACTAGACAATCAGAGCCAAAACTGTTAAATTTTCAAATAAAATTGTGACTAATCCAGTGGCAGTGTCTTACATTTCTGTGCTTTCACTAGGAGCATTAAGGGAAGTGTTACAAATTTATTAAAATACTGCCATTTTGGAAAGACATTTCAAATACTGATCTATAATAGCAAGTTCTTTGGACATTCAAATCATACTAACTAGACAAAAAAACCCAAATGTCTGGCTAGATGAACTAAACAGATCTTAGATCTAAAGAGTAAAAATATAACACCTTTAATGTAATTCCTACATACCTAATGTTGTATTCAGAAAAAGAAAATGGAACACAAAAGAAGGGTTTGGAAAACGCATAACAGGCAACTTCCTAGCTCAGTGCACTAGTTGCAAGTCATCCACGGCCTCTCCAGTACTTCCCTGAAGCTAGCAAGCCTCACCAGAATGGTGCAACATTGCAAAACAGTCTTTATTACTATAACTTATGTGCAGCTCAATCTAGTTACACTGCTCTGTCTGCAACTCTAAAGCAGGTCTCTTGTTTTCTCTTATACGAATTGATAAATTAGAATTACATTGCTAAAAATGAAGGTAGTTGAAAGGAAAAACAGGGTTAGATTTTTCCATCTGTGATTCCAGATTTTGAAAAAAAAAAAAATCCAAATTTGTCTGAATTATGCACTTCAAAAATCTGTAAAGGAATATTGGGCCTAAGACATAGAGGGTATGAATTAAATTCTCTAGGAATCAGGCACCACTTTCTGATCTTGAAAAGAAACAGAATAAAAAAAGAGAACAAGGAAGATGCAATGTCAGTAAGATGTTCAGAAGTCAAAACAAACTACAGTGTTTGTAGAAAAAGTCAAGTTCTGCTATTCATCCTTTTCTAACAGAGCTCCAAACTCTGACATGCTGATGAAAGTCAGCCTAGTTGAAACCATTATGTATGGTACATCACAAAACCTGCAACAGGTGTCTGTTAAAAAAGGAAAAGCTCCAAATCACATTTTCAAAATAGGGGTTTGGCCTGGTGCACTGAAAACTAGTATGATTTCTCTCCATAAACAGTAAGTATCAAAGAACAGATGTGATGTAGCTGCCATTGAGTAATAGCAGCTGCAGATAAGGAGAAGCTAGCTAGCTACGTTTTTCCTGGAGGCATTGTGTTGCTACAGCCCATCACTGATTTTAACGTGGAAACGTATCAGTGTGGGAGGCACTGCACAATGTCACTGACAAGGCACGGTCCTAAATATGGCAATATACGGTTAAAAACCGTACACATGGCAAAAGTCTAAAGCGGGCAGACAGAGGCCTGCCGTTGTTCGCAACTTGAGTATAAATCGCAAAGGCGGTAGAGCCTAGAACTACCTTCCCACGGCAAAAGAAGGCCTCCTGGCATAAAGCGCTGTATGGCCGGCCCGGGGCCAGGATTCCCGCGGGGAAAAGCCAGCTCTGCAACGGATCGCGAGTGGCGCTGCGTGATGCGCCCGGAGGCGGGCGGTGCCCCGAGCGAGCGGGGCCAGACCAGAAGAGGCACCAAGTCGCCTGCCGTTACGCTCCGTCTCTGCGGCAGAGGGAGCGCCGTCCGCGGCAGAACATGAAGCCGCAGANCGGCGGCGAGCCGACCCCCCGGCAAGTGCCGCGCTACACCTGGCGATGGGACAACCGTGCGCCGCGGAGCTTCAGGCCCGGTCACCGGCATCGGGCCCCCCCACGCCCCGGGCTGCAGCCGCCGGCTCCGGCCCCGCCCCCGGGGCCCCGCGCACTGCGGGGAAGCCCTGGCCGCGATGGCCGCGCACGCGCA
>VXBN01014239.1:2723-15039 GCA_013397395.1 Sinosuthora webbiana | reverse complement strand
TCCCCCGGCCTGCGGAGCGTTCTTCCGCGGCTCCTCGGCGTGCGTGTTGCGTCGAGCAGACCGCCGAGAGTTCCATCCGGAGTCGGTGCAGGGCGCAGCCAGCGCTTTGCGGGGAGGGCTGGAAAGAGCTGTAGCTGTGTCAGGGGACAGTCCTAAGGCCGCGAGAGCAGAGTCCCGAGCGCTGTCACTTTTCATCGCGCTGAAGTCAGTGGTGGCTGTGGCCATGTAGTACCTCAGGCTCTCTCTTTATCAGTGCCTCGTTCTCCGCTACGTGAAGGAGGCGCACGGAGCCGGGATCTGTCCCGGTCTGGCGCTACGGGCAGACCACCGCCACTCTCGTCGGGAGCGGGCGGAGCAGGGCGATCCCGGCAGGCCGCTGGAATCCCGGAGATTGCCTTTTCCGGGAGCGGGCAGCTCCTGTCTTGGGCGCGCTGCCAGCACCCAGAAAACTCCACATCGAGGCTGCCCCGGGCGCGGCACCTCTGACCGTTCGCCGCCGGCGCTTGGCTCCTCCGCGGAGACGGAGGGGAGGCGAGTAGTGCGAGCTGAGCAAACGGGGCGGGGGCGAGGGGGAGTTCAGCCCGCAAAAACACGGCGGCGACCCTGGGGTCTGCCGGGTGCTCCCCGAGACTCCTGCGCCACCTGCCCGGGCAGCAGCATCGCTCTCCCGCAGCCCGGGGCTTCCGCGTGCTCCTGTTGCCTGGGGGCGGGCGCGCGCCCGGCTGCAGACTGGCTCTGCGCCCCCCCCAACCCGGGGCCGGAATCGCCATATAAGGAGCAGGAAGAGTCCGCCGGAATCGAGACTTATAAGGTTGTTTCCTAATATGGAATGTACGGCGGGGGCTTCCGGCGGGCGGGCCGGGGCCGGCGGGGGCCGGGGACCCCAACTCCCGGGACCGGCGATGCTGCGGCAGCGCTGCGGCGGCGCTGCCCATGGTGGGGGTCAGACTTGCACCGGGCGTGGGGCCCTCAGCCCGGGGCGGGCGGGGCCCCCCGGCCCGGCTTTCCCCGGTGCCAGGCTCTGACGCCAAGGAGGGGTCCTCCGGCCCGCATCCATATAAGGGCTTCCTGCTTTCCATATATGGCCATGTACGTCAGGGCTGGGGCGGGCTGCGGCCGGTGAGACCCGATATATAGAGGCGGTGCCGGGGCGGGCGGGGAGCTGAGCGCTTCCAGCGGGCAGAGCCGGGGGGAGCCCCGGGCGGGGAGCCGAGCGCTTTCAGCGGGCAGCGCCGGGGCGACAGCGGCGCGGAGCGCAGAGCAGGCGACGGCCGCCTCCCCGCAGCCGGCCCGTCCGCCGGGCCCGCGGCGGCAGCGCCATCACCCGTCAGAGTCGGACCCCGGCGCCCTCATGGCCGCGGCCAAGGCAGAGATGCAGCTCCTGCCCCCGCTGCAGGTCTCCGACCCCTTTGGCGCCTTCCCGCACTCGCCCCCCGCCATGGACACTCACTATCCCAAGCTGGAGGAGATGATGCTGCTCAGCGGCGGGGGCCCGCAGTTCCTTGCCCCGCCCGGGGCACCCGAGAGTGCGGGCTTCGGCGCCGCCGGGGAGCCCGGAGAGCAGCACTTCGAGCACCTCGCGGCAGGTAAGCGCGCTGACCTCGCCCAGGCGGGCGGGGAGCCCCGGTCTGCAACGGGGGCAGCGACGCCTGCGGGAATTCCGCGCTGCAGCGTCGCCTCTGTCCCGGCGGCCGCGCGGGGGGATTCTCCTGTGTGCGTCAGCGGCTCCGGACTAGCTGTGGCTGGAGAACTGCCAGCGACTCTGCAATATGTTACGCTCAATTAGTAATTAACCAGAATCTGGGGCTGCGCTGTGAGAGGGATGGCTCGCGAAGCACCGGCAGCACCTGCAGTGGCTGCTGGAATTAATTGCTATTCCTCTCTTTGCAGACACTTTTCCCGAAATCTCCCTGAACAACGAGAAAACCCTGCCAGAAACCAGCTATCCCAGCCAAACGACGCGACTGCCACCGATAACCTACACGGGGCGCTTCTCCTTAGAGCCGGCCCCCAACAGCAGCAACCCCCTATGGCCAGAGCCCCTCTTCAGCCTCGTCAGTGGGCTGGTGGGCATGGCTAATGCACCTCCCACCTCTACGCCTACTTCATCATCACCATCCTCCTCGCAGAGCTCCCCATTGAGCTGTTCCGTCCAAGCCAGCGAGAACAATCCAATTTATTCAGCTGCACCAACATTTCCCAATTCCAGCTCTGACATTTTCCCTGAATCCCAGACCCAGTCCTTCCCCAACCCCTCTGGAGCCCCCATACAGTATCCACCTCCAGCTTATCCGACTGCTAAAACCAACTTTCAGGTGCCAATGATCCCGGATTACTTGTTCCCTCAGCAACAGGGTGAGCTCAGTCTTGTTCCAGCTGATCAGAAGCCCTTCCCAGCCCTTGAGACCAGAGCACAGCAGCCTTCACTCACACCACTGTCCACTATTAAGGCATTTGCTACGCAGACTGGCTCCCAAGAGTTGAAGGCCCTCAACACTAATTATCAGTCCCAGCTGATCAAGCCCAGCAGGATGAGGAAATACCCAAACCGTCCCAGCAAGACACCTCCTCATGAGCGTCCCTATGCCTGCCCAGTGGAGTCCTGTGACCGGAGGTTTTCACGATCTGATGAGCTAACGCGGCACATACGGATCCACACGGGACAGAAACCTTTCCAGTGCCGCATCTGCATGCGGAACTTCAGCAGGAGTGACCACTTGACTACGCACATCCGCACACACACAGGAGAGAAACCGTTTGCTTGTGACATTTGTGGCAGAAAGTTTGCCAGAAGTGATGAGAGGAAGAGGCACACTAAAATCCACCTTAGGCAGAAGGACAAGAAAGTGGAAAAGGCAGCTCCAGCCTCAACTGCTTCCCCAGTTCCTGCCTATTCATCCTCTGTGACTACATCCTACCCTTCCTCCATCGCCACCACTTATCCCTCCCCAGTGCGCACAGCGTATTCTTCTCCTGCTCCCTCTTCCTATCCCTCCCCTGCACACACCACATTCCCATCCCCTTCTATAGCAACCACTTACCCCTCTGGCACTGCCACTTTTCAGACCCAAGTGGCCACCTCCTTCTCATCTCCAGGAGTCACCAACAACTTCAGCTCACAGGTGACCTCAGCACTTTCAGACATGAACTCAGCCTTTTCTCCAAGGACAATTGAGATCTGCTGAGACGACCTTCTGGAACAGGAGAATTTGCCTTTTCCATTGGTATTATCAGACATGGAGTCTCCAACTACTCCCACACCACCATACGTTGCAAGGCTATTTAGTTTAAACATCAGCTGCCTGAATCAACTGCTGCTTAAGTTTTCCACCTCTGTTGAATGACTTAATTTGCATGGACTGTGGATATAAGTTCAATATAATTTTCCCCGTAAATAATAGTCTTTTATTAGGAAGAAAGGACTTTTGATTAAGTATCTAGCTGATGTAAATTGTACATGTGCCATGGTTTTGCTTTCCTTTAGGTACTATTGGTGTTGAAAAAATCTTTGCATATTCATATTGTATAATTTGGAGTTTGCAGGGACATATTTTGTAAGTGTTAATTCTATTTCAGTGGCAATGCTATAATGCTTTCCAAATTTCTTTGGCAACAGCACTTACTGTATTTAAGCATGTTGGAGTGATGCTATGTAAATATCACCTGATGAGACTCTCACATGTGGCAGAAGTTTTGTTTTAAAAGTTGCAAGTCTTGGTGCCTTTTTGTGAAGCCTTGCTGACGTCATGCGTTTGTGTGAGTGGATGCTTTGCATCTTGCCTTAAAGTGGAAGGGAGGTTATTCAAAGAATGTAAGGAAGAGCAGGGAATGGATGGGGACAGGAGCAAGAGAAAGGGCCGGGGGATGGAATGTAAAGGAAAAAATAAACAAACAAACCCCAACAACCCCCCCCACACCCTCTTCCCCTCATCTCTCAAAGTCTATTTTTGTTACAAAAATGTAAATTTATATATATATATATATATTCAGGAGTTGGAATGTTGTAGTTACCTACTGAGTAGGCAGCAATTTTTGTATGTTATGAACATGCAGTTCATTATTTTGTGGTTTATTTTTACTTTGTAATTGTGTTTGTTAAAATGAAAGTGACTGTTTGGCTTCTAAACACATTGAATGCGCTTTCCTGCCATTGGGATATTTGGTGTACAATACCCTTCAGAAAAAAATAAATAAAACATCAAATTGTGCAGACTTACACTTTCCTTGAAATTACTGCTTAGGAAGACTGCACCACAGCTTCAAAACCACATGTACCACTTGTCTCCTGGAAAAAAAAATACCTGCTTAAAGAAAGGAGAGGAAATCAATCTTATGTCCAGTTGCTTGCAAAATGCGTGGATGGTGGATTCACGTCCTTGCATTAAGTGCATCACCAGCTCTTTTGAAGTAGCCACACTTATGTCTTCTGGATTTTCCAGAGCTAACCTTAGACAGAAAAACAATTCTTCTAGTGCTGAAATTAAAGTTAGAAAATTGGAATCTCAGCTGTGTTCATAGGTAGTCAGAAATCTTACTAGATGTCAGAATAATAGAGCAGTTTCTAGGCTGGAAATACAGTAAGCTCAGTCATAGGGGCTGGTTGACATACGATAGCACTGGTCAGCTGAGGGCTGCCATAAGTTCCTCCTTGACACAACATAGGCCATATGAGTGTGTGGGCTTGATACCCTTTGTTACAGGTGTTTCAGTGTTTACAGGAGAAAACACTTCCCTCCCTGGTGGCTTGAAATGCATTTCAGGGGTTATGTGACCACTGCAGACCGAATTCAGAGGAAATTGGAGCTGTAAGAGCCAGTGGTACAGGTACAGAAGAGGGTTCTGATGTTTCTCCTTTTGGGTAGGCTCTCTACAAGACATATATGTTTAAGGTTGTGACTAGCTGGCAGAAACAGGTCTTGATGAATGCACCTAGCACAGTGTAAACTGCCTAGCAATCCCTTCCAGACACACGTGCCCTACTGCTTACCAAAATTGACTGTACTGGCTAGGAAGGGCAATCTGCCGAAGTCCCAATTCTAGTCCTTCTCCTCAGGTATGAAGACCACCTCTGGCAAATGGCATAAATTCTGAAAGATACCTAAGAGCTTGCCAGTTGGTAAATCCCAGTCTGTTGTCTCTCAGACAGGACTGGGACAAGCTATGGGGAAAGACCTGTGCAGCTTTGTGCTGGCTTGTGCCTGCAGTGCTGGCACACATGTATTTTTGCAGGCTGCTAACAGGGACTTTGCAGCTGGGTTTTTTCAGAAAAAGGTGCTAACTCTTTTCAACCCAAGTCCCTGGCCTCTGTTCAAGGCACATTGACTGGCAGGTTGAATATATCGCTTCAGGCTACCTGAGCATATAATCAGAATTCCCCTTATGGGAGACAAGACAATGAAGAGTCTCCAAATGTGGTGCTTCAAAGAAGGAGGCAAATAACATTACGTACAGGTAACAGTAAAATTTTTGCCTACATCCGTTTCCCAATGTCAAGAACAAAATAACAGTTGGAGTCAGGTTATTCTGATCTGTGAGCACTGCTCACAGATGTATAGAATAGCTCAGTTTGAAGGGACCCAGGGCCTACAATGAACATCTAGTCCAACTGCTATTAAGGAAACATATATTATTACAATGTACAAATGTCTCTTCAATACTGATAGGCTTGAGGCTCTGAACACCTCTTTAGGAACCCTGTTCCATTTGACTACCCCCTCGGTAAAGAAATGTTTCCTAATGGGAAGTCTGAACGTTTCCTAATGCAGCCTTGAGCTACTCCTGTGTGTTGTGTCCTGTCACTGGATACCACAGGGAAGATCAGCACACCCTCCTCTCCACTTCTCCCCCTCAAAAAGATGTAGATGTTGTCTTTTCAAGCTCATGTCTGTTAACTCCTGGTCTAGCCCTCTGGAATTTTGATTGTGCTAAAAACTGACCAAGTAGGCTCTCAAGAAATGCCTGATGAGCCTGAGGGTGCCCCAGGTTCTGCAGAGCACTTTGAAATGAGCAGTGATGGTAATTTCCATGCCTAAAGAGGCAAAAGTAAGACAGGTTCTCTTTGGTGCATTTTGTGAAAAGTGGTCCAAGTCAGGCAGTAGTGCTTGGCTATACAGGAATGAAGGCCAGTGCACTCTTGCTAGCGTAATATAAAGGAAATAAATACATGGGACCTTCTGCATCCACTATTTTCATGGCCTTTGTCCCATAAAACAAAATCAGATTTCAGGGGGAAAAAGTGCTTTATGAGAAAGCATTGCCCATACATTTTCTGGAAGATCTTTCGTTTGCTGTCGGCCTGAAGACAAGATTTCTGATTCTTTAAAAGTTTGCTTCTAATCCAATTAGTAGGATGAGTCGGTTTCAAGGAGACTGTTCCCAAGGTAACAGCAGGTGTTGTCTGGCTAGGAAAACCCTCCCTCCTGTAGGAAGTGCAGCGGCGGGGAATGAAGCGAATACCACTCGCCTTTACGCTCACGCGCAGAAGATCCATTTGCTCGGAACTAAACCTCGGCTGCTTGTGATTTAGAGCCCGGTTCAAATCTGACCACTAGCGACTGGAACGGCCGCCCGGCCGGGCTCTGAGGAGACCCCCCCCGCCCGGTCCCAGAGCTCGCGGCGCCGCGCCAGGGCCGGGAGCGCGCCGGGAGCGGTCCCGGCTGAACAGAAGCACCGCCCCCGCGGCGCCCGGAACCTCGCGGACCATATTTGGCATTTCCTCCACTCCTTTTATGGCACTTCCGCGACCCAAAATAGGAGTTTCCTGCTCAGGCGTTCCGGGGCTGCGCCGCGCAGCCGCTGGACTGCTGCAGCGCGCCCTCCCTCCCGCTTCTCCCCGCCTCTCCCCCTCCCTCCCCTCGGGAGGCGCTCTCCGGGGGCTGCGGGCCCGCGGCAGCCGTGGGTCCCGCGGCTCCGGGCGGCGGAGCCTCGCTCCGCAGTGGGCCGAGGCTCTCCGTGGGGCTCCCAAAGGCCGCTGGAGCACAGACCGACCATCAGCGCTTCCTCACTGCTGGTTACTGTTCGTTTTCGTTAACAGAGACTGAGTTGCTCTTCATACACGCCGCCGAAATAGGTAGGATGCGGTCTAACCTGAGGAATCCTGCAGAGGCCAGTGACCTTGTCCACCCAAGCTTTTGCTCTGCGGATCCTTTCTGTAAGCGACTGTTCACGTGGGGAAGTGAGGATAGTAGTCCTTGACTAGGTGGCTGTTTTGTGCTTTAATTCCACTAGAGAAAAATGATTGTTCGGTTTTCTTTCCCCTTAGAAACAAGGAGCTAAAAATAAGTTTGGGCATACTCGGAGCCCAGTATCTGCTGTGGTACGCCATGTAGCCTGTTGCATTGTGTCCTCTTGTTTTCTAGAAATGCCACTGGAGGCCTTCTGTAAAGCTGGTAAAATGCAACTAACTGTTACAGATGCTTCTGTTGTGACTGCGAACTGCTCTTACCAAGTAGCTCATGGGCCCTGACTGGAGAGATGAGACAACACGGAGAAGAGAAGAGAGAGCTGTAGGCAGGGACTTTGTAGTGAAGAGGTATGTGGACATGGGCCTTTCTTTCCTTTAGGGCTTTCACTTGTACATGTCCGGGCTTTGTACATCTAAGACCTCAGGTAGCCCCAAGAAAAATAACTTCGTAGACTCTAAACTGGTAGCTGGCAGACTGAAGGTGATCTGAGCTGCGGCAGATGTCCTTAGAAGGGCTGCTGCCAAATACGTGCTCACGACTAAAGCTGAGTGCAGTGGCTGAAGGCTGGCTCATGAAGAGTGACTTTGACCTTTGACCATTCTAAACCAAGCTATTAACTAGGGGTGACTTTTTGGTATAAGTGGCTGTTTATTTCAAATTTTTTCTGTTTGTGGCCCAGTAGACTTTAGAGTCCTCAAGAGTTTGTAGTGTAGATAATATGTTTATGAAAAGGACTTGGTGCTGTGATTGTTGAGCTAAACATCTCACTTTTTCACCTGTGTACATTAGCTTCCTGTAGCTCTAATAAATACTAGTAAAACCTAGAAAAGAGATTGCATGTTTCAAAGCGCACAGAGGCTCTAGGATGAAATGTGAGATATAGCTAAAGAACAAGGACTTTAAAAATAGTTAAGCTTTTCTGCTATAATCAAAGATCAGCCTTGACTGCTAGCCTAATGATTTATGGTCTTGAATGAAACTCTCTCTTCTAAATAGCTGAGGCTGATGCTCATACATAATCTCTAGTACTTTCCAGGCTTCAATTTGTGATAATTTTTTGGCACTGTCAAAAGAAAAATGATCATTATACAGAAGTATTTTCAATGTGTATATTTCACTTCCATAAATACAAAAAGCATTTTCAAAGTATGCTTTTTGAGACTTTTTTTTAACAAGCATATAAGCGTATCTTTTTCTTTTGTGAGCTTTTCATACCCCATTTTTACATCTCTAAACACAAATGATGTTACACAATGATACCACCAGCAAATGTTGACAGTTGGAAGGTCTGCTATTCGTGTTCTCTGTTGGGTTGACTTGAGTAACGTGACATGACTAATGTTATCCCAGCTACTGTGATAATGGGTTTCTCCTGTAGCAGTACAACTGTTGATCAGTAAGAGATGTGCAAACATCGGGGTTGGAGAGATGGGGAGAAAAAAGGCTCAGAATGCTTCATCCTTTTGGTTAGATGCAGTTAAAATTTTAGCTGAGTTTTACTTTCTATGAGCATAAAGACTGAGCATTACTTTTTATGTCAGTGGCTGTTTTTCAATCTGACAAGGTTAGTTGGGGATGGCTTTAGAAGATCATGAAAACACTTTATATAATGAATATCTAAAATCTGTTTATCCTAATTGTTGCACTTGTGTGACTGCACCAGTGTGTGTAGCTCTCAGGTTATCTACCAGAATGTGCCCAGCTAAGTAGTGAGTCACTGAACTGCCTGGTACATTCCAACATGCAACATTCTGTGAGCTTAGTGTGTGAACTTGGAACTATGTGTCCAGGTTTGCCTGCATTCACAGGAATTCTAGTCATAGCAGACTTGGGGAACCCTTGAAATACTTTTAAACACGCTTCAGTAAAATCTAAACATTAGTTAAAGAAGTGTGGTTAAGCTATGGAGTGAATGAGTTTGCTTTTACTCTTTTTAATACTTTTGACTATATTTTTCTTTGGAATACTTGAAAGGACACTGGAACATAAGGAAATGAAGGGACAGGCTCGACTGAGTGAATCTTACTACTAATTTCTTTGAACAAAATGTCAACAGTGGTTCTTAGAATACTGTCTAAAAGGTTTCTTCCTAATTAGCCAGAGAACTGGAGTTGGAAATAGGACACAAAGTTGAAGGAAATGTACAGCAGCATCATTTTGTTCTGAAGATCCTTGTGGTTAAAACTCTCAGACATGAGTCTTAGGTTCTGTTTGTGGAAATAAGCTTGAGAATTATACGAAGCTCCAGATGCATTCAAATTAACTGGAACACATCTGTGAGGCATTGAATTTAACAGCAGAAGGTATCCATACATCTCATGTTTTTCCTAAGGAGGAGGTCTTTTGTGTACAAAACAAGCTACCTGAGGTGTTTTAACTGTGGTTGTACTCTGCCACAGATCTCTAGGGTGATGAAACGAAGACATGATGATCTTTTTTAAAAAGCATGCATACATTAAAATACAGTAGTTAATAAGCAAGGATACATTGGTGGTGTTCATTAAAGGAGTTATCCTAGTCAAAAGGAGTTCAGTCTCTGGTCCATTGTCCAAGACAGCCCTGGAATATTTTTCTAGTGGTTGTAACCTGTGGCTGATAAATTTCACGAGCCAGAGGTCATGTCTTTGCACATTTCATCTATCCTTGTCCAAGTGATTTTGTAACCTATACTAAGTTTTAGCATTCACAATATCTGATGGAAAAGTGAATTTTACAATGTCCAGGTGCTGTATAAAGAAAGAGAGAGATGTGTGTTTAAACCTGGTACTTATGTCATTTGATACCTCTTAAGACTTCTATTATAGAAAATTATGAATAATACCACTTCTGGAGAAGAAAGAAGGCTATATTATATATATGTTATAACCCATCCTGTCAGCCACTCCCGTTTGATCACAGGGGATTTGTCCTTTTGGATTCAACCTCAGCAGCACTAATTGCTGTGAATTAAGCAGCTTTTGGGACTTCTTTTCTATGCAACCTCTCCATCCTGCCCTTCAATCTCGTGCCAGAGGAAAAACCCAAACCCAAAAATCCATTTTTTCCCCTCTCCCCTTCATTTGCCTCCTCTTTTCCTACAGGCTTTGGACTATCCAAGATCAGATGTGGATTAGGCAGAGCACTCCAAAGCTCAGCTCAGGGTGGGATTGGAGCAGTGTTGGAACCACCATGGATTCTCCCAGGGTTTGGTGTGAGGAGCTGTATCTTGGGAGGGGCTGGGATTTTATGCCATTATGTTTGGGTTTTTTTCTTGTTTTGCCTTTTGGGACACCTCAGAGAAAAAGCTGGAAAACAGAGAAACTGAAAGGGATTCCCAAATTTCTTTCCAGACTTTAAGAGGAGGCACAAATCCTTGTGGAGCTGAGGAAAGAGATGTGAGGAGACTGGGAATAATTGAGGCTCACCACTCTGCACTTCATTCTTTTAATGTATTTGAAAGTGCAGGAAATGCCAAATCCCAACGGAATTCTGTCTGTAACATCAAGTGCAGCCTCTTTAAACCAAAGCCTTCATAGCGGGGTTTTCCGAAGGGTAACACCAGATGTGACATGGAAAAGCTTGACTCCACAGCTTTTGGAAAAGCTTAGCAGCCAAACAATATTTCGATCGGATTTATATCAAATGTGGTGTTTTAATCTGGGACCTCTCAGATCCTGGGTGTGAAATTCCTTGAAATAGTCAAGCTGAGCTGTTTTTGAGAATTCCAAGCATTGTGTCCTTATGATTCTTAATACAAAATTTAAATAACAGTTATTGAATTGAGACAATATCAAGCGGATTTTTTAGAGTGGCAGAAATGTTTTTTCACCTGGAAGTCTGTTGGGATAATCAACACTCCTTATGTCAGAATTAATTTGTCTTCTTTTCCCTGTTTGTTTGTTTTTGGTTTTTGTTTGCTTGTTGGTTTTTTTTTTTTTTTTTTTTTTTTTTTTTTTTTTTTTTTTTTTTTTTTTTTTTTTTTTTTTTTTTTTTTTTCTTCTTCTAGGTTGTGGATAGTTGGGGAGAGTATTTGGGATAAAGAACTGAAAGGCAGGATGGAAGCTCCACGTTCCCGAGGGAATGCTTTACGCATGTGCAGCTTCTGAAGCGCACCGATAATCACAACTACCCCAGAAAACCTTCCAAAGCTGGAAGGGACAGGGAAGAAAATTCCAAGAGTGGTGGGAAGTGCTTTCTCCCAGGACTGGACAGCACTGAGATCGGAATGACTTCAGAGTTCCATTTTAAATGGACGGGGGAAAATAGGCCATTTTATGGGTTTGAATTGAGGGGACACCCCCCCGCCACCATCATTCTACCGTTTAAATTGAGGAGGAAGCATTGTTGTCCCTCCTTTTAAAGGATTTTTAATTGTGATAAAAATCCCCCTTTTCCCATCATTTGAGAGATTTGAGGGAAACCCCTGTTTTTCTGCTGTTTAAGGGGATTAATTTGACGGGAGAACTTACTTACTTGCCATTGTACTGGTTTAGATTGAGGTAAACACCCACTCTTGCCTCAGGTTCAGGGGTTAAATTAAAGGAAACTCCAGCTTTCCCAGCATTTGAAGGGTTTAAATCGGGCTGTGTCTCGCTGCATTTGAAGGCGCTTCTGCCCGTGCTCCGGCACCGAATGCCTTGCGCGAGAGCACTCCCCGGCATTTATTCCCTGGGGAATCGCTGAGGTGAAACGGGAATGTCGCGGCTGGGCTGCCGCCAGGGACTGACAGAGCCGCGCCGGTGCGAGCCGTGCGGAGCCGAGGGGAGTGAGCTGTGCCGGGCGGGCAGGCGGGAGCCGCGGCACGGAGCTCTCTGCCCGTCCCGGCCGCTCTGTGCGCTCCGGGCGCGGGGCTGGGGCGCCGCCGGGGCCCCCTCGGCCCGGTGCCGCGGGGCGGGCGGGTCTCCCGGCGCGGGGCTGCCCTGGCTGCCGGTGGAGCGGCCGGAGGAGCGGCTTTCCCGCCGGGAGCCGTGCTCCGTCCGGTGCCGGGAGCGCGGAACCGCCCCCGGGCGCCGAGTGCGGCCGCTCCCGGGGATCGCGTGGCCTCCCCGGTCTCCCCGCACCGTGGAACGGCGCCAGCCCGGGAGCGAGTCCCGGCAAGGGGCGCTGGGGGACGCTTGTGGCTTGTCAGCTTCAGGGGGGGGTCGCCAAAGGCA
>VXBN01014238.1:122235-142018 GCA_013397395.1 Sinosuthora webbiana | reverse complement strand
TGTGTGTTTCTGTGTGTTTCTGTGTGTGTTTGTGTGTTTTTTGTGTGTTTGTGTGTGTTTCTCTGTGTGTTTGTGTGTGTGTTTGTGTGTGTGAGCCCTGGGATGCAGCAAAGCTCTCCATGGATGCCCTGGGTGGAATCCCCCCGAGTGTCAGTGGGTGTTGCAGCAGTGCACACATGGTGCACACCACACTGAGCAAAAGGGGAGATAAATCTGTGTTTTCACCTGGACTTACAACTCAGCAGCATTTAACTTTTGATTAGCAAATTGACATTACCCTGAAAATGTTAAGAAAAGTGTTTATCACCTGCTTTAGTTGAAGATTTGACAATAATAACATTTCCCAGGTGTAAGCCTGTCACAAGAAGCAAGAACCTGATGGTTGCTGTTACAAAAACGGTTTTTACAGTACTTAGGAGGAGAATAAACTTCAGCTCTGCATAGTCATACTGAATACAGTTCTGAGATTGCAAGGTAGAGTCATAGACTCTTGCTGACTTACTGTTATCAATCATTAACAGTTCAAAAATATATTTCTTAAAGGAACGAAGGAGGAACTTGAAGAACTAAATGAGGAAATAAAGAAGATTGCTAATAAGATCCGGGCCAGGCTAAAGGGTAAGTTGTGAGGACAAATAAAACTCCTTGCTTTCAGAAATAACCTCGAAAATGACAGTGCAAAGTGATTCCTCCACACAGAAATGTCTTCTGCAGCTGAAGTGCTTTTTTGGGGGATGACATTTTGGAAGAAGATTGACTTTAACTGCAAAATGACACCTTTTAGATTTTTTCCAGTGTAATAGGCAGTAGTGGTGCTCTGTTAGGAATATGACTGAAGCAGTTACTGTGTTCAAAGATCTCTACCAGTTATCAAAATGATTTTAAATTTTTACTTACGTATCTTATATCCTCTCCCCTGAAACGTTGCAGGTCTCTGGGGAACTTGTGCCTTTAAAAGTAACAATAATATTTACAGAGTAATTGAGCAGTTAAATAGCTGCCATTGACTCGGCCCTCCTGTCTTGTCCTCAGCTATTGAGCAGAGTTTTGATCAGGGTGAGAATGCCAACCGGACGTCAGTGGACGTGAGGATCAGGAAAACACAGGTAGGATCCCTTCAGCCCAGGGAAAACCCGGGATTCTGGTGGTGTGGGGAGGGGGTTTAACTGCTCTGAGCTCAGAACTCCGCGGGGCTCTGGGGGGCTCTGGGTGCCCTGGGAGCTGTGCAGACAGAAATGGCCCTGTCTGATGTCCCTCTCTGTCCCTGTCTGTCCCCTCTCATGTCCCCATGTCTGTCCCTCTCTGTCCATGTCTGTCCCTGTCTGTCGCTCTCTGATGTTCCTCTGTCCATGTCTGTCCCCTCTCTGATGTCCCTCTCTGTCCCTGTCTGTCCCCTCTCATGTCCCCATGTCTGTCCCTCTCTGTCCATGTCTGTCCCCTCTGCTGCCCCTGTGTCCCCATGTCTGTCCCTCTCTGCTGCCTCTCTGTCCCTGTCGCCCCTCTCTGTCACTGTGTGTCCCCTCTGTCCTTCTCTGTCCGTCTGTCCCCTCTGCCCTGTGTCCCCGTGTGTCCCCTCTGTCCCCATGTCCCTGTGTCCCCATGTCCCCCTGTGTGTCCCTCTCTGTCCCCTCTGTCCCGTGTCCCCCTGTCTGTCCCCTCTGCCCCCCTGTCCCTGTGTCCCTGTCTGTCCCCTGTCTGTCCCCTGTCCCTGTGTGTCCCTGTGTCCCCTGTGTGTCCCCTGTGTGTCCCCTGTGTGTCCCCCCGTGTCCCCGCAGCACTCGGTGTTGGCACACAAGTTTGTGGAGGTGATGACGGAGTACAACGAGACGCAGACGCTGTTCCGGGAGCGCAGCAAGGGCCGCATCCAGCGCCAGCTGGAGATCAGTGAGTGACCCTGGCCTTTGGGCATTTGTAAACACCAGTCTATGGCTAGTGCCTGCCCTGCCTCCCGGCCACCAGACGTGCCACACAGCATCAGACATCCTGGGCAGCCTCTCACAGGGCACCAGGGAAAGGAAACAACTTCACTGCGTGGCACACGCTCCTGGATATTTCTCTTTTTGGGACAGCTGGAAAGAAAAGATGGAAAACTCAATTATTTCCTTTAGATATAAAATTATTAAAGAAATTATCTTTTTCCTTTGCTTCATTGACTTCCAATGTTGCAACTGTAAATGAGGCATCGAGAAAAGCTGCACTCTGAAACAGCAGGTGTTATTAAAGCCATTCCAAAATTAACGTGCCTCACAGGATAACAGCTCTTTTTACGTGGTCCCACTTTTGTCTGCAGGGACGCTTGGTAAATTCATCTGGCATAAAATCAGTGCTGCTGTTGTATGGCTGTAATCATTTCTTGATTGACTCACATATTACTTACTTCCAATTCATTATTGGGAGTGTTCTCTAACAGTATTCTGACCATGGTAGCTTTGAATCTACGTTTTTTTTCTGATTATTACTCGATCCTTTCTGGATTTTGTTATGTGCAAAATAGCCCCTGGTAGTGGCTGAACACTACAGGGTTTTATCCTGCAAAATCTCAGTGCAGGAGTTGTCTTTGGATTGTCATCCTTCTGGATGGCAGAATGTTATGTTCAGTGCTGAGTAAGTGACCTTGTGTGAAATGCTGTTGTTTTCATCCCAGCTGGAAAGACCACCACTGACGAGGAGCTGGAAGAAATGTTGGAGAGTGGCAATCCTTCCATTTTCACCTCTGACGTACGTATTTCTGGGCCAGTTGTCTCCTCTGTCCTGCTGCTCCTGGCAGGTGTGTTGGCACTGAGGGGTGTCCCTGTGTGTCCCCGTTCTCCCCAGATCATTTCAGACTCCCAGATCACCAGGCAGGCCCTGAACGAGATCGAGTCCCGCCACAAGGACATCATGAAGCTGGAGTCCAGCATCCGGGAGCTGCACGAGATGTTCATGGACATGGCAATGTTTGTGGAGACCCAGGTGGGTGAGCCAGCTCAGGCACACCTGGGGCTGGGGGTTCTTCCCTCTCTGTGCCCCTCTGCAACGTGCACAGGCACTTGGTTATATCCAGCTAGTGCAGATTTAGTGATTCTGGACTGTGATTAGAACGTATGGAAATTAATCCCTGGGGGTTTTTGTTTTGTTGTGGACAAATTGAGTATCTCAATGTCCTTATGCTTCCAGTAACTGACCACAGACCTGCCTTCCAGTCAGTACATTTAACATCTTCTTCAATGTGATTAACTGCAATGTGCTGGAACACCTTTGTGCATGTTAAAGTAGGAAAAACTGTCTCGTGGAACACTGTTAATGCCTTGGGGAGTTTGGATTCTCACACAGTGGAGGAGCAGGTGTGTCACGAGGCTGTGTGCACCCTGCATGGCATGCAGGAGTGCACTTCTGTGTTCACCAACAGGACTGTAATGGGCTTGACAAGTGCTGCAAGTCATCTCTGTGTTCATAAGCTTTGTCTTGACGTGTGCATAAACCTGTTCTGGTTTTAGTCTGTAAATACCAATTATCCAACAAAAGTATCTTTAACTTTGATCTTAAAGTGGTTTGACTTCTGCAGGAAAGTGAGAAGAGTAGTGTTAGAAGAGAAACTTGCCTGAAAAGCAAGTTAGAGAGACTTGCCTGGGTTTTGTGATGGGGTTTTGTTCTAGAACTCCTCTGTTGCTTTGATATCAAATATACAGGCAAGAGAAATTGGTGGCAGGTTTTTTGTGAATTACACGTGAACAGAAGTTACTTGTGCATCACTCTGTAATGCTTTGCTGTTTACTGCTGCTGGTTATTTCTCCTGGTGGACAGAGACACAGGTAACTGACTTACTGTCATTTTTCACCACTCCTCCATTTCACTGCCAGACGTCATTCCTCACAGCTCATTTGGATTTGTCCTGCACTGACATCCCAGTCCCTGGGCTCTGAGGACCTCACCTGTGTGTGTATTTCCTAGACAGCTTTGGAGCTTGTGTGGCAATAGTCACTCTCCTTGCCCACCGGGGCACAGCAGGGATTTCTGATCCTGGCCGTGTCCCTCCCAGCCCTGGCTGCTAAAACATCCTCCCACACAGCAAAGGGATGTTTGCAGTGCTCAGCTCCCGCTCCTGCACAAGGGACACATTCACCTGCTCACGAGCATCCCTCGTGTGGTGGGAGCTGGGAGCCCTTGCTGCTCATTCCCTTTCTGCTCTCCGTGCCAGAGCAGAGAAATGCCACCCCCAGTCCGTGCACCATTGCTTTGTGGAAGTAATCCTTGTTGTCCTGGAGCTTTCCTTCGAGATTCGTGGGGCAAAGACCCGTGCACTCCAGTAATGGGCTTTTCCTTCCAAATTTCCTTCTCAGGGTGAGATGATCAACAACATAGAGAAGAACGTGATGAATGCGACGGATTACGTGGAGCACGCCAAGGAGGAGACAAAGAAGGCAGTTAAATACCAGAGCAAGGCACGCAGGGTATGTTGTCTTTCTTGACTGTGCTGGGCAGTATTTTCATTCAGCACAGGCACATTTCCAGTGTGAATTATTTTGCTGTAGTTAATATTGGTAATTTATAATACCAGCAGAGGACTATGAGAGCGGACCAGCAGTTCCTGCACAGCTAAGGGTGTGTTCAGAGTTTTCCACTCAGAGCTGCCATTACAGAGTGTAAAAAACCCCCAAAGAAGAATTAATGTGTTATTCCAGTGGATAAATTCACATGATTTCTTATCAGCTTTCACAATACCTTAAATTATTCTGATTCTAAATAACCTTAGAAGTTTTTAGCTGTTTATCACAAGTAAATTTACGTGGATTTAAAGCTATAAAATCTATTTGCTAGCAGGCAAAATAAAAGTGCTTTTGCTGAAATAGGCTTATGTTTTTAAAATTCTGCTTGTAATTTTTAGTTTTACAGATAAATTAGGGGGCTCTTCCCTCTGGAAAGGGTGTGGATTGTGCCATGACACTGGATTTGTGCAGGACTTGAGTTCAAAGGAATGTTCCAGCACTTTCCACGGCACTTGTTTGTTTCAGTGGCTTTCTTCCCATCAGACACCAAATAATATATTCTGATATCAGACTACTGAGTAGTTTATTTTTGCATTCTCATTTCCCCTTTGCTGTGCTGTGCAGTTCAGGGAGGCTCATTATGGTGAGCTGGGTTTGAGGGAATAATTCATTTTCTGTAGATTGGGATCTACACAGAGATACCACGCCTGATCCCTTACAAAAGATCCTTTCAGAGGGGTTAAAAGAGCCACTTAATATGTATGTAAATGGTGCTTGTATCATCTCTGATAACTGTACAGGCGTTAATCACATGAATTTACCTGCTTAAAAATGTTAATTCTTACATTTGCAAGATGATACAGATGAATCTATCTCGATTTAAGGATACAGGGGGCTTTAATAAAAGTGCTTGTGGATCTAAAAAGTACTTGAAAATTTGAAAATAAATGCAAAGTCTTAATGTGCTTAATATTAATCCTGCCTTGTTTTTTGACAGAAAATGTGGATAATTATCATTGTGTCAGTGGTGTTGATTGCCATAGTAGCTCTAATTATTGGTTTGTCTGTGGGTATTCGGTGATGCTTGGATAACCTCAGCATGCATGGCTTCCTGCCACTGTGGCAGTAAGTAACTAATCAACTAATTTGGCTCTTCTTCTCCTCTCTGTGTTCTTCTGCTCACCCTCACTGTGTGCCCAGGGCCCCGGGGAGGGCTGGGGGACGTGGTGGCCCTGCTCCCTGTGCCCCTGGCAGGTCCTGTGTGTGTTGTGTGTGCTGTGTGTGGGTATTGCTTGTACCTGTGACAGGTCCTGTGTGTGACTGATACTGCAGGGACCCTGCTCCCTGTGCCCCTGGCAGGTCCTGTGTGTGCTGTGTGTGCTGTGTGTGCTGTGTGTGNTGCCCCTGGCAGGTCCTGTGTGTGACTGATGCTGCAGGGACCCTGCTCCCTGTGCCCCTGGCAGGTCCTGTGTGTGCTGTGTGTGCTGTGTGTGGGTATTGCTGTGCCTGTGACAGGTCCTGTGTGTGCTGTGTGTGCTGTGTGTGGGTATTGCTGTGCCTGTGACAGGTCCTGTGTGTGCTGTGTGTGCTGTGTGTGGGTATTGCTGTGCCTGTGACAGGTCCTGTGTGTGCTGTGTGTGCTGTGTGTGGGTATTGCTGTGCCTGTGACAGGTCCTGTGTGTGCTGTGTGTGCTGTGTGTGGGTATTGCTGTGCCTGTGACAGGTCCTGTGTGTGCTGTGTGTGCCTGATGTGGATATTGCTGTGTGACCCTGTGCCCCTGACAGTTCCTGTGCGTGCCTGATGTGGGTACTGCAGTGACCCTGTGCCTGTGACAAGTCCTGTGTTTGCTGTGTGTTCCTGACGTGGATGTTGTGGCTGATGTGGGCATTGTGGCTGCTGGGGATGCTGGTGTGGCACGGTGACCCTGAGAGGTGCTGTGTGTGACAGTTCCTGTGTGTTCCTGGAGTGGATGTTGTGGCTGATGTGGGCATTGATGTGGCACAGTGACCCTGACAGGTGCTGCATGTTCCTGGTGTGGGTATTGCAGTACCTGTGACAGGTCCTGTGTGTGCCTGATGTGGGAATTGTGCCTGATGGGGACACTGAGGTGGCACGGTGACCCTGACAGGCCCTGTGTGTGCTGTGTGTGCCTGGTGTGTGCATTGTGGCTGCTGGGGACACTGAGGTGGCCCAGTGTGTGACCCTGTGCCCCTGACAGTTGTGTGTGCCTGGTGTGTGCATTGTGGCTGGTGTGTGCATTGTGGCCGCTGGGGACACTGAGGTGGCACGGTGACCCTGACAGGCCCTGCCCAGGGCACACAGAGCAGCCCCTGCCTCCCCCAGCCCCACGAGGAGGCACCGACAGCCCCGGGCTGGCTCCCAGCTCCTGGAATTGTTGTTTTTGTGCTGGAAGTTCACAGCAGCNCCCTGCTGGGACCTGCCCAGGGCACACAGAGCAGCCCCTGCCTCCCCCAGCCCCACGAGGAGGCACCGACAGCCCCGGGCTGGCTCCCAGCTCCTGGAATTGTTGTTTTTGTGCTGGAAGTTCACAGCAGCAAACAACGTGCGATACTGAAACACTTGGGACTTTGTCCAGTGGGGGTTTAAGTAGAGTCTTTAAAACGTGGGTGTCTGCAGCCATGAAACTGGCTGTTACGGCTTGGAGAACATCTTCAAATTTCTTACCTTGAAACTGTTCAATAATGCCGGACTGAATGAAACAGTGGGAGATAACAATGTGTTCAGGACATGAGGTTTCTTTCAGTGTTCATGTTTTTGCTGCAGTGAAGTCCCATTTCCTGCCCAGACAGTGCTCAGCCAGGCTAAGCAGGCAATAGCAGTTAGCTTTAACTTCCCTGAGTGCAGCAGAAATGCAGATTTTAACGTGCAGTGTCTTCAAGCTCCACACAGAACACCAGGAGCAGGTGCCAGTTCAGACAGCTGATCAGAAATTCACATTTCTGTACTAACACTCCTTTAACATCTCAGTTTTTGTTTTGGAGGTTGTTCTCAGCCCTGATTTGTGGGCTGGGAGCAGAATTCACCTGCAGTCAGAAATACCTGGCCCAGAGTCACACCTTGAGGCATTCACACAGAACCATCTCTCCTTTTTTAACCCCTGCAGCTCCTCTGAGCTCTTTCCTGCACAGTGTTCCTACTGACCCTCTGCTGACTCCACCAAGGGTGCAGCTGTAAAGGTCTGAGCAGGCTGCAAATATTTATCCAAGGAGGGTGGCAGCGAGCAGTTACTTAGCCTTGACCTACCTCTGTCTCTAACGATGTTTACAGAGGTTGGGCAGGAGTTACAACCATTATTCTCTGAAGGAAGGCAGAGGAATGTTGCACAGATGGTTCTGTCTGGTGGCCGTGGTTACATGTGTGTTACAAACAGGAAACGACAGGGAACCTTAGCAGTGATTGCTCCTTAGGAGGAAAATCCCAGAACTCAGCCTGGGTCAGCGTTGCCGAGGCTCTGAATAGATTTAAACAATTGTGTCTCCGACAGAGTATTTCAGTCTTTGACTTTTCTTTCTTTTCCCTGCAGAAACTGATGTTCATGATAATATGTGTAAGTGTATTGCTTCTGATACTTGGAATTATCCTAGCAACAACTCTGTCCTAGCAAGCACATTCCAAGAGTTACCAGCCTTGAGGAGCTCCAGGACACCTGCAGCAAAACCAAACCTTTCCACAGATGTTGCCTTACCCTGGCCCGCGGTGACGACCCGGCACTAATGGCTAAAAATGAAAACAAAATCACTCGGAATGTTTACTGATAGATGAAGATCAGAGTGTGGTGGGGTGTGTGTGGATTGTATATCAGGCACTGGGGAGACTGAAACTTGCTCTTGAGCTAAGGTAACTTAGGGGTTTTCACATCTCAGTGTTACAGTTGAAATAGGGAGTTGAGAGACAATATATTGAGTTTTGCCTGTTTGGCTTTTTTCCCTATTGCTAACCTGACTCTAATCATGACTTTCAGTACCTTGCCAGTGCTGCCTTTGTTGGCACTCTTGTGAATATTTTTATGAGATGTAGCCTTGTGTTTAAGTGTATTAATTATTTAGTCACCCTAACCTATTCAAACTTCATGCTTTTTCTCCAACAAGTGCTAAAATATTTTACCCTGAAAAGACTACTCATTTAACTGCCTAGTGCATTACACTTGAGAAGAAAAAAAGAAAAAAAAAAGCTTTTTTTACACTTGCCAGTTTTTTTTTTAATTTTTTCTTTCAAGGTTAACTGCTTTAAATACTTCTTTCATGGTTAATAACAAGTTAGCTGCAACATTTCTGGTAAAAGCTCTGAAACGCTGAATTTGCACTTGAGCAGGTAATTTCACAGGTAATTCTTGTGCAGAGGAGACTGATGGATCAGCTCAGCCTCCTTGCTCACCTGAGTATGGCAGAAATGACTTTACAAAGCCAAATCAAGTTTCCTTGTTCCGGAGTTTGCTGATGTTGATGTGTGAGTGCAGCACACGGGGATGAGCTCCCCCAGAGGAGTTGAGAGTTAACACCGACTAAGACACTGATTTGTTTGTCTAACAAGTGTGAAGTGTTTTGGTGTGGTGCCTTTTGTGATGCCAGAGAGCTTCAGAGAGCCCAAATGTACCCCAATAACTGCATTTCGTGTTACAGGTTATTTTTGTATCTTTGTGTGTAAAGTATTTGTAACTTGGCTTCGTGGCTCCTCGTTGTTTGAGCATATCCCTGTAGATATGTAGATACATTTACACTCTCAGAGAAGTGGGGGAGAGGATCATTTGTGCCTTTTTAAACACAAAAGTCTAAAACTACCCTCATCAGCGTTCTCAGATACTCAGCTCTCGTGTTGACTGCAGTCACTCAGTCCTGCAAGTTCAGAGTCCTCAAACTGAGGTTTTGTTGGAAGTGTCTGAGATCGAAGTTACTCAGTAAGTGAGAATTCAGACTTCAGCAAAGTTTACAACTCCTATTGTATGTATGAATATCCCTGCTTTGCTGTCCAGGTATACTGTGAATATGCTGGAGCTATTCAGATGTCAGACGTGTTTAAAAAAGAAAACAGATGTTGTTATTACTGTTATTATTACTGGTCTCTACAAGTCAGCCATAAAGAAGTCGCTTGAAGAATTCGGCTTCAACAATGAACAAATTTCTTTTACCTCTGAGTCCAGAATGCTCACTGGTGTTTGTGGGGAAGTTTACATGCAGAGTAAGGAAGGATTGGTTGCCTTAATGCTCATTCTAGGTAAATGTTTTTTATTCTGTAGTTTTCTAGATTTTTATCAGTAAATATTATTTATACAGATATGCAAATTAGATGGGGAAAAAAATCACTCCTGCTGTTGAGCAGCTGGTCATGTAAACTGACCCCCAGAGCCCTGTCGTGTGGAAGTTTTCCCTCTGTGATGCAGCAATCTGCCCATCAAGACCAGAAATTGGAATAGGCTGCTCCACAGTTTTCTGTCCTTGTTGACCAGCTGCCTCAGTGAGTTTGTTTTCCAGCAAAACAGACCTTTTCACATGAACCTTTGTTTGGTTCATACTGGAGGGGGTGAATCTCTAACCTGTGCACTAATAAACTCATCCAAGCGAGTCTCCCGTGTCTGTCTGGGGTCACTGGGGTCACTGGGGGAATATCCCAGGGGGTGTTTGGGTGAGGCTGGGGGGTTTTTGTAAACTTACATCAAACATGGGAAGGTGTTGTCTTCTGCAGCTTTTTACTGGGAAAGGTGTAGAGATCATTATGAGGAAAACAATGGGATATGTTAACTTGAGCTGTGCCCGTGGGGGAGTTTTTTAGAGAAATGTTGAGGTGAGAACCCCCAAGGTTTCACTGAGTGCTCTCCCCAAGGTTTCACTGAGTGCTCTCCTCATGCAGAAACAATTTGTGGGAACTGCTGGAACAGTGTGGCAGCAGTGAGGGTTTGAGGTTTGATTAAAGCACTTAGAAAATGCCCAATTAATGCCCGTCACTGAACACACAGGGAATGTGTTGCATGGCCGGGGTCTGTGAAGTTTTATACAGTTGGTCTCCTGATCTCAGCATTTCCCCTGCACAGGTTTCAGGGGGTTCAGTGGCATTTCCCACCCCCGGGGATTTGGGCACGATGCAGGAATGGGACCTGGCAGGGTGAACCTTTGTGTCCCTGATCAAACCCGGCTGCTGGGCAGGAGGGCTGCTGGCCCTTGGAGCAGGGCTGGGCTCTGCTGTTCATTTATTTGGGGTTTTAAATTGAGCAAGTGGAAAGCAAAGCCTTTGAGTGCTGGCAGGAGGGAGACAGAGCCACTTCAGTCAGGGCTCCCCCTCAGCTCTGAGCTCTTAATGCTGCAAATTTCAGTGGGATGGGAAGGCTCTCAGAAAACACAATTAATTCTAATGGTACAGTTCTAATTGTACTCTTCCAGGCCTTCCCTGGGACTTCTGATTTAAGCACAGCTACCAGTCTGGACCCGAGTCTGGGGAAAAGCTCCGAGACCTGAAGAGTATTCAGTGAGAGCAATTAACATCAACTTAAAGCTTGAGAGAAAATCCCATCGCTGCCAGCTGCAGCCCTGGGCCCACAGCCCTGCCCTCAGAGCTCTGGGACAGGGAATTTGGGGTGCTCTGGGGCAGGTCCTGGGCGGTTCTGTGTCCCACAGGGGGTTTGGGGCAGGTCCTGGGCAGTTCTGTGTCCCACAGGGGGTTTGGGGGGATTTGGGGCAGTTCTGTGTCCCACAGGGGGTTTGGGGCAGGTCCTGGGCAGTTCTTTGGGGCAGGTCCTGGCTGTTCTGTGTTTCAAATGCTGATTTTTTCTCTGCTGTGCCCTTTCCCTCTCAGGGTTGGGTGGTTGCTGACTTGCTCTGCAGAGTTGCTGTTTTCCCCTTGGTACCTAATTTCTTCAATGAACTTCTGGAAAAGGCCTTTTAAAAGCCCAGGCTGGGGAGTGTCAGCCTTCTGCAGTGCTCCAGAGTGACTTGGGACCTGACCAGGAAAGTATTTGTCACTTTTTTATGCCATTACTTTAATTACTGGCAGTACTGACAGAATGCTGCTAAAAAAAGGTGCTTTCCCAAATGCAGACCTTCTCAGCTGTTGAACCATCTAATTGTGGGGCTCAGATTTTCTGCCCATTCCTTACCCTGCCCTGGCTTTCCTTTTGTTTAGGCTGTGGCTTTTAGAGGTGTCATTTCTGTTAACAGTGAATTTGTTCTGGTATTAGCAGTGCAGGGAATGGCAGTATGTGGTTACTGGAGAGGGACACCATCCCTGCTGAGGATGATCTTGCTTCTCTCCATGCTGCTGCCAGCCAGCTTTAAATGGGTTTTTAAATGTTTTTAAATATAGCTGCCAGCAAGGGAGGCTGACTGCAGCACAGAGCACGCTGAAGGAAGAAATACATACATTAAAAATCCAAACAAACTGCTCCCAACCATCTGAAAATCTGAAAAAAAAATAAAAAACCCATTTCAAAACATCCTGGGTTTGAATCAGTCCGTACAAGCTCACATTGCATTTCCAGCGTGCTCTGCCTCTGATTTCCCCTTCTGGCAATTTATTCAGAGCAGAGTTAGTGGGTAGAATCTCAGAGGAGAATAAAAGCCAGTGTTTTGAGAACTAATGAAGTAATTATCTAAAGCATTATTTACAATGATTATTTAGAAGATAATGAGACCCTTTAATTATGTTTGTTCTGCAGAGCTAGCCGTTCAATAATTCAGGGTGTTGCCATACAATTTTCTCTGTTTGCTTTGCGCGGTTTTTGTTTGGGAGAACGTCACATTTTTGTTCTGTGCGTGGAGCACAAACCCGGGCCCCCTGTGGGCATTGCCTGGTGCACAGAAATCACCTGCTCACCTGGGCTGGCCCTTCGGGGTCAGGGTTTTGGAACAAAAGCAGTGCCGGGTGAAGGGAAGGCTGTTCAAGGCTGCTCTGGCTTCATTCCTGTGCAGGCACAGCTGGGAGATTTCCACACTCCCATTACTCCGCTGATGTCCTGTCAGCGTTTCTCTCCCTGCAGCCGAAGCCTGACTCGTGGTTTATTTTCATCTGGGGGGCCGTGATGGGGATGTTTCAAAGGCGAGAGGTTTTTAGGGGAGCTCATTTGTGTGCGAGGAGCTCGGAGCGTCCTTGACATCTCAGGAGCCGCCTCTGTGAAAATAAACCATCCTGCTCGAGCCCACGGGCAGCAGTGCTCTTGGGTTCTGTGTCACACGGGGGTTTGGGATGGTTTGGGATGGTTTGGGGCAGGTCTGTGTCACACAGGGGTTTGGGATGGTTTGGGGCAGGTCTGTGTCACACGGGGGGTTTGGGATGGTTTGGGGCAGGTCCTTGGGCAGGTCTGTGGGGCAGGTCCTGGCCGTTCCGTGTTTCAAATGCTGCTGATTTTTTCTGCCTCACCAACGAGATGTTTTGTGGTGCAGGATGTGCCTCCAGTGTGCAAAACAATCAGTTAAATCCCCAAATCCTGCAGTCCGGTGGAGAGCTGAACACGTGGAGATGCTTTTTGAAACCAAGTGTGGCCAACAGGCACAGTGAGAACGCAGCTTCTTGTGAGCTCCAAAGCCACCACCTGACACTTCACGGAGTCCTCTGGCTGCAAACTTGGGACATTTCAGTCTTGCCGTGCTGTGATCACAATTCCAGCACAGAAATTTCCCAGAGCCTGTGGGACTTTTGCTCCTGGGTCACTTTGGGTGTCCTGTGGGGCTGAGCTGCAGATGCAGTTNGTTCTGGGGCAGTTCTGTGTCACACGGGGGGTTTGGGATGGTTTGGGGCAGGTCCTTGGGCAGGTCTGTGGGGCAGGTCCTGGCCGTTCCGTGTTTCAAATGCTGCTGATTTTTTCTGCCTCACCAACGAGATGTTTTGTGGTGCAGGATGTGCCTCCAGTGTGCAAAACAATCAGTTAAAGCCCAAATCCTGCAGTCCGGTGGAGAGCTGAACACGTGGAGATGCTTTTTGAAACCAAGTGTGGCCAACAGGCACAGTGAGAACGCAGCTTCTTGTGAGCTCCAAAGCCACCACCTGACACTTCATGGAGTCCTCTGGCTGCAAACTTGGGACATTTCAGTCTTGCCGTGCTGTGATCACAATTCCAGCACAGAAAATTGCCCCAGAGCCTGTGGGACTTTTGCTCCCGGGTCACTTTGGGTGTCCTGTGGGGCTGAGCTGCAGATGCAGTTTTTGGGAACCAGCCTCTTTCCCTGCAGGGAAGATGTTTCACTCGAGGAAAGGTGTTTATCCCCACAAGAAATTATCCACAATAAGGATCCCAGTTTAATATCCGTGTCTCTCCCCGGGCTCTCCCACAGGGCTTGCCTGCTCTGCCTTTATATTCCCCACATCTGCCGTCCCCGTTTGCGGTGAGCTGATGTCACCGCCCCGGTGCGAACATCCCAAACCTCCATTGTTAGAAATAATTACAGCTCCTTTTCATGTTCCCCGCACTGAAAACCTCCTGAGCTGCCCACCAAGGGCCACGCCGATCCGAAATAAATCAATTTGCGTGTGCGGAAGGGCACATTTAGACTCCTCCTACAGCACGGAGCGATTTCTCACCGCGGATTTACAGTTCCTCAGGAGTCACTGGATTTAAAAAAGGCTCACCCAAAATGAGGTTCAGACCCACTCCAGGAGCCACAGCGAGTTCCTGCCGGGGGTTTTCAAAGGGCTCAGCAGGACGCTGAGGAGGGCAGGTCTGACAGGGGCTGCAGGGCTGGGGCGTTTGGGGTGCAGAGATCCCGCCCCGGGGGTTTGGGGTGATTTTGGGGTGCAGAGATCCCGCCCTGGGGGTTGGGGGTGATTTTGGGGTGCAGAAATCCCGCCCTGGGGGTTTGGGGTGATTTTGGGGTGCAGAGATCCCGCCCTGGGGGGCTTGGGGTGATTTTGGGGTGCAGAGATCCCGCCACGGGGGTTTGGGGGGTGATTTTGGGGTGCAGAAATCCCGCCCTGGGGGGCTTGGGGTGATTTTGGGGTGCAGAAATCCCGCCCTGGGGGTTTGGGGTGATTTTGGGGTGCAGAAATCCTGTCCCAGGCCTGCAGCTCCCACAGTCACAGCTCTGAGCTCTGAGCTCTGCCCAGGGCTGGCAGCTGAGCTCTCCTGTGCTCCCCTGACTTTGGGACTATTTATAGATGGATTTTGTCAGAGTTCCCATTCCTACAGTTCCCCCATAATGGGTTTTTGGGCTGGGTTTTCCTTCCAGCGTGAGGCAAATAAAGCCATGGAACAAATCAGTCCTAGAAACAAAACGTAAATGCACAGGACGATGAAATTCAGCAAGTGTTGACATGAATAAAATAAATGAAATAAATTAACAGAAATTACTCTAAGCTTCAGGTGAGTTTTGAGAAACACAAAGGCAAATTCCCTGTTTCCCTGCAATCCTGCTGGGCTCACGTGTCCCTGTGCACGGGCTGGGTTTAGGTCGCGGATCTGCTTTCCATGATTTTCCTCCCCGGAGCTGGTTCATTGCTGAGGGAAGCGTGTGCTGAGCACGGTGACTCAGACCTGTGGGCCAGGATGCTTTTCTTGGGTTTCACTGAGCGCTCTTGTCATCCCACACAGATATAAATAAGTGCCCCCGTTGACTTCCCCACCATTTATACCAGAGCAGTGAATGTGCCATTATTTAAATTGCATTAAAATATCTTCTCTGTGCTTGAAGGGAGCTGTTCCATTCACATCTGTTACAACCTTGGAAGTTCTGCCCTCACACCCTGACACCCACAGCACAGGCCAGTAAGGCACAGGAGAAAAATAAAATAAAATAAAATAAAATAAAATAAAATAAAATAAAATAAAATAAAATAAAATAAAATAAAATAAAATAAAATCTGGACTGAATTGCTGTGAATGATCAGTCACTGGACCATCCTGAGATGTGACTAGAGAAAAGAACAAACCCCAAACTCCCTTTCCCACGAACATCAGTGGGAAACATCGAACATCGGGCATCAGTGAAATATTTCTCCCACTCAGAGCAGCAGCGGCTGCTGGCCCTGCAGCCTGTGCCCGACTCTGGGAGCAGCAGAGGAGCAAAGGAGCCTCCCTGGGAGCTCCAGGAAGGAAGGAAGGAAGGAAGCCCTGCTGTGACTTCTGCTCGTTCCTCACCACCCACTCCTGTCTGAATGGCAATAAACTGCTTTTCCCGAGCAAAAGGGGAGCATTGTCCTGCCTGACCCCGAGCTGCCGGGCACGGCCCACAGCATCCCTGGGGAATGCAGCATCCCTGGGGAATTCAGCATCCCTGGGGAATTCAGCATTCCTGGGGAATTCAGCATCCCTGGGGAATTCAGCATCCCTGGGGAATTCAGCATCCCGAGCAGGGTCTTCCGTGGTCCAGCACGGCCTGGGGAACGCAGCATCCCGGGAGAGCTGCAGGTCCTAAAAACACCAGAAAATCCTCCCCCCAAAACCCCAAAAATCCTCCCAAAAATCCCCCCTCCAAAAGCTGGTTCCCGCCGAGCTGCGGGCGCTGCGCGGGGCGGGCACAGAGGCAGCGGCGCTCTGTTGCCATCCTGTGGTGGATCCATCGGTGTCCCTTCAGGCACTGAGCCTGGCCGGGATCTGCTGAGGGGNGAAAAAGAAAAAGAAAAAGAAAAAGAAAAAGAAAAAGAAAAAGAAAAAGAAAAAGAAAAAGAAAAAGAAAAAGAAAAAGAAAAAGAAAAAGAAAAAGAAAAAGAAAAAGAAAAAGAAAAAGAAAAAGAAAAAGAAAAAGAAAAAGAAAAAGAAAAAGAAAAAGAAAAAGAAAAAGAAAAAGAAAAAGAAAAAGAAAAAGAAAAAGAAAAAGAAAAAGAATTTGTCTGCTTTTCATTTCCTTGTGTCATCCCTATCTCTTTGCCTGTGATTGATCAGGCAAGATTTTCTCTTACTCACTTACAGCTTGAATGAAATGTCTGAGGAAGAAAACGTTCAAATAAAGCACTGATGCTATGATTTTTGAAAGAATTTGAATTAAATTCTTCCCCTCAGACAAAGCTTTAGCAGGAATGACATGAAAAATGTATTTTCTCCTTACCGGGCTGTCAAGCCTTCAGCTCCACTGACACTGTCATCCAATAACGCTGCTGTCATCACAAAAACAATCTCCACAGCTCTGCCTCCAAAGCAGGAAATGCACTTTGTAATGGGAACTCCCAACATCTGCAAAACAGCAACAAACAGCCCCAAGGCATAAAGGGTCTGGAGATCCAACTGCTGCAAGGGGCGTGTGAAGGACCCAAATGCAGCTGGGATTCCCGAGGGTGGGTAAAAACCCAGTTCTGTTCTGGTGTCAAACTGTGCTGGTGACCAGTGACAGTGAAAACAGTTCATTGACGGGTGTGTTAAACCCAGAGTATTTATCTGTGCGTTTCTCATCCAAACAGAGAATTGACACAACATTTAACACCAATAAGCCGTGTGGGGAGGAGAGTTTGGGTCTGAATCCACAGCATTTCTGGTTTAGACTCAGGACTTTGACTGAGGATCTGAACTTGTCCTTTGGAACGCTCCGTGGCATTTCTGTGCTTTGTATTTCCACCCCAACACCAAGTTTATTGCCATGCAAACAGGTGTGGGGGGTGTTGGGGTCTTGGCACTGTCTGGTCCTGATTCTGAGCCCTTGGCACAGCAGCAGCCCACGGGAGAGGAATAACTCCCAGCTCCCAAAGCTGGGACTGCCCAGCTCCTCTCCCTCTGAGAGGAGACAGGTTTGTCTTCACAAACAAACTCTGGCTCTGCTGGGAGGTAAAACCAGCACTGAGAGAGAAAAGAAACCATGGGGAGGGTTCCTCTGGTTGATGAATGGAGAAGAAGATATTTGCCTTTACAAACAAACTGGAGGTTTGCTGGTAAATGAAGCTGGATATTGAAAGGTGAAAGAAAGAATGGGGGAAACCCATAAATTCCATAAGAATTAAAAATGAAAAGGGGGGTTATACATGAAAAGGGAATTTTAGGTATCAGGCTCTTGGGGAAGTCTGTCTTTTGTTCTCCCTCTTCCTCCAAGGAGTGTCTATCAGAAGGGAGGGTCATTCCCTGGGGATTGCTGTTCTGGGGGATTCCATGGCACACAGGGCTGGGATTCCCTTTGTCTCTCAGCAGAGCTGTTACACGTGTTATGTGTATTTGTACGTGCCAGTGGCCCATCAACAGCAGCCAGAAAAGATTATTATCAACTATATACTTGGTGCTGATATTTGGCCACACAAATTACCAAAACAATAATAAAACGTTTATGATAATAAATCCTACCTCCTTACAGTTCCAGTAAAATGTCAGTTCTCATCTGCTGTGGCAAAACGAGTTGCATATGTCAAATTTTCATGACTCAAATTGCTAAACATGTTCTTGAGACAAAGAATATGTTTTGAAACCTTCATAGCTGCCAGTCTGTGCTGGTAGTTCAAAAAAACCAGTTGCTATTTTACTTTCAGAGTGACTTAGTCTAATTTATTCATGTAATTTTCCACATTTTTCAAACAGGGCTTTCAGAAAGTTGATGGGAATGAAGATATTTATCCATGTATGAACCCCCAGCACACAGATACACGTTTGAAACCCTCCCATGGGCGGGAAGGAGGGGCTGGTTTGGCTCAGTGGGACACGCCAGTAACTCCATTTCACAGTGGTCTGACATGTTTTCGAGTCCCAGGTTGGCCTGGCAGAGTTTTGTTTTGTTTGTACAAAGGCACACGAGGGAACAGCCACGTTCCTGGGCCAGTCACATCCCCAGAACACCACCTGGGATATTCTGGGAGCCCTCGTGCCCTGGGCTGTGCTGGGTGCTGGGGAAGGGTGGGAAGCTCTGACAGAGCACTGCAGGTTGAAGTTTGGACAAAGCTCAACTGAGGGGAAAAATCTGACCTGCCAAAATTAGATTAAAAAAAAAAAAAAAAAAAGCCATTTATGCCAGAAACTGGTTATAAAAGTGAGAGTGCCTTGCCTGATGATCAGAGCCACAATCTAATCTGGGAATGAACGTCTGAACCTGGCTGGGAACAGCTTTTCACCCAGAAAATGCCAGAGTTTTGTGCTTCTGCTGCAGCCATGAGTAATCTCAGGTCATTTGGGGCTGAGATCTGCACAGCAGAGAGGCCTTGGGGACCTTATTTGGAGATTTTGGACTCCTCACCCAGAAAATTCTCGTCTTTCTAGGCTGTGCCAGCGCAGAGCTTCAGGGAGACAGCACAGATTGTCTGAGAACCTTCTCCTCATCTGCTCCTCCCGCACCCCCACGTCACCAGGGCCCAGATCTGGATGTTCCATCCCCGGGATGAGGGACAGATCCTTCACAGCAGCTGCTCTGCAGATCTCACCGTGACCATGATTTAATTCCAGGCTCCCAAGAGAAACGTGTTTAATGTCAGTGGAGTGCAGTGGTGGCTCTCAGCTGCTGGGAGCTTTGGGTGCCCGAACAGACGGTGGCTGGAGCTGCTGCACCCAGAAATGCAGACAGGGCCAGTCTGGGGTGATTCCTGATCATTCAGAGCTTCACTGGAAATCCAGATAGGGCAAAACTTGAGCCAGAGACCATCTGACAAATCCCTCTTCTTCCAGAGCTCCCAATTCCTTCCAGAGGAGCACCAGGTGCTGGCAGTTCCTGGAGAGCAAAGTGCTCCCTGTGCACTTCAGCTTCAGAAAGAAATCAGGCCTGAGGGGAGATCTGCCTCCTCTTGTTCATCCCAAACCCTCCTGAAAATTCTCCTGCTCTTCCTCATTTTGCCTGTGGGTAAAGCCATGGGAGGAGGGCTGGTGTCTGAAAAGGAGCTGTAGAAAGGCATTATTGGACTGAGGGGTGCATTTCTCTGTAGGAAAGGCATTATTGGCCTGAGGGGTGCATTTCTCTAGATACTGTAACAGAATTCAATAAAATAGTGCCTTGAGAGTGCCGTATTTCCTTCCCCTGTAAAATACTGAAAGGGAAACACAGAAATGCCACTCAGTATAATTCAGATGTTTCCTTGGTGATTTAACCTTCCTCGGCCTGGGGAATTCAGTTGTGTTGTGGTGAAGGCACTCCCAAAGTGACCGGATTCTGCCACCTGGATCATCTCTGCTCAGGAGAGACCAGGAGCAAAAAACAGAGAGAACGACTGAAGCTGGGTGCCTAAAATCCGATTTATTTAAATTCTTTCCCTGTATCCCCTCACAGCGTCTCCCTGTGCCCCCCGGGGAGATGCTGCCGCGCCTCACAAGTTCTGTGGGACCGCGTCGCCCCCGTTTTCCCGGGAAGGGGCGCGGCACAGGGGCCGGGATGCTCCAGGTAATCCGCCTTAACTCCGCTCCGCATCGGCGCCGCTGCGCCTTCCACTGGGCAAGGCCGGGCGGCGGAAAATCCCCGCGGCATCTCCCGTTCATTGGTCCGCGCCC
>VXBN01014238.1:97470-116538 GCA_013397395.1 Sinosuthora webbiana | reverse complement strand
GATGGATGGAGGGATGGATGGAGGGAGGGATGATGGATGGATGATGGATGTATGATGGCTGGATGATGGATGGAGGGATGGAGGGATGGAGGGATGGAGGGATGGATGGATGGATGGATGGATGGATGGATGGATGGATGGAGCTGCTGGTGCTCAGAGCCCAGGAGGATGGAGCTCAGAGCTGGCTCTGAAGCAGCAGCACAGGCCCTGGCCCCTGTGTGCTGCCTGTCCCTGCTCTGTCACACTCACTCCGGGTAAAATCTGACTTTGTGCTCTCCCCACTCCCCTGCCCCCAGCCCTGCACAGTGTGGAGCCTCAGGAACGTTCCCTGCCAGCTCCAGGAGTGTGTTCCTCCCCTTCCCTCTTGTTTACTGCTTGCTAATTAAATTTTGTAGGTGGCAGTTTGGAATCTTAGTGGGCCGTGTCATGTGGCTGCTAATGCTCTGCAGATCTCTATTACATAACCTTTAAGTAGTTTGGGGAAATGTGCTTGTGTCATCCCGGGCCTGACAGAAGGCTCTGTCTGCAGCCAGCAGCCTGAGCGGGTTTTTTATGTTCCATGACTGGGGAAATCTTGTGGATGGTTTGTTCTGGCACAAGATTTGTGCCCTCGCTTGTCAGGTCAATCGTTCTCCCTCTGCCGAGATGCTTTGCCGCGGCTCTGCCTCCCCTGCAGGGCAGAGCAGGGAGGGGCTGCGTTTAAACACTCCGCCCTGCCAGGTAATGACAAACAAACGTTAAATCGGGATGCTCGGGGCCCTCGGCCTCTCCGAGAGCTCCGCTCAGCCCGGTTCCGAAGTGAGCCGAGCACAGAACCAGCACAGAAATCCCCTCAGCTGGTCCCCCAGCCCTTCCGCTCCCACAGCTCTTGGCCGGGCTGCTTTTCTTTGTGCCAAATGGAAACAGGAATCGATGCAGGGTAAGAAATGCCACGTAGGGACGATCAGTGTTTAATGCTCGGTAATTCATTAGGTTCTGCTTCGCTAAAGGGGCGTTTTGTAAACGACAGCAGCGTGCCGCTGACAGAGCAGGAGCTCTGCTCCTTCCTCCGGGCCAGAACCGGCTCCTGGGGAAACTTCACACACACAATTCCACACTCTTGTGGCCTAAAACATCTTCATACGTGTTCATACAGGTTTATACATGTTTATACATGTTTATATATATTCATACACCTTCATACACCTTCATACATCTTTATACATGTTTATATATATTTATACATCTTTATAAATCTTAATACATCTATATACACCTTCATACATCTTTATACATGTTTATATCTATTTATAAATCTTCATACATCTTCATATATATTTATACATCTTTATCCACTATCCAGTGCAGCTTCAGCCCTCCAGGGATGGAGCAGCCTGGCCCTGAGGGAAACTCCTGCAGGGAACAATTCTCACTTTGGTTTTCTGGCTGCGACATGGCCCTGGAGGCTGAGTCCTGCCTGTGGCCCTGGTTGTGCTCTCTGTAAACCACAGGAGATTTCTGCCTCTGCTGGGAGGGCTCAGGGGCACTGGGCTGCTGTGGTCTCCCAGTGAAAGTTGTAATTGGAGATGAGGAAGAACTGGATGAAACTTTGGGTGTTGTTTTGTGGTGTTTTTTTTTTTTTTTTTTATTTAAAGGATGTCAGATGACAAGTTTATAATCCTGTATAGAAATCTAATTGTGTGGACCTGCATTTTGTCCAGAGAAGCCCTTGGTCTGCAATTGCACTTTTCAGTAAGAAAACTCTTCACTGGGGGCTTCAGAATGGTGGTTTGATGTCATTCTGTCCATTCTGCAGAATTTTCAATGTGCTCCAGGTTTATTTATCTGATCATTCAGCAGGGTCAGTCAATGGAAATCCATGGGGACTGTTTGCAGAACCTGATCTAACATTTGTCCATTTTATTGCTTCTCTTAATTAAATGTTGTATAGGAAAGGAGGAGGGGGAAGTATTGATCTTCTAAAACCAGAGCTTTTTTTCTTGTTTCATTTTAAATTAACTGGCCATGTGCTACTCATAGTAATGAGTCTGCAAATGTATTAATCCTTTAAAAAAATTAGAATTATCATAACTCAGGGTGGCTGCAGTCAGTCTGTGTGTTCTGAGGGCTGCCTGTTCACCTCTGGGTGTACTGGAACTGTAAATGTCCCTCTGGAAGGGTCCCTGTGTTCAGCAGCCTTAAATCTCCTGTACAAATGTGTTTACCTTACAAAATGTATTTACCACACACTCCCTGTACTTCAGTAACCCTGGTTCATTTGAAGACTGAGCACAGCTCATGCTGCCGTGTCTCCATCCCTGGGGGCTCCTGGATGAACTGGAACCAGAGCCAAGAGGCAGCTGTAGAGCAGATTTGTGGGGTTTTGGGCAGGGCAGGTGGGTGGCTCTGCAGGCATTGATCCCATGCCAGTGAGAGTTTTGTCACCTTGGATATTGACAATTATTACTGGTAATTAAATTACCATAAACCCTAAAGCTTGTGCTCAGATTGCAACCCTTTTGAAAAATGTTTAATTTTTGCAAGTGCTGCCACAAGGAGATGGAGTGTACAGAGCTTCAAGCTGCTGGTATTTTTATAACACAGTGATACAAATATGCAGCTTTTTCTTGCCTTAAAATAGACAGAAGAAGAGAGGAAGAGGAGCTGTGCAGGGTGACGAGGGCTCAGGGGATCAGGCAGGGAATGAGGCTGCTGACCCTGGGGGTGTGTGGGGCTCAGGTGCTCCTGTGGGTCCTGTGGGGGGATTGCTCCGGGCAGGGAGGACTGAGCAGCACTGACAGCACAGTTTGTGTGCAGTGACAGACACACATTTCATTGAACAGAGCTGCCAGTGGTGACACAGCACTGTGTGACCCTGACAGTGACACCAGGAGCTGCAGCATTCCTCCCTGCAGGGAATTACATGTGTGTGACCCTGACAGTGACCCCAGGAGCTGGAGTGTCCCTCCCTGCAGGGAATTCCTGGGCACACGTGTGTGACACTGACACCAGCATCCCTCCCTGCAGGGAATTACATGTGTGTGACACTAACAGTGACACCAGGAGCTGCACTGCAGGGAATTACGGGAATTACATGTGTGTGACCCTGACAGTGACCCCAGGAGCTGGAGTGTCCCTCCCTGCAGGGAATTCCTGGGCACACGTGTGTGACCCTGACACCAGGAGCTGGAGGGAATTCCACACGTGTGTGACCCTGACAGTGACACCAGGAGCTGCAGGGAATTCCTGGGCACACATGTGTGGCCCTGACAGTGACACCAGTCCCTCCCTGCGGGGAATTCTCAGGCACTGAGCTCCTCCCAGCCCAAACCCCAGCTGGACACGGCACAGGGATGCAGCAGCTGAGGGGGCACGAGGGAAAAGCTTGTCCCTCCTCCTTCCCCAGGTTTATCCCTTTCAGATGTGCTCTGTTCCCCCTCTCTGTGCTTTGTGCAACTGAAATTTGGTCTGTTACAGAGAAAACTGCCAGAACCTTTAGTCAGACCACGCTGTTGGTTTTTACATATCAGTAATATATATATTATTTAGTATAAAATATTAATATTATTAATTAATTATAAATAAATATAATTTATTTAGTAGCCCTGAAGGGCCCATGCTGCTGTGGAGAAGGATGTTTTCTCACTCTGGTTTGCTGGAACCAAGTGACAGGGAATTTTCCCCAGTGCAGCTGGGTTATGCACTGTGGTGTGTGGATGGAACTGGCTGTAGTGGATTGGAAACTGGGAGCTGCTCCTGCAGCAGCAAAGCAAAGAGAATTTGTTCCAATTGCTGCGAGAGGCATTCCCCTGCCTGGCTCAGACACTGGGGAAACAACGGGGCTCTGACACCTTGCTAAACCCCCCCTGCTGTGCTGCCAGCAAGCATCCTGCCTCCTCTCCAAATGGGGAAATGCTCTTGTTTCTGTGCTACCTAACAGGACTCACTGCCTCCCCGTCCTCACTTGGTAATTTGTTTGTCAGACAGATTTGGGGGTTTGTGCAGCCAGTCTGAGCACTTTGGGTGGGCTTGACCTGGAGTTTTCTGGTCTCTCCTGTTCCTCTCTGACTGTAAATCATTGCTGATGGTTTATTCCCTCAGCCTGGGTAGTGCAGGTGGATGCTTTTGACCTCGAGGTCTCCAAACTGTAATTTCTGGGGATGTCATGGCTGGGATCTGAGTTATGCAGACCTGTGATGGGTGATGGAGAGGAACCTTAGATCTGCAGCTACAGCCTTAAAAATAAAGAAAAAAAGTCTTTTTTCAGCTGGGAGGGAGTTCTGCTGGTCCTATAAATCCTGCTGAGAATCAAGAGGTTGCTGGAGGTTTCTAAGGAAGGGTTTCTTCAGAGAAAATCAGGCCAGGCTTTGCCTTTCTTTTTCTGGAGTTTAGAAGAGAAGTGTATTTAAAGACATCCATTCTCTTCCTGCATGAACAGTGCCTTGAATTTAGCATGCTGTCTGCTCTGGAAGTTTATAAATGTAATCACTCAGCTGCAGATAGTTAAAACATTGATGGGCTCGGGCTGGCAGGGAGCCTGATCACTGTGCACATCCAAGGCACACCACAGCAGCACCAAACCAAGGAAAACCACAGCAACAATAAACCAAGGCACACCACAGCAGCACCAAACCAATCCTCACCACGTTAAACCAATCCTGACCACAGCAGCATCAAACCAACCCACACCACGTTAAACCAATCCACACCACAGCAGCATCAAACCAATCCACTCCACAGCAGCACCAAACCAATCCACACCACAGCAGCACCAAACCAGGGCACACAGCAGTGATAAAGAGGTAAGATATCCAGGAGAAACAGAATTTAGGCATAAGGAAAAACACTGTGAGCTCCAAGGAATGTTCAAAGTAACCACGCTCCTTCATTGATGGGAAGCGGGAAATTGCAACAGATCTCAGTTTCATTAAGTGGCTCCAAGGGGAGGATGGATGTACCTTGCATGCCATCAGTTCTGCCCCTTTGCTTCTACAGGATGCAGATGGAGAAAAAGAAAATCCTTTAACCCACCTTCATATAACTTCATAGGAAAGTCAAAACAAATAGATTCTCACGTCCTGGGCTCGGTTCTGGAGCTGTGGTGACACAGTTATTTACCCTGCCTTCATTCAGTGATTTAACCTCCCTGTATTCAAGGAGCTCCCTCGAGCAGGGCAGGTGGCAGCAGCTCTCCTGGGCACAGTCCCAGCTGGGGTGGAGCTGTGGGCACAGGGGTGTGAGGTCCAGGTGGGCTCTGCCTGGCTCACAAGGGGGGCTCAGGGTGGGTTTGTGTCAGCCTGGCCAGGAAGGGGCAGGTGCAGCACCAGCACAGGGACCATGAGCAGTGACTAATGCTCAGGCAGTAAAAACTGACAAAAATCAGATGGAGGAAGAAAGCTTTCTATTTTTAGTACCCTTTGTCTGATATTTAGTGGATGTGTTTTATATCCACTCTCTTAGAGTGGATATAAACTACATCTAAAAGTGCCCGTTTCTCCACTGACAGCTCCAGTGTAGGTGTTTGCATACCTCCACTGATAAACAAAATAATCCCGTGAAGATTCGTACTTTCCATTTTGTGCAATAAACGGATTGATTTTTGATCATGAGCATCTTTAATCTCAGTAACCGGGGGGCATTCTGAACAATGTTTGATGCTAATAAATGTCGATGCACCATTTACAATTTCCACAGAGACGACCCCAGATCCTTGGGGCCAGGGATTTGCTCATTTCCACAGAGACGATCCCGGATCCTTGGGGTCAAGGATTTGCTCACGAGCTGAAGGAAGTTGTGGGTTTTGTTCTGAGGGTGGCCCTGAGGAGTGAGGGCAGTGTGGGCACATACATCCCTGTGTGGTCCCTGCTCCCCAGGCTCTGATTAGTGCCTGGCCAGGCTCCCCGGGCCGGCAGTGCAGGTTTGCAGGGAGGGGAGAAGCCTGCAGGGCTCAGGTGGCCGTGCTGCAGGGCTGCTCCGGGGATTTTAAATGCTCTTGGCTGCCCTGTGGGCACAGGTCCAGCAGGGCTGGTGGCAGAGCCCTGCACTGGGATAGAAAACCTGCTCTGTCTCTGCAGGGTCCAGTCCTGTTTTGGCAGATCCGCCTAAACGTGGCCGTGGCATCGTTTATAATTATCAGCAGGGCCCTGATGGAGGCTGGTGGGGAATTAGAGGCAGCCCTGCTGTCTGCCCAGGATTGCTCCAGCCCTGGGCTCTGCAGGGCAGGTCTGGGATGCTGTTTGTGAGGGGAGCTCCTGCTTTGGCCAGAAAGCTCCTGCTTTGGCCTCTCTCTGAATATTGAGAGGAACCAGCTCCTGCAGGGAGAGCCCTGGGTCTCATCTGGGTCTGGGTTTCAGATTTCTCACAGAAATGAATCTCCGGCTCTCGTCCCGTTGTTTGTGTCAGAGGCAGTCAGGCCTTTCCCTGGCTGTCATTTCCTCATAAAAAGCCACCTCAAATCCTTTTTAAAGGATTTACATTTTGTGGTGATAATACTCAGGACTTAAAGGCCTGATTCTCCTTAGACCCGTGGCAATATCACAGTGGGATAATTCCAGGCAGAAACACACTGGTTACACGTGTGGAACGGGAGGAGAATTGGTCAGGCTGGTACATAATTCACTTAAATAAAAACCAGCAGCCCCGTGGGAAAGAGATGGGTGTTGTGTTGGTGGTGTGGAGCTCCTGCAGGGTGGTTCAGTCCCTTCTTCTTCCGTGGTGCTAAAACTGAGGTGGAAAAGCTCTGCAGGACGGGGCTGCAGCTGTGGCAGCTCTGCCATGGGCACATCCTCGGTGCTGTCATGAAACCTGCCTGGGAGGTTTGTGTTCATACACAGGGGTTGGGAATTTTACTGTTAAATATCCCAGAAGATTCAACATGAACGGGTACCTGGTGCTCATTAAGGATTCTCTCCTTAGCCAGGGGTTTATCCAGGTTTTTATTGAGGGTCAGTGAAGGAATGTGCAGGATGGTTCTGGGCACACTCAGCACGGGAGGATTCCTCACCCCACTGTGCCAGGGCACAGCAGCAGGAACAAAAGGGAGAAATCAGCCAGCCTTGTGCTCAGTAACCTCTTTCTAATCTGTAAATTAAGTAAATTATTTGTTGCTTATACTTTATGAAAGAAACAGTAGCACAGGCGTGTCTCTTGCCTCTTTATCTCAGTTTATCCTTGTAAGTTTGATATCAGAGGGTTAAAGAGTAATAAATAAAGCAATTATTCCATCTGGATAGCCAGATTTGTATTCCCCCCAGAATCTCATTTCTTGCTCTGGCCACAGGATTTTTTGGCACCTTCTGTGATATTCTGCTTTTTGGGACTTGCAGCTGGAAGTGGTTTTTGGATTCCCACAGCAGCATGAGTCACTTGCATCAGAGCTTCCTGCCCAGAAGGGACCAAAGTGGCTTTGGATTTGTCATAGAAACTTTGACAGCAGACTCTCACTTGGAATTTAGGATAGTTCCCTGCAAGATAGGTGTTTAACTAATTAAATTCAGAGCAATTTGGCACAGGAGCTAAAAATATGGGAGAATATGCAGAGCTTTGGAGAATCGGTGTCAGCTACAGCAAGAGCCACGATGAAAATCAGAAATGAGGAATGTTCAGACTGAAAGGGCAGGGCAGTGTGATACTGAGTGCACAGAGCAGGAGAATGAAGGGCAGGGCGTGAGGAGGGAGGGGTTTGCTCAGTGGAGCTCCCAGCAGCGATTTGTGAATTTTCATTGATGAAGGAAGGGTTTGTGTGCTGAGGGTTTGTGGTACAGAATGTCTCCTGCAGAGGGAGGGAGCACAGGGCCATGCTGGTCTCAGATGGAAAAAGAAAGTGTGGAAAACTGTGGAGGAGTGGTTTAATAGTTTATAGGTGAATAGAGTTGCTGAAGATTGTATTCCAGTTAAAAATTAAAGAAGTTTATATTGAAATTTTATTCCAATTAAAAAAAAAAAAAGAAAAAAAAAAGAAAAAAAAAAGAAAAAAAAAAGAAAAAAAAAAGAAAAAAAAAAGAAAAAAAAAAGAAAAAAAAAAGAAAAAAAAAGAAAAGCCCAGACCTCAGCTGATTTTTGCTCCTTCATTTGGAAGGAAGTAGTTCACTTTGCCACACAGATCACTTATCAAATCAAATAAATAACAGCATTTCTGCAGGGTTTTCCATTGGCTGGTGTGAGCATTTTATTGCTTATCAGGGTTTTTTTCTTGTCAGCTGTCTGCATTCATTTTCTCATTGTGGTGCTGCAGCTCTGGGTGTTTCTGTTCCAGTGCTGGGGCTGCCTGCCTGGACAGCCTCCAGGGCTGCCCATTGTTCTCTCTTACTTTGAGCTGCAAGGGACAAGCGAGCTCTAATTTTTAAATTTATTTATTAAAAAAATCGAATCAACAATCTTCCCATTCACAATCAAGGTCCCCATTCACGCAGAGCTAGATCTGTGTAATTAGCCACAAGGCAAACTTTGTGTTTTCGGTGGTGCTGGTGGGAATTGTTCGGTCTGGCTGACACTGGGAGGATGTTTGAACAGAGACACGAGGATTTTTTTGTCTGCTGATAAACACATCTTCCTTATTCCAGACCCCACGAAAGAGCTGGGAGCCACCTGGGCAGCTTCACTGGCAACCCAGGCTAGGGGGGAAGCAAGATCATTAAACCTTCCCCAGGCAGCCAGAGAGTGTCTGTGTGTGCTTTTCCAGCTGGAGATCTGTGTCTGTCACCAGAGCTCAGGCTCAAAGGGAAGGACGGGGTTTATTTTTATTATTTTAGCTGAAATCAACAGGTTCAAGCTTCCGGCTCCTGGGAAAGTTCAGGTGACTTTTCTGCCCCCTCAAAGGGTGTTTGAACAGAGACACGAGGGGGTTTTTGTCTGATGATAAACAGGCCTTGCTCATTTATTCCTGATCCCATGGAAGAGCCACCTGAGCTGCTCCTCAGCTCTTTGTGGTGCTCACTGTCCTGCCCATGGCGTGGCCAGCTCAGAAATCAAACTCAAGGACAGCCCCTTGAGAAGAGCAGAGGAGGAGGAGATGGCAATTCCAGAGCCCCGGGGAGCACCGACAGCAGTCTGTCTGTCTGTCTGTCTGTCTGTCCGTGCCCTTCCGTCCCCCAGGACACCTCTCCCTGCACGAGGCTCTGCCCAGGGAGCCGGGAGCCTTTCCACAGCCTGGGGGACTGCCGGGAGTCTGAGATTCCCGGGTTTGGGGTGTGCTCTGCACCTGCAGGTTCGGTGTGTCCCTGCGTGGACATTCCTGATGGATGGGAGCCCTCAGGAGCCTGGAGCCTTTCCTGCAGTGTAGGGGGACTGCCGGCAGTCTGAGATTCCCGGGTTTGGGGATACACTTTGCAGGTTCGGTGTGTCCCTGCGTGGACATTCCTGAGGGATGGGAGCCCTCAGGAGCCTGGAGCCTTCCCCACAGCCTGGGGGGACTGCCGGCAGTCTGAGATTCCCGGGTTTGGGGATACAGGTTCGGTGTGTCCCTGCATGGGCATTCCTGATGGATGGGAGCGCTCAGGAGCCTGACAGCCCTTAAACGCTGCTCAGCCCCCAGACAGGAGCTCAGAGTGGGATAACGGGTGTCCAAACCGGCCTGGGGTGCACAGCTGGCACAGCTGGCACAGCTGGCACTGATGTATGGAATACAAGGAACATGGTATCACGTCATTCTAAAACCATCCGATTAATTCAGAGTGCAGTCCACCCACATCACCCCTGCCCTAGAGCTGCTGCCTGCAGTGTGCCCAGAGCTGACAGAGAACCCTGGGCGACTCCACCAGGTGTCATCAGTGGAGTATTTTGGGATGTTGCCTTGTCTGGCCAATGAGCATCTTCTGTCACACGCTTCCAAAAATGATTTCACACGGAGCTGTGATTGTTGCTTTTGGAGCCCACCTTCCATTTTCCAGTGGCAGCTTGCTTCCAGAACTTCCAGTGCCATGGGATAATTAGAGGGACCCTGCAGATAATTATCCTTTCTGGAAAGCCAAATACTCATTCTCTTTAGATGGTTGAGAAGAATTCCTATCAAGCTCACTGTGTGTATTTCTGACAGAGTTTAGATTTTATTTATCTCGTAATTCCCTTTCAAGCATCCAGGTTGTTGCAAGATGATTCCTTGGGCATTTTTCTCCCAAAATACGATCTCACCTGCAGGAGCATTTACTGTGCTGCCCTTTGGTGTGCAGAGCAGTTCTGGGCTGAAGGGAATTTCCTAAATGGCCCAAATGGGAACGTCCCCGGGTGTGAAAAGCACATTTTGGGGGAACATCCTGGGGTGTGAAAAGCACATCTGGGGGGAACGTTCTCGGGTGTGAAAAGCACATTTTGGGGGAACATCCCGGGTGTGAAAAGCACCTCTGGGCTGGAAGGGAGCCCAGGTGGAGGGTGCAGGGTGGACATTTGTGTTATCTGGGGTTTGTGCGGGCAGAACTGGCTGGGAAATCCCTGAGCCTTCCTGTGGTGCCCAAACAGAGTAACTCGAACAGAACCTGCAATGAACTGGGTACCAAACCACGGGGAGAAGAGTAAATTCAGTTTAATTAAAGGCACTGGATCAGGCAGGCAGGTTTGGTGGCAGGAGCCCTCACTGTGCTGGGAGGGGGCTCTGCTGCGTGCCCGGCACTGGCGTGGCAGGGGCTGAACACCTTTGTTTGCTCTCTGCACCTGACACCTGTGCAGCTGCTGCCCTCCCCTCCTCGGTATTCTAGTTTATTGAAAATATCCATAAACATGAGGCGTGGTTCCATGTACTGCCTGTGCTCCTCTCCTCATCTGGAACCACTTTTTTCATCAGTTTTCAGCGGCTGGTGAAGTCTGAATTTCTCTCCTGTGTCTGTGTCCCACAACAGGCCCCAAAATAAAAGGCTTTAGGACACTTCCTTATGTGTCTGCATCCACAAACCACTGAAATTCCAGGTTTGTGCTCCTTTCTTCACCCAAATTTTCCTTTGCTGGAGTATCTCCCGCGTCATGAATACGTTCAGTTCCCTCCTCTGTGCACGCAGAGCTCTCCCACAGCTCCCATCCTGCAATTACAGCTCTCCCCCATAAATATTTAAATGGCAGCTCAGCTTTCAGACAGAGGACACCGGTGACAAAGATCAAGCTTTCTGACCCTTCGGTAATTTGCTCAGTGAAATAGGATTCCCATGGTCTCGTTTTTTGTATTTAAAATAAGAAATTTGCACACAGAGAGGGGGTTGGCTTTTCTCATTGCTGTTGCTAATTTCCTTTTGGTACATTTATTCTAGTAGATCTTAAAGAAAAAAAAAAAGTCACTGGGGGGTTTTATCAGTTATGCATGAGAATGTGAAAGATAGAATTGAAGGAAAAAACCTCTTGGAATCTTTATCAGGAAATGACGAGAGATTTTTTTATCATCATGGGAAAAAAAATCAGCAAAAAAAGTAGAAGTAGAAATGTGTCCAGGCCAGTGGAGAAACCTGGTACTGCATTGGAAAGAAATACAAACTGGTTGTGATAACTGTGGAGAGAAAAGCTGGAAAATCTCAATTACTGCTTTGGAAATGAAATGATCTGTTCTGGAGAACACAGCAGCTGCAAACCCCCAAAACCTGAACTGGCAGGACACTGAACCATGGAGTGTGTCAGTGTGAGGACAAATCCACTGGATTCTCAGGAACTGCAAAATGAAAACCTGTATCGTGGTTTGTAAACCTGAGCTTAAAAATTTGGGTTTCTTTGTATTCGTTAGGAAATTGCGGATTTCTTAGTGTGGATATTTCTTCATTGTGGAGAAATTTCTTTCTGTGGATGTTTCAAAGGAAGGAATTGCAGTTCCTGGAGCAGGGGTTGGGGCCAGCAAACCCTGGCAAGGCTCTGCTCTTGGCCCCACAGTTTTGTCAGCTGCTCTTTGTTTCTTATTTTACACACAGCCAAAAACGAATGGACATAGACATAAAGTTGATTAAAGAAGGGACTTGATTAAGGGTTGTAATTAAACCAGTGGAGGAAATTACAGCAGAGTGGAGAATTCAGAGTGAGCCCGTGTGATGTGGAGGCTGCTGGGGCTGAGGCAGAAATCCGTGTGAAATAATTGATTCTGTAGCCATTAGTCTTCTCTAATGAGATTAAGGACGAGGTGGCGCGATCCCGCTAATTAATTTGTTTTGTGGCTTTGAAATACGACGGAATGGCACAAACCTGGTGATTGTTTAACGCACCAAGGAGCTCTCACATTGCAGGAGAAATATCATCAAAGCCACTCCGTGTTCTCAGCTGGAACGGGGCTGAGGAGAACATTTGGTTTAACACTAAAACATCAAACCCAACATCCTGCATGGGGCAGCCTCAGAGATGGGAGATTCCAGGGGAGGGATCCTCCAACTGGATAAAATAATATAAATATAAATAACATAAATATAAATATAAAATAAATATAAATAATTTAAGTATAAATATAAACTGATCCTTTAATCCAGGCTCTACCTGAGCTGCTGTGTACAAACACTCAGTGGGAGCTGCTGGAGCTCTGAGGTTTGCAGTATTTCCTGTGCTGTGGGAACTGCCTGGTGCCATATCCCTTCCCTGAATCCCTGCCGTGCTCTCCTGCATTACCACAAGGCAGGTGATGACTCTGTGGTGTCCTCAACCTAAAAAATTAACCTAAAAAATTTAGCGCTCCTAATCCCAGGCTTATCTTATTGTTACCTGCTGGCACTTAACGGGGCAGTAATAAATTGTAATAAATGAATTTAGGCAGTAAATAAGATAACTCAGCTTGGTTGGTGTCTGTATTAAAGATGTCTTTGCACATGCCCACGCAGTGCAGAGCTGCAGAACTTTGTAATATTGCCGATTATTTCACTAATGCTGAGTATTTATACTCTGAGAGAGGCAGGAGGAAAGAGACGCCTTAAAAGCAGAGGGAGGTCGGGAAAATCCTTTCCGTTGAAGAGGAAAGATTGAAATGTGCCTTGTGAAGGATTTATTTATTGAAGTGTCTTACACTACAAGCTCAGCATTTGAGAGTTGCTTCAGCGGAGTGAAAACTGACAATTGGTGACGTTTCCTGCCCTCTGTAACCTGCCTGCTGGTCCTTTGGTCACCACGCATCCATCACGGGCAATTGAGGACCAAAGTCAATTGCCGAGGTATTTCTAATGTATCGTTATTAATAATAAAATATATTATTTTAGTTTAAAATTATTAATAAAAGTTATTAATAAAACAATATATATTGTTTTATAATATATAACATATTATATATAGTATATAATATATAATATTTATAGTTATTAATAATAAAATATCTTAATAATAAAATATATGCTATAAAACACCTAATGTATTAGTTATTTCTAATGTATAGTTGTTTCTAATGTATCGTTAGAGATCACAAAAGGCAGGGCAGTGAGAGCATCTCTCAGATGACTGGCTCTTAGAAGCAGACTTGTTTGCCCTCTTGGCCAGTGTTTTGTTTGCCCCGTGGCCTTTGCTGTGCCCGGGCCGAGAGCAGCAGCTCCGGGCTGGCCCTGCAGCTCCGGGAGGGATTTTCCTGGAAAGAAAATGGGATTTTTCCAGTTCCTCAGCGACCTCTCCTCCCCGGTGTGTGATCTCTGGGAGAGGTCAGCTCCTCCCGCTGCTCCTCCCGCTGCTCCTCCTGGCCTGAAACCTCCCCGAGTGCAACCTGTGTGAGGATTACAACCAAAGGGATCCCCAGGTTATGGCCCCGCCGGGATTTCCACCCGCAGCTCCGGAGCCCCTGCGGGTCCCAGAGCTGTCCGTCGGCGGGGCTGCAGACACCCAGAGGTTTATCTCCTTTACCCTCGGTGCCCGGGAGCCCTGGGGAAGGCTGGAGCTCCAGGAGCGGTGAGAACTCTGCGGAGCAAGGCTCTGGAGCACCAGGCTGCAGCTGGGAACCCGCATTTCTGGTGCCCACCGACACCACCCCTGCGGCAGACAGAACCTTTCCGGGGGGTGGATGTGCTCCAGCGCCTTTCTTCAGGAGTTTGGGAAATTCTGCCAGGACCAGGCGCGGGTGCCTTGCACTGCACGAAGTGACTGCTCAGAATAGACCTTTCCCCAGCAAAAGGCTCTGTCAGAAGAGTTTCTTTTCAGTCAGCTCGCACCTCAGTGAGTGGCTCAGACGGAGGCTGCGGGGAGGATGGAATTACCGCCCTGCCCCGCCGACACGGGGCAGCCACGGCCATGAATAAATAAATAAACAAAAGATCCGAGCTCAGGCCCGGGGCCGGCAGGATCCATCCTTCCCCCGGTGATTTCCCGTGTCCCACCAGCACAGCCCCGGTGCTGCCGCCGGAACTGGCTTTGTGCTGATGAAGACACCAAACATTATGTAAGTAAAGGCGTTTAAAAATAGCTGGCAACGTGGGGGTTTGGGTGGAAGTATCTATCATTAACTCTGCAATCTGTCAGACTGCAACCTCTGATATTTAGCTCGTGCATATAGGATGCAATTCATCTGCCTCGCCATCCTGTGTGTGGAGGGACACTATCCAGAGGTATTTTTAGAACTCCATTCCAGGGAGAAAAAAGAAGCCTTTGAAAGGACTGATTCATGCTTGTCATCCTCTGTCACCCCCTCCTCTGCCCCGCGATGGGTTTTAGCACAGATCCGGGCTGCAGAGGGGGGTTGATCAGGCAGGTCTGGGGGTCAGCAGGGGATTTGGGTCAATGAGACACAGAGAGGGTGTGGGAGGAGGTTCTGTGACCCTGCTGGGGATGGGGTGACCCTGCTGGGGATGGGGCAACCCTGCTGGGGATGGGGCGACCCTGCTGGGGATGGGGTCACCCTGCTGGGGATGGGGTCACCCTGCTGGGGATGGGGTGACCCTGCTGGGGATGGGGTGACCCTGCTGGGGATGGGGTCACCCTGCTGGGGATGGGGCGACCCTGCTGGGGATGGGGTCACCCTGCTGGGGATGGGGTCACCCTGCTGGGGATGGGGCGACCCTGCTGTGCCCTGCCTGGGCAGCCCTGAGCTCCCCCAGGTGCCAGAGCAGAGGGCAGCTCCAGGGATTTGGGCACCTCCAGCTCCAAAGAGGGAATATGGGAACCCCCAGCCCAGGGAGGGATTTTGGGCACCTCCAGCCCAGGGAGGGAATTTGGGCACTTTGGGCACCAGGAAGGTTCCTGTGGCTCCAGGAGAAGCACAGAGCTGTTTGTGTGCAGTGCAACCCCTGAGGGGTTTTGTTGAGATAACAGGGGGCAGTTTATTGAGATAAGAGCTGGTGGCTGGGGACAGGTGGGACCTGCTGCCCCGGAGGGTTTTTTGCTGCTGCCCTGGTGGTTTCTTTGCTGCTGCCCTGGTGGGTTTTTGTTGCTGCCCTTGTGGGTTTTTTGCTTCTGCCCTGGTGGTTTTTGGCAGAGAGGGCAGGACCCAGGCTGTGGGAGCTGCTGGAAAAGCAGAGGGTTTTCACGGCCTTGCCATAAGCTGACATGTTGTCATGGGTTAACACAGTTTGGTTTTTAGTTACAGAGGAATGTGGGATTCTCCCCAGTTACAAATTTAAAACTATCACACAAGGGGTTTGAAACAGAGTTGAATTTTAGGCCTTGAAATATTTGGAGCACAGAAAGTTTCTGAGCTGCAAAAAAATAAAAAACAAGCAACTCTTGTGAGCTGTAAGGTTTACCTGTAGTGTTCAGTGACTGGCTTAGGTAGATGCTTGTGAGCTTTCAGCATCAGCCCATCGGCTAAAAAACTTCTAAAAGGCCTCGGGACAAAGAGAACTTTGGCTTCTCTTGTCATGGCATGAGTTTTACCGTTTGTTTGAATTAATAAATTTAAAGACGATTTACCATCTTTTATGCCTCTGCCCTTTGGAATTTAGGGAAGGAGCTTTGGGAAGGCCTGGCCAGTTGGTTGGTGCCCATCTCCTGGTGCTGAGTTCACATTCACCTTTGATCTTCAAAGCACTTTGCAGCCAGTAACCAACAGAATCATTTAAAGCAAACTCATTTCAAAATGCCATTTTTAAACCTTATATTCTCACTATTCTCCTTTGCACCTCACTGGACTGAAAGGAAAGGCTTAAAGCTTTGCTTTAAGAGCCTGATATCTGAAGCTTGAGGTTCTAAATTTGGTGCTGGATTTATCCATTTGAAGGATGGGAGTTTGATTGCATCAGAAGTAATTATATTTAAGATGACAAGGGAAAAGTGCATAAATGTGATATTTTGAACAGCTGTTAATGCCTCCTTTGCATCTCTGCTTCTGAAAAGAATAATTACATAGCAGTGATGTGAGCTGAATGTTAAGGCCTGGTGAAAGACATTTCTGGTAAAATAAAAAACTGGAGTCAATCTTTTAATGTTGTGTCCAATCTCCCCTACCAGGAGGCATTTGGGAGGAATGCCAGAACTCAAATTTCCCAACAAAATACTGTATTTTATATTTATTTATTATATTTTTGTATTTATATTAACATATATTTCTTTCATACCGTACCAGCTGTACATTGGGGCTAAATTTTAACCTACTGTTCTCTCCCATTTAATTTTTAATGAATTGCTGCAGCTGTTATCAATAACAACAACTTTTAGCCCTTCCCACTGGAGGTCAAATTCCTGGGGGGCTTCAATCCCCCCAGAGGTGTGTGCTGGCCAGGGAGGTGTGTAATTTATTAGATCCAGTTCCTGGGGTAATTTAATCACCCCAGAAGTGTGTGCTTTATTAGATAAAGTTCCTGGGGGGCTTCAATACCCCCAGATGTGTGTGTGGGCCAGGAGGGTGTATAATTTATTAGATCCAATTCCTGGGGTGCTTTAATCCCCCCAGATGTGTGTGTGGGCCAGGAGGGTGTGCAGTTTATTAGATTAAATTCCTGGGGAGCTCTAGTCCCCCCAGAGGTGTGTGCTGGCCAGGAGGGTGTGTAAGTTATGAGATAAAATTCCTGGGGTGTTTTAATCCCCCAGAGGTGTGTGCTTTACTAGATCACATTTCTGGGGTGTTTTAATCCCCCAGAGGTGCGTGCTGCTGGATGAGGTGCCCAGAGCAGCAGCCCACCCCACCCCACCGAGGCTCTGCCTCCTGTGCTCCCTGCACCAAAAACAAGCCCCGGGGCAGGAGCAGCCGGGCCCGGCTGTGGGATGTGGGATGTGGGATGTGGGATGTGGGGTGTGGGATGTGGGATGTGGGATGTGGGGTGTGGGATGTGGGATGATGTGAGGTGTGTGTGGGGCTGGTCTCAGTGCCTCTCTCGGGGATTTCAGTGGAGGTGCCCCGGGGGGAAGCTGCCGGAGCTGCTGCCGTGCCAGGGCCGTGTTTTCCCCGTGGATTACCGGGAACTCCGGTCTGGCCCCTGGCACGGAGCCCTCCCCAAGGAACCCGCGGGTGTGAGCCCGGGAAGCGTTTCCCTTTGTTCCAGCCGCGGTAACTCGGCTCCGCTCCGGGAAACGCGGCCGGTGCGCATCGAAACGCTGCCGAGGGTGGAAATCACGGAAATTCATAAACGTGGCAATAAAATCTGCATCTGGCTGGCGCTTTCTGGAGCTGTGAGTCCCTGCTGGCACTCGGGATGCTGGTGCTGCCCTCGTCTGCGGTGTGCACAGACACCGGAGCCTGCAGAGTCCGGGGAAACTGTCATTAGCATATTTTAGACTTTCCTGCCCCGGCTGCTTAAATACATTTGCATTAATAGAAGGATGAGACCTACTTCATGATGTTCCCTGCATGACAGAAGCTAAAAATAGTTCTATTAGGACTTTGGCTGCGGCTCTGCCGAATTTTAGCGGTTTGGGGGAAAGGAAAACACTTTTGAAAGGTTATAATTAATGAGTTACGTGTTGTTGGGTTGGTTTTTTTTCTTTTTCCTGAAGGATACCAAAATAACATGAAGAAATTGGGACGAGGCTGCTTTTTCTGTGCCGTGGCATTTCGAGGGCTGCAGTCTGGCTTCCCACTTGGGATGGGGTGGGCTGGGCTGCTGCTGCTCCCCGCAGCTCACCCTGGGCAGGGATCCAGGGGGAAAGGGAAAGAGGAGGAAAATCCTGTGCTGGAGGTACAGAGTGAGGAGCTGAGCCCACCACTGCCTGCTGCTGAAAGGAACCCAGCACGGAGGAACTCCACGTGAGAGAGTTAAATTGTGTTTGAGTAGCTGACAGTCTGAAAATTTAGATGAATGTCCAGAATAAGCTGAGGTTTGGAAACATCCAGTTTCCTGTTGTGAGGGGATCAAAAAAAAACCCCAAACAAGCAAAACAAACAACGAAAAAACCCCAAACAACAAAAACACCCCACCACCAGATGTGATTTAAACATCCCTTGGATGTACTGGTGGTGTTGTGGCAGGTGTGATTTAAACATCCCCAGGAGCCAGGATGGGAGGCATCGGGCTGATTCCTGATCCTGGCAGGGAAAAGCAGCAGAATATCCAGGTCAGCTGCTGTGATGGTCTTCAAAGCACTTCCCGGAGTCCTCACCAGGATATTTTGACAGGCAGTGATAATTTGCAAAGACTTTGTTTGGAGAGTTTCAGCCCAGCTAAATACCCCACGTGAGAAGCTTATTCGTGATTTTGAGAGGCTGGAGCCTCTGAGACCATTAAAATCTGGCTTTGAAAGCTCCAGAGAACAGTTTTTACACCCTCATTTCTGGCATGACAGTCTCTATTTCAGCACTTAGGCTCTTGCTGTTCTAGCAGCAAACATGGATTGATTTGATTTTTAAAGGTAATCAGGATCTTTCAAATTTCAGGATTTTACCAATCCAAAGGCTCAGTCCACAGCTGACTTTGTCTCAGCTGTGATGTCACAGTTTTCCTCTCTGTTCCCATCCCCAGCTGTGGAAGGAGCTCTGCGAGGTGCCCGTGTGGGGACAGCTCTGGGGACAGCTAAAAAACACATTTCCCTGCTGAAACCCCTTTGTCTTCTTTGGTTCCCAGTTTGATTCCTGGGGCAGGGGAGGGTGCCTGACACACTCTGGGCTGTGTTTCCCTGATGTTACTGCTGTGCAGGGTGTGGGGATGTGTTGGAGTCCAGGGCATTCCTCTGGATGTCCAAACTCTCCCCGGGCAGTTCCCCAGCCCAAACTCTCCCCGGGCAGTTCCCCAGCCCAAACTCTCCCCGGGCAGTTCCCAAACTCTCCCTGGGCAGTTCCCCAGCCCAAACTCTCCCCTGGCATTT
>VXBN01014238.1:73764-97179 GCA_013397395.1 Sinosuthora webbiana | reverse complement strand
TCCCCATCCCAAACTCTCCCCGGGCAGTTCCCCATCCCAAACTGTCCCCGGGCAGTTCCCAAACTCTCCCCTGGCAGTTCCCCATCCCAAACTGTCCCCGGGCAGTTCCCCAGCCCAGGAGAGGCTCCGGGGCTGCTGCTGGAGCTCCCAACCAACTTCACGGCAAACTTGATTAAGCTGTTAAAGTGCAGATCACTCCTGACAGTAAATTAATTCTTAATCCAAGTCCTATTCTGCACTACATCGGGAGACTTTTGCCAGGAGGCCAGTGGCTTGAAAATGGGTAATTAAATTCTGCTGTAAATACATTTCTGTCTCCCCTTCTGCTTGCAGGAGCTGGCAAACAAGCACGAGCCATTAATTAATCCCTGTAATTTGGTTTAGTTGGAATGAGCCCTGCTCCTGTCAGATGCTGAAATGCAAACGGAGGTTATGAAGCTGGGAGTAAGGAAAAGATAAAGAAGGCTGACCAAAATGTATTCATAAGAGAATCTGTTCCTATTTTTCTCCATAAAAAATGTTGTGGAGTTTGCAAATTCGGAAACAGTTTGATCTGAAGTCAATGTAGAATTTCTTTTTTTAAACCCGAAATATAAGAAAAGTAACAATAGTGAGAAGATTAATTCTGGGCATTTTTCATCCATGTAATTAATCTCCTATGACCCAACTTTACAGCCTCAGCAGTTAGTTTGTGCAGATTGATGATGCCCTGTGGGTGTGGAGTTGTGCTTTCGTTGTCACCTCAGGTTTCATCATTTGATTTGAGGCAAGAGGTGTTGGCTGCAGGTTTGCTTCTGAGGGGTCAGAAGGAAACGAGAACCTGGTTTCCTTCTTCTCCAGCCAGAGTTCAGAACCAAATTCACTTTCCCCATCTTTCTTCCGTATATTTTTTTTCCATTTCCTTGAAGACCAGACCTTGAAGACCAGACCAACTCCAGTTGTGATCTGGCTCATTTTTGAGGCTGAGCACCTGCTAATTCTCATTAAGGACAGCACCAAAGGCTCTCTTTCGTTATTTGTGTTATTTGCTGTGCAGAACGGTTCCCAGTGCCCTCAGCACCCCGAGGAATTCCCAGCCCTGCCCCTGCTCTGTCTTTCCCAGGAGCCCGACTTTCCTTTTTTCCTTTCACGTGCTCCCAATGCCCAGGCAGGGGAGGCTGTGTAGGTTTGAACTCCACGCTCTGAGATTCGTGCTTTGCTTTCCAGCGTTATGAAAAATTTAACCACGACCCCAGCCGAGACACTTTGTCATTTTGAGAGCAATGTAAATGTTAATAATTAAAAGCAATTAAAAAGTGTGTTCAAAGTCATGTAATTTTTATGGGCTGGCCTGTGGATTTGTGGAGGATTTTCGAAGCCTGGCAGGAGGCTCACATGGTCTGCACCTGTGTGCAAACTTGGAGATGAGAAATGCTGACTTAGGAATGTGATAGAATAGGACAAATATAATAATAATAATAATAATAATAATAATAATAATAATAATAATAATAATGTGTTTCTCCTTGGCAGATGACTGAGGGGAAAAATCTACTTTTGCAAAACATCACCACTACAGAAAATGACTGTGGGTTTCTCCCACCCCATTTCCCTTTGCTGCTGTAGCAGCAGGAGGGGTTTGAAGGCTTCTGGGGCTTTTTGACTTCACTTTTGGGTTTTAATTTCAGTTCTATTTCTCAGACTCAGCCCTGTGAGTGCATGTCTTTGCCACAGGAGCCAGTTTGGACTGACAGATGAGCTGGGCCGTACCCTGTGCAAGATGTCAGCTGTTCAGAGTGTGGAGAGCATTTCCCTGAAACGGGGCTGTGTCCTTATCTGGAACAGGAGCAAGGCTGCAGTCCTCCCATGGAGCAGCGTTTTTAGCACATTACCTTCTAATTAATTTTAAAACCGAGACAACCCCTGGAGTGTGAGTGGGAGGTCTCCACCTCTGGGGGAAGGTAACGCCACATTCAGGAGCCTGGAGAGAACAGGCAGGGAGGGGCTGGGGAATCTGTGTTGAAGCGTGTTCGGGTCCTGAGCACCGCGGGGCTTTTGCTGGATGTGCTGAGTTAGAATTTTCATGTTCTGGGGAGCGAAGCCCTTTGCCCTCAGGTCAGTAATAACCATTGAAGCCCCTCAGGATTTCAGTCTTGCCTGTCCTGGGTGGTGCACAGGGACATCATCCATGCTTTATGGTAAAACCCATTACGTGGTTTTGGGCTGAAGGTGCAGTGAAGAACATTGGAGGGAACAAACACTGCTCAGGTTCTTCTCAGCTGCAAACATCAAGAATGAAAGTAGGATGCCTTTTTTCCCTGCCAGCAAATAACAGCTTTAATATTTTTCTTTCCCGTTTTCTTCCCCCACAATTCCTGTTTTGAATCTTTTCTCTCGAATCTGGCAGTAGAAGCGTCTCAAGGAGGTTTGATTCAAGTGACATTCATGTCTCCCACCCTGTAAATGCCTCTCGTGGCTCCTGAGCAGGCTGGGAATCAGAGCCTGGCTGGAGCTGCTGGAGCACACACAGAGATCTGTGAAGGGAAATTAGCCTTCCCCACAGCCTGCAGCACCACGGAAAGGAATAACCACAAAAGCTGCTGCTGAACAAAACAAATTATTTTTAGCAGGCTGTTCTCTGAGCTCACCCAGCTGCAGAGAGAAGCTGCTCTGTGGATGTGCCTGTCGGAGGGTGTGCAATGAGGCTTTTCCAGAGCAGCAGGAGAATCCCCCAGAACTCCTCCACTGCCTGTTCCTTTGAAGAGTTCCTGATCGAAACCCAGGGAAGCTTAGGCCACATGCACTCACCTGTGCTCACAGCCCTGGAGATGCTCAGTGCTGTGCTGCACCAGGTACTCCTCTAAAGTTTAGGATACAGGAGGTTTTAAAGACGGTGGAGATTGTCGTTCCTGAGGGTGCAGATGAAGTTTAAAATGCCAAGAACAGGATGGACGTTTCCCTCTCTCTTTCAGGACTGGACTCTGTGTCACTTGTCCCCTGCAGTGCCACAGCTCTGCAGCAGAAAGCAGAAAAGCAGAGTTCCAACAGCACAGAAATGAGTTGTCATTCATTTCAGGACACACCCGACCATGCCACCTCACTGATTACCTAAAGCCATTTCCTGTGAGGTGCTGGACACCCTTGGAGGGGTTGAACCCTCACAGAGCTGATCCCACCTGGCTCCTGGGGAAATTCAGTGGTGGGACAGCCCTTGGTCTCTGTTTTGTCTGTGATTCCCATTCATAACCAGTCTGTGCAGCTTCACCCTGGTTTCCCCTCGATCCTTTTCAAACACTCACAAGGATTTATGGTGAGTTTTGTCTCTGGAGGTTTTTGGTTTGCCCCTTTCTCCCCCGGCAGGATTGGTGCCAAACCTGAAGCACTGTGAGATGGTAATTTCAGTGTGGAATGTTTTGTTCTGTGGTAATTCCCAGGGTACCAGACACGTGTGGAGCTGAGCCCTGGTGGTGCTGAGCCCGCAGACCACGGCTGGAACCTGCTCCAGAGCAGGAATGACACAGTTATTACCTGGCTGGGGATTGGAACCCATTGTGGGGCTGTCACAAAAGTAATTCCAGCTGGCAGCAAACTGTTCTCTTTGCCCGGCTGTTCTCCCCAGCCTCTTTCAGGTTTTAGGAGCTGGGAATTCAGTGCTCTGGAATTCCTGAAATCAAAGTCTTGGTGCTCCCAAGGCCCAGGCTGGCAAGGAACTGCTCCAGGGCAGCAGCGCCAGGCAGACTGAAACTAGAACCTTCCCTCCCTTTCATCTGCACGGAGGAGTCGGAAATGTCGGGGGTTTGTTCACAATTCTCATAAAACCACAACTGGGAGAGTCGGAGTCCTCCACAAAAGGAAATATCACCCGGGAGAACGGAGTGGTTTTGTTTGCCAAGCACTTTGTAAGCGTGTGTTGGATGACATCTGAGCACTGGCTGATGTTTGGACTGTGCTGTGAAACAGCGAGGAAACAGAAAACAGCAACAATGGGATTGCACAGCTTCATCTTCCCAAAGGTTCAGTGCTTGTGTTCGCTGAAGTCTGAATTGGTGTTTCAAATGAGGACTTGCCTGGAGGAAATGATTTTTTTTTGTGTACGTTTCACTGGACAGCAAAGCAATTACCTCCCAAATTTAGAAACCATTCTCTACTCCCTTGTAGCAGGATTAGCCAAGTTTTGGCATTGGGGCACCTTTGGGCACACGCTTTGCACATGAGGAGGAACAATGCCTTTTGACGATCTGGCAGAGAGAAAACTGGGATTCAGCACCGGGATTTCTCTGTGTGGGAGCAGGGCAGGATCTCCACGGCAGAGCTGTGGGGACAGGACACTCGGGGTCCCACCCTGCCCTGCTCGGGCAGGTCAGATCTGCCAGAGAGGGCAAGGTGGGAGCCCAGGGAAAACTGCTCCTGAGTTAAAACTGCTCCTGAATTAAAACTGCCCTTAGTTTAAAACTGCCCTTAGTTTAAAATTGCTCCTAATTTAAAACTGCTTCTAAGTTTAAAACTGCACTTAGTTTAAAACTGCTCTTAGTTTAAAACTGTAGAAGAATGTCTTTACATGTAGGTTTGTCCATAAAGAAAAGAATGTATTATACATCTATTTCAAATGAGTAATACTGATTTATTTCTGCTTCTTCTGTCCATTCCCCACCATTTGCTGGTGTTATTTGTGAAAGGAGGAGATAAGTGAGGACTTCGTGTCTCCTGCCACAGGCTGGGTGTAGTGCTGAGAAGGGGGAGGCTGAAGGGAAAAGAAATTATCTTTTGTCTAAATATCACTTTTGGTCTTCACAAGTTGTTCCAGATCAAATCTTTTCTTTGAGAATTGGCCAAAAATAGGCAGGAGGAATAATCCTCTGAGCTGTGATAAGTATTATCACCAGAAATCAATCTTAGACATAATTTCCACGGGTAAATGTGGCGTAAACTGGAGGAGAAGGAAACGCGATTAAATCAGGCGTGGGGGAGAAGGCCCGCAACAACTTTCTGTAGAATTCAATTAGGTGTTAATTTGCTGGGAGCTCCGGAAACAACAGCACAGCACTGATGGGGGGAGAGGATGGCTGAGGAGGGAGGGGCAGGTTTAGGAGAGGATCAAACCCTTTCCCTGCTGCTGTGGCAAAGGATGAATTCAAACCAAACCCTTCCCCTGCTGCTGTGGCAAAGGATGAATTCAGACCAAACCCTTTCCCTGCTGCTTGGCAAAGGATAAATTCAAACCAAACCCTTTCCCTGCTGCTGTGGCAAAGGATGAATTCAGGGCTGGCTCCTGCAGTCACAGCCCGGAGCGTTCAGAGGGAAAACATCTGAGTTTCATCCTGCAGGGCAAGGCAAGTGGTTTTTCACCTTGCAGGTTGAGGTGGTTTTTCACCTTGCGGGCTGAGAGCGGTGTTTGAATTTTGCCTGTGACGTGTTTTACAACATCGTTGTTGCTGGTTTTCTGTTGGAACCCTGGAGGCTGAGGATTTCAGGATTTCTGTGCTGAGGGGTGCTGACCCTCAGGCATGCACCACGTTTGACCTGAGGCCTTGGAACAGGGTCCCGAGTTTGAGTGATGGCCCTGGGGCTGTGGGTGTGTGGTTGAATGGAATTGTGTGATCTCACAGGGTGAAAAACTTGGATTTGGGGGTTTAGTATGTAGTAATGTATATGGGGCAAGATGGAGGATTTTGGGGGTTGACTGGGTCCTTCTTCACCTTCTTCTTCTTCCTCCTCCTTGGTTTTGGGTGTTTTTTTCTAATTGGGTGAGAAAGGTCTCCATTGCAGGCCTTGGGTGGTCATTATTGGGTCAGAAATATAAATAATACAGGTGCCACCTCGTTATTGGGAAATTATCACACCAATAACCTTGGCAAGAGTTCGAGGTATCCATTTTACCTTCGTTTTCTACCTTGCCAGTTAGAGCTCATGGCTCATGAGTCTGTCAATAGATAAGGCAAGAAGGAGGAAGAAGAAGAAGGTGAAGAAGGACCCAGATTGGGGACAGTGAAATGAGGAGTTGTGGCAGTTCTGAAAGGTCTGTGTGTTTGTGTGGTGGTTTTTGTGTTTAACGTTGTTGTTCAGTGTGAGCCAGGTCATCTGTGGGTCCCTCCCAGCCCAGAATATTCTGGGACTCTGGGATTTCAGACACTTTTCCGAGGAATTTTCTGCTGGTTTCTCACCCAGCTCTTCAGGGATGTTTGCAACCAGCAGAGGAATCCAAACCCAGCAATCAAAAATCAGTTCTAATGGCAGAGAAGAGTTCTGAGGTGGGCCCTCACTTCCAGGTAATTTTGATTAAAGAAGCTTTGGCTGGGCCATAGAAGGACCAGTGCAAGGTCCTGTCCAGCTCTCCCTAAAAAGCGTGCAGGGAAAGCAAATACTTTGCTTTACTCCTAAATTACTTCAGTGTTTCTGTGTGCCAGCTCAGCTTAGCAGAAGATGAGAAATGGATTGTGCAGTCTTACTTGAAGGCTGTAATATTTTCTGTTCTGAAAACAGAATTTCTGGAGCATGAAGAGCCGGTTTTGAGTGATGCTTCTGGCACCTAATCCTTAAAATTATTCAGCATATTTTTTCTCGTGTCTGTCTTGAAATGAAAAATTATCTTGTGTTTTCAAGTCATTTACAACTTCTGAAATTTGGGCTAAACTTTTCACAGAGATTTCCAAAACGATGCAATATATTAACGTAAGTTTCTGCCTAATTAAATTACTCGGAGACAGCTGAATAATTACGGCTGCCACCGGAGTTCACACGAGGGTTTTTAACATTTGCATCTCTGCATTTCTCGCTAAAAAATTCTGCCAATCTTTGGGGGAAAAAAAAACCACACGAAGCTTTTCGAGCCGCGGTTGATGTCACGCCTAGGTTGGGTACATTTCATCCTTTTTTAGTGCCACGAGAGTGAATTTTTCACCTGCCGGGGCGCGATGTTTCCATGACAACCGCTGATCCTGTTTGCTGCGCTGCGCTCCCGGGGCGTGACCGAAGGGAAAAAACCTTTGGAGAGACGATAAAGCGAGAAGCGAAAAGGGGCTGACTGATTGCAGGGAGAGCGCGGGGACGGGAGAGAAATCCGGCTCTGGGCTGGGGGGCTGCACCTGATGGGGACACAGTAATGACATTTACCGCGTTTATCACATTTATCACGTTTATCACGTTTATCAGCGCTGCCCGGGTGGGGAGGAGCCGCTGGGCTGCGGGGGCAGAGAGGGACCCGGGGCTGGGGGACATTTGGGGACATCCCCTGCTCCCAGGGCTGCTGTCCCTGCTTTGGGGAGGGTCAGGGGGACACACAGGGGGACATTTGGGGACACCCCCAGCTCCCAGGGCTGCTCATCCATCCCCTGCCTGTGTTAGGGGCACAGAGATGGACCCAAGGTCAGGGGGGTCTGCAGGGGCACCTTTGGGGACATCCCCAGGGCTGCTGTCCCTGCTTTAGGGAGGGTCAGGGGGACACACAGGGGCACCTTTGGGGACATCCCCAGCTCCCAGGGCTGCTGTCCCTGCTTTAGGGAGGGTCAGGGGGACGTGCAGGTAACACAAATCCAACTGAGTAACTGTCTGACAGTGCCCTTCCTGCAGCCAGGGCAGGTGTGACGTCCCAAGGTGATGCCTTGAGGAGAACTCAAGGCACATTTGGGGCCTCACTGCAGGGAGCTGCTGCTGCTCACTCGTGTGGATGCTGCCACAAACCCACTGCACCTGGATATACCTAAAGTCATCTCTTCACCCCTTTTCACTTTTAAAACAGTCGAGAGGGTCTTGTCATGTTTATACTGTGTGCCAAAGGTGAAGACAACTAGATGGAGAAGTGACGAAACTGAAAAGTAAGAGAGAAAAGTGAAAAATCCGGAGAGGAGAATAAGGTGGAGCCTGAGATGAGCAGCTCTGAGTGATGGCCCTGGCCTGAGCAGCAGCAAATCAAATTCGCTTCATTTCTTCCTGAGCTCCATCTATTTTGATTTGGGTGACCTGGTAAAGCATTTCCACCCTGCTGGGATGACCTTTGACTGTGTATTTGAGGTTTATTTACTGTTCTTTTCTCCAGCTTACATTGCTGTCTAAATACATACAAATACAGTCCTGAGGCTGCAGTTAATTCCATGATCTGAGCACAGGTTCCTCACAGGTTCCTCACCTCCTGTCTGGCTGCATTTGTGACCTGCCTGTCCCTGCAGGACAGGGATTCTGAGTGTTTGTGTTGGGCTGTGGCTGTTTGCTGATACCAGAACCAGATTTGCATTCAGAGTGAGATGAAACATGGGAATATAAACCCTCGTGGGAATCTCCCACGAGCTCAGGTGACCCTGGTGTTTGTCCCCTGCCCTGTGCTGGAGCTGATGCTGCAGAGAAACGGGCAAAGAGAGTGAGAACGGAGTGAGCTGGTGGTGCAGGGCTTGTTATCTTCGGGGTTTTATTGAAGGGAAGAGCAGCAGCGAGCGGGAATTGTTTGTGTTTGCTGTGTGACATCTGCTCCCAGTTGCCATGGTGCCAGGACACGGTGATTTCCAGGGCCAGGGAGCTGCTGCGGCTCCTGTGGCCCTTATTTAGCAGGGCTTTTTAAGAAGTGCTATTTTTATTTGGCGTTTCTCGTGCTAAATTCAGCCTGCTGATTAGAGGGGTAAAGCTGCATTTGTTTTCCTTTGTTAGAACAGGGGATAATTTGCACGGAAAAGTTCCTATTTTTAAAAGGAAGGAAATCCAATTGTGAAGTGATTTTATTTCGAATGCGAACGTTTCTGAGCAGCTCTCCCTTTACCTTAAGGTGGTGGTGGAAAACACTCATGCCTCTCAGTTTCCCTGTAGGGATTCGTTCGTTTTTTCAGTGTTAACACCAGAAAATGTCCAGCTACTTTCCCGTGCTGCTTGCTAACATGTGCTTCACCATGGCAGTTGAGAGGAAGGATCAAGTGGGAATAGTAAAACACCTAAAAAAAGTAAGACTGTCTTTGTTTCCTTTTCGTTGCATGTAATAGCTTTCCCCTGGCTTAGAAAATGTAATTTACCCTGAGTGCAGCTCTCTGACCGTGGAGGTTGGTGACTGTGGCAGGCAGTGCTGCACGGGTCTGTCCCCTCCTGGGGACAGGCAGGGGACATGCAGCACCTGCCTTGGTCTTCATCCTCATCCTCATCATCTTCATCCTGCTGATGTGCATGAGCAGTGTCAGAGGGCAGGGGAGGTGGCAGAGCCTGGGCTGGCAGGGCCAGAGCAGCAGCAGCTCTCCTGAAAGATATTCCCTCTCCTGAGAGCCATTTCTCCCTCCCAAGAGCCATTTCCCTCTCCCCAGAGCCATTTCCCTCTCCCCAGAGNTGCATGAGCAGTGTCAGAGGGCAGGGGAGGTGGCAGAGCCTGGGCTGGCAGGGCCAGAGCAGCAGCAGCTCTCCTGAAAGATATTCCCTCTCCTGAGAGCCATTTCTCCCTCCCAAGAGCCATTTCCCTCTCCCCAAAGCCATTTCTCCCTCCCCAGAGCCATTTCCCTCTCCCCAGAGCCATTCCCCTCTCCCCAAATCCATCTCCCTCTCCCCAAACCCATCTCTCTCTCCTGCCCAGGCCCCCCTTTGCCCAGTGCTGCTGTTGATGGTCAGTCAGGCAGCACAGGTGGGTTTTTTTGCATTTTCCAGGCGCCGATTGCAAAGATCAGCTCAGGAAGGGTCTAAAGGGCGTTTGTTGGACAGGCTGTGCCTCTCCTGGCCGTGGGGAGGTTCTTCAGTTCACTACCGAGGATGAGTCAGCTCTGCCTTTACAATCCAGCTCCTGCGAGAAATGAAGAATGAACGGGGGGTGCTGAGGCTGACCTTTGGAGCGAGTCACTTACAGGGCCAGAACACATGAGGAAAGATCAGAAAGATTCTTAATTCTCCTCTTTTTAGGAACCTGCGGCCTGCAGGCTCCCCCTTTGCCCCTGGCAGAATTCTGTCTGTGCGTTCCCAGAACTCCGGCTGGAGTCACAACGTTCCGGTGCAGCCGCTCCGGGTGACCGCCGGCCATCCTCCTCGGAGAGACGGGGCTGCGAGCAAACCAGTGGTGTACAGGGGCTGTCAAAACCCAAAACAACTGCTGGCTGAGCGGGCACTCGGGGCAGCAGATGCCTCTCTGCAGGCGGCGAGGAGCCCCGTTACCCAGACCGCGCTGTGGGATCGCGTTAATCCGCCGGAGCCGTCCTGCTCTGCCCCTCCTGCCGGCGGCTCCCCAGTCAGCCCCCGCTCCCACGGGAGGGTTTTCACTTCTGCTGTGGGCACACGGCACCCAGGACTTCATTCCTGCCCTTTAAAAGGTGCAGCTTACGTGTAAGGTAACGCGGTTTGTTTTTAACGCCTCTCCTGTTTAATTTTGCACAGCGGTTTCTTTGCTCACTGTCCCATTTCCTGTGAGGTTTGTGCAGGTGTGGGGGCCTCCAAATCTCTGCGGGGCCCTGGGCACCCCAAAACCCACACTGCTGGTGGGCACTGGGGAGGGCTGCCCGCTTTCTGGCTGGGTTTGCTCCTCAGGTTCTGAAAAGATCATCCTGGGTGTTGTTTCCTTGACTCAAAATGAGCTGAGAATGCAGGGAATGCTTCGGGCGTCCATCCGTGTCCCTGGAAATAATCCCTGCTGGATGGATCCTGCAGGAAATATCCTTGGAAATATCCCTGCAGGAAATATCCCTGCTAGATGTATCCTGCAGGAAATATCCTTGGAAACATCCCTGGAAATCTCCCTGCTGGATGTATCCTGCAGGAAATATCCTTGGAAATAATTCCTGCTGGATGTATCTTGCAGGAAATATCCCTGGAAATAATTCCTGCTGGGTGTATCCTGCAGGAAATATCCCTGGAAATATGCCTGGAAATATCCCTGCAGGAAATATCCCTGGAAATCTCCCTGCTGGACGTATCCTGCAGGATGTTTCCCTGCTGCCTGGAATTCCGCCTGACCTGCTGAGGACATTTCAGATTATTTTGCAGATGCTGTGGTGGTGCCGTGGGTGCAGCGTGGCTGAGGGGTCAGCACAGGGGTGAAATATGGAATTGTGGGGTTTGCTGCTTGTGTTTGCCTCGGGGAAAGGCTCCAGCAGGGAAATTTGTGAGCTCTGAGCGAGTTCTGCCTCCATCCATGAGGGAAAGTTTGGGGTTTGTTTGTTCTGTGGCTTGTTGGGGCTGATCTGGGACAGTGCTCTCGGGTCCTTTTCTGGGGGAAAGTCAGATTGTTCTACAAGCAGCTTCTATGGTTTGTTTTCTTACAGTCAGTTTCCCACAGTCACTTACCTGTAAACTTTTTGGGTTCACACAAGACCAGTAATTAGGTTGCTTCAAGCCCTTGAATTTTTTTTCAGTGAGCACTGAGAACTCAGTGAACATAGAGAGCTTTGGTTTTTTAGTGAGCATTTTTTGTAGTGAGCATTTAGTGAGCATCATGAGCCAGGGGGTGCCAGGCTGTGCAGCTGATCACTGTAACCCAGTGTGAGGCCTCTGGAGATGGGCAGGGAGCTCATTTGGAATTATCAAGGGCTGTTTCCCCTGCACTTGCACTTCAGGCTGCTCAGTTTGGTCAGAATTTGCCTCTCTCCCGTCCCGGGCTGGGTGACCTGATGGATTCCTGCACTCTGCCTGTCTCTGCTGACCTGCAGGGGTTAAAGGCAGACCTCGGCTGACTCCAGCGAGGTTCTGTGAGGTTCTGCTCCTCGGGCACAATTTTATTGTCAGAGCTGTTCCACACAGCCAATAAACGGAGATCGGGGAGAGAGGGCACCACGGAGAGAGAGGACAAAACTCTCATTAAATTTGTATTAAGAAGTCAAAAGCTATTCCAATAAAAACCAGGAAGGATGAGGGAAGAGTGCACGGGAATGCTTCCCACAGGTTTGTTTTTTGGGCTGCTTTATTGCCAAGGACTTTAACAGTCCCAGTCATGCCAGGTTCCAAAACAAATTCTGAAATCCCACAAAACTGCCCCTCGGGTCGGGGCAATAACAGAGGGGCATTAACAATTATGGATTCTAATAATAATGATTTCTAATAATTACAATTATTGATTATTGAAAATAATAATAATCATTAATAATTTAAACAATTAGTACGATTATAATATTATAATATAATAATAATTCCCATTAGAATGCCCATTAGAACTGAGAGCGGGGGAGGCAGGAGTGGAGAATCCCTGGCACTGACAGGAGGGCTGGTGCCACCGTGTCCCCACGTCCCCAGACTGGTGCCACCACATCCCCAGGCTGGTGCCAGGGTGTCCCCACGTCCCCAGGCTGGTGTCCCCACATCCCCAGGCTGGTGCCAGCCCATCCCCACATCCCCAGGCTGGTGCCAGCCCATCCCCACGTCCTCAGGCTGGTGTCCCCACATCCCCAGGCTGGTGCCAGCCCATCCCCACATCCCCAGGCTGGTGCCAGCCCATCCCCACGTCCTCAGGCTGGTGTCCCCACATCCCCAGGCTGGTGCCAGCCCATCCCCATGTCCCCAGGCTGGTGGCAGCAGGGCTGGTGGCTGCCCCGAGTGTTTGCTGTGTCCCCTGAGCTCCCCTTTGGCCGCCTGCAGGTTCTGTTTGGGGCTGGCAGGTGGCAGGGCTCAGGTGAGAGGCGCTGCCCCGTTGTTCACGCTCAGCTCCGGCTGCCCAGGACGGGGCAGAAGGTGGAAAACGCTCATTAACCGGTTTGTTAATGAGCAGGGAGGGTGGGCAGGGTGGGCAGGGGATGGGGCTGGCAGGAGGCACCGGCCTCCCGGGAAATGCTCTGCAAGTTTCAGAGCTTTTCTGGGCGCTGCCTGGGCGGGTCCCCAGGGCTCCCAGTGTGATTTAGGGTATAATCTCCAACAGCTACATCGGGGAGCTTGTGCAGAGACAGAACAGTCACAAGTGTCCGAGGAGGCTGCTGCTTTTTCCTGAGCTCCATCTATTTTGATTTGGGTGACCTGGTAAAGCATTTCCACCCTGCTGGGATGACCTTTGACTGTGTATTTGAGTTTTATTTACTCTTCTTTTCTCCAGCTTACAGATACAAATATATTCCTGAGGCTGCAGTTAATGCCTTGATCTTTAGGCACAGGTTCCTCACAGGTTCCTCACCTCCTGTCTGGCTGCATTTGTGACCTGCCTGTCCCTGCAGGACAGGGATTCTGAGTGTTTGTGTTGGGCTGTGGCTGTTTGCTGATACCAGAAACAGATTTGCATTCAGAGTCAGGTGAAATACGGGAATACAAAGGTGTGGACATGGGAGTGCATTCCGTGTGTATGGAATTTGTACATCCTTGCCCTCAGAATGCCTTCTGGACACCAAAATTGCTTTGTTTTCTGGGAGCTGAGTCTCCTCCCAGCTCTGAGTGAGGAGAGGCAGCCAAGCCTGAGCTCTTTGTTTCCTCCCCAGGGAGATTTTCATTATTGTTATTTTTGCAGGCACCAGGCCTGTGGAGCCAGGTCATCTCCCTCTGCCTGCCCGTCCCTAATCAGATCATCCACTGCAAACACGGGGGTTTATGGCAGGGCCGCCCGTAATTGCAAATTAATCTGGTGCCTCTGCACCTCAGATTGCTCTTAATGGCTCATTAATGCCAAATAATACAAAACCACGACTTCCTGGAGCCCTTAATAGGATGTGCTGTAATGGAGACGGAGGGCTGTGACCCCCGTGTTTGTTTGTGGTCACCCCCCTGTGTTTGTGGTCACCCCCCTGTGTTTGTGGTCACCCCTGTGTTTGTGGTCACTGCTGTGACCCCCTGGGTTTGTGGTCACCCCCGTGTGTGTTTGTGGTCACCCCCGTGTTTGTGGTCACTCCTGTGACCCCCTGGGTTTGTGGTCACTGCTGTGACCCCCAGTGTGTGTTTGTGGTCACTCCTGTGTTTGTGGTCACTCTGTGACCCCCCGAGTGTGTTTGTGGTCACTCCTGTGACCCCCGTGTTTGTGGCCACCCCTGTGTTTGTGGTCACCCCTGTGACCTCCTGTGACCCCGGTGTGTGTCTGTGTTGCAGGAGGATGAACTGAAGGATGCTGAGCAGGAGAGGAGCCTGCAGGATGCCAGCGTGTGCCCCCCAGCCCTGCGGCATGGCCAGGTAAGGGCACAGCCTGTTCTGTCCCCCGTGTCACCTGCTGCAGGGGGACAGGGGAGAGACAGGCACTGGGCTCTGCTGCTCTGTGACTGCATGGAGAACACCTGACTGGAAATAAATCACCAGGAATGGCCTCAGGGACAGGTGGGGTCTTCAGGGGAACATTCCTGGACTTCAGAGAGGTGCATCGTGCCCGTGATGTGTTTTTAGTGTGGTAAATTGGCATTAGGCCTTGGGAAAAGACTTTGTTTGGTGAGACTCCGTTGAAGAATTCTCTTCTTTTTCTGGAAAATTCCTGCCCATCTGACAGGAGTCCAGCTGACGTTTCCCATCCCTGATGAGCTGGGATTGGTTTTGTGTGAAAAGGCAGAGTTGTTTAATACCTGATGGGAGGAGGCAGCCGTGTGTGTCACTGCATCACTTCATTTTATTCCCCCATCTGGCCACGGATTTCTCCCTTTCCTAATGGTTTCCTAATGTGTTTCTCTTCTCTGCATTGTTGTTTACACACTACCTTTGCTCTTTACCTCACGAGGCACGCAGAGATAAAGTCCCGCTTGGGCAGTTTTATATCCCAGCTGACACACCATAACGTGCACCATTAATGCAATGAAGGCTCAGTACTCTGCTGGCAATAAAACTGTGAATCCTCTGACTCCCAGCGTGGCTGGCAGTGCTCTCTTACAGGTAATGTTTGTCCTGAGGTACCCTGGAGAAGTCTCCTAAAACCAGTTTGGAATACAGAGGTCACCGTTTGTCACGTTGGCCACTAAGGTAGAAATAAAATTCCCTGTTACTATTGTAATGTCACAGTTCATCATCCTGTGGGGACCTGTTCCTTCTCATCTATGAAATGCTGTGAGAGGCACAGAGCAAAGGCTCTGGGTGTTTGCACTGCTGATCTCAAACAACAGCCTCAGCACAACCAGGACCTCGCTACAAGAGTGCTGTCTCACTTTTAACAGGTTTAACAATCCGTAAGCCTGGTTGTGTACCCTGAATGCCAACAAACCTTTTGTTTTCCTCCTCGCCTACGAGATTTTCTGAGGTTTTTTACCCCGCACGCAGAGGCTGAGGATAGACTGGGCAGTTTAGATTGTTTAATGGCATTTGATTGTTCAGAACGTGTGAAACTCCCCAGCTTTGGATGCAGGATTCTGACAGACTTAGGGCTGGGATGGTTTATCAGGAGTTCTGGGGATGTTTTAGGGGCCCCTGGGATGGTTTTCAGGAGTTCCTGGGATGGTTTCAGGAGTTCCTGGGGTGGTTTCAGAGCTGCAGGGGATGGTTTCAGGAGTTCCTGGGATGGTTTCAGGAGTTCCTGGGGTGGTTTCAGGAGTTCCTGGGGTGGTTTCAGAGCTGCTGGGGATGTTTTAGGGGCCCCTGGGATGGTTTCAGGAGCTGCTCTCTGTGGAATGCTCAGGAAGCCGAGGGCACCTCACAGACCCCTCAGACTGACTCAAAGCAGGGCGCAGTGAGTGAATGCAAAGATACAGGATGCAAAATAAATTGGTTTGATGAGTTGAACAGAGAGGCATCACAGATCAAAATGTTCCCTGTTCCTGTCATGAAATCAGAGCTGTTTCTGAGGCTCCCTATTTAGGTCAGCTGCCTTTGCCACTGGGAACGCTGATGTTTGGATATGCTCCGTGAGTAATTCAAGTTCACGTATATCCCATATGTTCTCCAGCAGCCTGCTTGGAGGGAGCATGAAAGTCACATTTCAGAGCAAATGTTGTCTAAAAGAGCAGAAGGAAATGAGAGTCTCATCAAGCTCTGTGGGGCCATCTGGGTTATGTAAATGTGTGTACCACAGCACTCCCCGTCACACACCACCCTCAGAGGAGGGTCCTGGGGAGTGTCCTGCAGAAACGTGGAAAGGGGTCGGTGTTTCTGGGGGAAACAACAGGAATTATCACCAGGAGTTGGGTGGGTTTGGTTCTGTTCTTTCCAGCCCTCAAAATCAAACCCTTGCTCTAAAGCTGACCGGGCAGTGGAGGAGCAGGGAAGTGATCAGTCACTGGTGTGTTCCTGGGCTTGGGCCAGTTCAGGTTGGCACGTTGGGGTCCCAAAGGGAAACCCTGGGATGTGTAAAACACCTGCAGTTCTGCCTGTCCCTGATCCATCTCTTCCCAAAATCCCACCAGCAGCCTGGTTTGTTCTGAGGGCCCCTCCCCTGCCGGCAGGAGAAGCTCAGGGCAGGAGGGAGCCCTGCTCCCTTGCTCCCAAAAATAGTCAGAGTATGACAACTGGGCAGTTTTAGATAAACTTCTTCCAGAGGTGGGCAGTTGGTGTGAATTGTTTTGGAGACAGGGAAATCTATAGTCTGACAAAAATAACCTCTCTCTGAGACTTGTTCAAAATATTGCAGTTCATTAGTGCAGAGGGAATGAACTGAGAGTCCCAGAGAGGAGCAGGATTGATCCCGATCCTGATCCCTCACTGGTGCCTTTCTCCACCCCGTTATTCCTCAACAGTACACACCGACTGAGCAGAACAATGGGAAGGATGCAGGAGTTAATGGATTCTGAAAATCCATTGTTTAATAAGTTTCCTTCCTTAGAAAGAACTGAGAGGAAGGGAGAAGAAAAATCTGTGCACGGAAAAAAAAAAAAAAAAATCCTGAGGTTGACAATAATTGCATCAGTTCTTGTGGAAAACATGGTTTGTTCCCTTTTCCTCTCTTTTTTTCTAGTCCACTGCACTCCAAAGAGCCCTTGTGCAGAGCTGAATGCCAGGGCTGGCCGCGGCCATTTACGTTGTTTGGTCCATGGCAACGTTTGCGAGTTAACAAACCGGAGCCAGCAGGCAAATAAAAAAGGCTGAATCAGCTCTCGAAACATTGCATCAGGAAATGGCCAGCAGAGAGATCCTGCCCGGGACTGCTCCATGCCATTTGCTCTTGTATCAAAAACAAAACAAAAAAACAAAACAACAACAACAAAAAAAACCCAAAACAAAACCCCAAAAACAAAAACAAACAAACAAAAAGAAAGAAAGAAAAAAAAAACCAAACAAAACACAAAACAAACCAGTAGTGAACTGGGGAGGGCGAGGGGAAGGAATCTGTCAGTCCTGCCCAGGGCTGAATCCTGAGCACGGGGATTTATTTTGCCTTTCCCTGCCAGCCCTGGCTGTGCTGCAGCTACAGGGGAGAGCAGATGCTGCTTGGAGCTCTGCTCACCAGAAATGTTACTGCTTCCTCACCTGCTGTAAACACTGCAGAAAATGATGCAGGAAACATTAAACATTACGCAGAAAATAATTCACATTATGTGAAAATACTATTTTTTTTTTTTTTTTTTTTTTACCCAGGGGTTTATTCCTGCTGGATTTTTCCCTAATTTGAAAGGTGCAGTTTCTGATGTGGTACAAGCTGTAATAATCCTGTTATGCATCAATACTGAGCTCAAACCCATAAAGTCATCAGGGCTAAGAAATCGAATTTTCAGCTGGTCTGAATTAAGGAAAGAACTTTGCCATGGCAGGCTAAAGTAATTCAATGCATTTTCTTGTTTTCCGTGTCTGTTTATGAGGTAGTCACTGTCACTGATGAGTCACAGAATCCTGTACAAAAGACTTGATCCTGCTGAACTGGTTAACATAGGACCAAGTGAATTAAATCATAAAACCAATCTTATTTTATGAGTATCTGATCCTTTAAATACCTTCTGTTCAGAAATGTTTTAAGGGAGGGCAAGGGGTTTATTGCAGAAGAATACTTGTTTTTGGGTTGCAGGTACACTGATTTCAGGTGTTAACAGAGGCTGATCATGTGTATTTGAGTTTATTCTGAAGTCACTTTATACTTAAAAGAGTCAAGAGGGAATGTAAATTTGAGTTTTATTATATATGTGTGTATGTATGTCAGACCTCTGCCTGTTTATACAGCACACCCGTCTCTGAGGCCCCTGAGACCCAGGGAGTTTGGAAATGTTTTGATTGTCATTCGTTTTGTGCATGGCAGAGTGTGTTTGTTTAAATTGACATGACTTATTCATGACTCCAGTTTGGTGCCAGACTCTGGTCCCTGCTGAGAGAAAATGTTCTGTGTGTATGAGACACACAGAGTCTCCTCAGTGAGCATTCCCTCTGAGGTTTGGGCTTTTTTTTCCTGTTTCCTCTGAACCTTTTCCTTTCTCCATTTTTAACATGCAGAAGTATTTGTGTCAGTTTTGCCTCCATCCCTGGCAGTTTGGGCAATAACCCCATTTTACCCCTCCCAGGTAAAATCAGACTATGACCACCTTCGGGAAACCCTCCTCGGAGTGACCAAAGAACGAGATTTGGCTGCAAGGGGAAAACACCAGCTCCAAGCCAAGCTGGAGAACTTAGAGCAGGTCCTAAAGGTGAGTACAAACCCCGAATTCCATCAGAATTCCTGAGGTCCAGCCCTCGCATTGCTCCTCCATCACTCCTGCTGCCCCTCTCGGGTCTGATCAGGGGTGTGGGGTGGGAACAGGGGCTGACAGGGACCTCACCCAGCACAGACACGTCCAGAGACCTTTCCCTGACCCCTCAGCAGCAGTGCCCACTGCACCGGGCACTTACTTCAGCCAAAACGAGACAGAGAGGACGAGAACATGGACAAACTGCCCAGATGTTTTACTTTGGGGTGCACAGCTGGCAGGACCCATTCCATCCAGCTCTTTCTTTGTGCTGAAAATCCGAAAACATCACCCTGGAATTCCCTGGGCGCCCTCAGCTGGGACGTGCTGCTGGGATTTGTTGTACAAATGCCGACCCAAAGGCAGCAGCTCACCTGTGCTGGTCTCTGCCCGCTGTCTCCAGAACAGGAGACACAACAGCAGCAGCACAGGTGGGACAAAAGGGACAAAACGCTCACAACTCAGAGCTCAGACAACTCCCGAGGTGTGTTTGATGCCGATGACTCAGAGCAGTACGGGCGAGGCTCCTGGGGAGAGCACACGGCTCCTGGGAGGCTGCACGGTGCCCAGACACCCTCTGCAGATAGAAATCTTTTTCATTACAGGTGGATATTACTCCCCCAGCATCCCTGTAACTTTCAAACACCCTCTTAATAAATGGGAGTTAAGAAAGATCTCTTTCTAGATTCCGATCTCCTCCCTGGCGAGCCTGGTATTAAAGATTTTTATTTTCCAAATGACATCCTATTCCCAGCACAGGCTGAGAGCAGAGGCACGAAGCCTTATCTGCAGCACCGAGTTATTGCACACAAACCCATTAGAAACCAGCACTGGGGAAAACAAAAAATTGGCGAGAACAGCCCAAAATATCTCTTATTGTCTGCAAGAGAGAGTTTCATCAGGCATATTTCTGAGCTGTAAAGAGCTGTTATTGCCTGCTGCACATTGCCCAGAGCCCAGGGGGACAGCCAGGGAGGCTGACAGCTCTCAGCCTGCATGTGTTTGCAAAAGAAGCAGAAATTTCTCCATTTGGCCTCTGCTTGGGATTTATTCATTTTTGTTTGATTATAAACCACAACAAAAAGATTTCTCATGTTGTAAGTGTTTCACCCTCAGCTGTGGCTTGTTTTCTGGGGGTTTTGTGAGGACTTGCTGCTTGCCTGCAGACATTTCTGCACTGCACACTGTGCAGAAGCTCAAGGGGAATGTCTGCTCTCAGTATTTTATAAGGACCAAGAGGAACAGCTCAGATTCCCATCTCACCTGGATGAACACCACCCATTTCACCAATTAGTCCTTCCTCGTGGTTTAAATTATCAGGGGAAAAAAGTCTCATTTCATCCCTGCCCTGCCAGGAACCCCATAGCCCCCAGGCAGAACAAAAACCCCATCCCTGCCCTGGCAGACAAAAACCCCATCCCTGCCCTGGCAGAGCACAGAACCCATCCCTGCCCTGGCACAGCACAGAACCCATCCCTGCCCTGGCAGAGCACAGAACCCATCCCTGCCCTGGCACAGCACAGAACCCATCCCTGCCCTGGCAGAGCACAGAACCCATCCCTGCCCTGGCACAGCACAGAACCCATCCCTGCCCTGGCAGAGCACAGAACCCATCCCTGCCCTGGCACAGCACAGAACCCATCCCTGCCCTGGCAGAGCACAGAACCCATCCCTGCCCTGGCACAGCACAGAACCCATCCCTGCCCTGGCAGAGCACAGAACCCATCCCTGCCCTGGCACAGCACAGAACCCATCCCTGCCCTGGCAGAGCACAGAACCCATCCCTGCCCTGGCACAGCACAGAACCCATCCCTGCCCTGGCAGAGCACAGAACCCATCCCTGCCCTGGCACAGCACAGAACCCATCCCTGCCCTGGCAGAGCACAGAACCCATCCCTGCCCTGGCACAGCACAGAACCCATCCCTGCCCTGGCAGAGCACAGAACCCATCCCTGCCCTGGCACAGCACAGAACCCATCCCTGCCCTGGCAGAGCACAGAACCCATCCCTGCCCTGGCACAGCACAGAACCCATCCCTGCCCTGGCAGAGCACAGAACCCATCCCTGCCCTGGCACAGCACAGAACCCATCCCTGCCCTGGCAGAGCACAGAACCCATCCCTGCCCTGGCACAGCACAGAACCCATCCCTGTCCTGGCACAGCACAGAACCCATCCTGCCCTGGCACAGCACAGAACCCATCCTGCCCTGGCAGAGCACAGACCCCATCCCTTCTCCTCTCTCCTCCTGTCCCAGCACATGCGAGAGGCTGCGGAACGGCGGCAACAGCTGGAGCTGGAGCATGAGCAAGCCTTGGCTGTCCTCAACGCCAAACAGCAGGAGATCGAGCTGCTGCAGAAGGTACCTGGGACTGGGGTGGGGTGGGATAGGGACAGGGACAGGGGTGGGACAGGGACAGGGGTGGGACAGGGACTGGGACAGGCAGGAGATGGAGCTGCTGCAGAAGGTACTGGGGATGGGGTGGAACAGGGATGGGATGGGACAGGGACAGGGACAGGCAGGAGATGGAGCTGCTGCAGGACATGGAGCTCCTGCAGGGGGCACATGGGGACAGGGACAGGGATGGGACAGGGATGGGACAGGCACAGGGACACAGGGATGGGACAGGGACAGGCAGGAGACGGAGCTGCTGTAGAAGGTATCTGGGGACAGGGATGGGATAGGACATGGAGTTCCTGCAGGGGGCACGTGGGGACAGGGCCAGGCAGGTGGCCCCACGAGCTGCAGGGACAAAGGGAACGTGGAGGGATGGCTCCCCTGGTGTCCAGGGATTGCCAGGCTGGTCCCTGCCCTGGCTGGTCCCTGGCCCTGCTCTGCCCTGTAGCAGGCGGGTGCTGGCCATGCTGAGGGATTTATCAGTGTTCCTGCAGTGAACACTCAACAGCCTGAGCCCACTGTGTGTGAGGTTTCCTGTTTCCCAGCAGGGACCAGAGGGGCACAAGGATCTCCTTCGCATTCCCACTGCTGCCCTCCGTGTTGGGCTGGATAATCCTTGTGCATTTCTCAAATGGCACAAAGGAACCCAGTCTGAATTTCTTGACCATCAGAATACGAGGCCTCTGCCGTTTCCAGGGTGCTGTTAACATTCCCAGTGACACTGAAATCACAGATTTCTCTGGTCTCCTCTTCCAGACATCAATTCTTGCCACCTTTCTCCAGTAAATCTGATAAAAGAAAGTCTTGTCAAGGCCCTGACCCATCCCAGCTGATCTTCCCCTTCAGGAATGTGTCCTGTTAGCCTGGCAGGGGTTTGGTGTCCAGCCAGCGTCAGCCCACCCCAGAAACTGAGCACTTGCTAAAACACCTCATTTCCAAGGTCGTTCTCCAATTCACAATCCACTTTAAGACTTTTTTTTCCACACCGCAATTTCTCAGTATTCATTATAACACAAAAACCGCGATGTTGAGTTCCAGTCCTGCCAAAGTCACTTAAGGCTGCCATTGTCTCAGCACTAATGTTGGTTTTTCCAGTTGCTGGACTAGATTAAAACGCAGAAATAATGCTGCTAATGATCATTTGCTGGGGAATTGGCACGGAGGGACCTTCTCAGCAGAATAAAAGATGTATCTAATATAGTTGCTTGAAATAGAACGCTGCAGTTGACCAAATGAAATCTTCCAGTTAATTTTCTTTTAGCCTTTCTCAATAAGTGTGCTTAGGCACACTGTGAAATGCCATTCCGAGTTATATTCAGCTGTTATTATTAGAGCTGCCTCATAAATTCTGGCCTTAGATTTCCTGGCAAAGGAAAGAAATCAAGGGAAGATACAGCGTTTCTTGCTAATTTTTGTTACTTTCTTCTAATAAATCCTCCTTTGGGCTGGCAGCAGGAGAGAAATCTGTGTGCTCCTCTCTGCAGTCCCTGTGCTGGGCTGCTCATCAAGCACAGCCCAGGTTGTGCTGGGTTTGGTATTTCACCCAGCTCAACAAGCTCAGCAGATAAATTTTATTTAATTTTAATAGACTTTTTTTAAAATTAATTTTTAACAGATAGGTTTCTTCTAACAGATTTATTTTAAATAAATCTGTCACCTGAGGAACTGTAACACATCACTGCCAGCTTTAAACAGGAGCTGCTGGCCCACATTTCATCCAGAGCTGGCTGCACATTGGACCCACTGCACGTGTGTTAAATTCTTTTTTTTCCCTTTTTTAAACTGGAGTCATCTTTACTTGAAGAAGTGTTTCCAAAGGGAAGCAGAAAGACTGGGCAGTGGCAGGATGGGATTTCCCATGGTGAAATGTGAAAAATGTGCCCTCCAGAGCAGAGCCAGGCACTGCCACAGCCCCGTGTCCCCTTTTGAACAGAAATAAAAGTTGATTCTCTGTTTAATACATGTACAGAGCGAGGAGATTTCTCAGGCCAGAGGGAAGGGCACAGTTCTGCCCACCAGGGCTTTGTGCTGGGGGCACTCAGGTGTGTTTCTCTTTAAGAAAACCTGAATACAATAAAAGTTGATTCTCTGTTTAATACATGTACAGAGCGATCAGATTTCTCAGGCCAGAGGGAAGGGCACAGTTCTGCCCACCAGGGCTTTGTGCTGGGGGCACTCAGGTGTGTTTCTCTTTAAGAAAACCTGAATACAATAAAAGTTCATTCTCTGTTTAATACAGAGTGATCAGATTTCTCAGGCCAGAGGGAAGGGCACAGTTCTGCCCACCAGGGCTTTGTGCTGGGGGCACTCAGGTGTGTTTCTCTTTAAGAAAACCCGGACACAGGCAGGTTGATGTTGAGGAGAGATAGGCACTGATGCAGGTCCTGTCATCATTAATGCCGGGCCGGGCTCTGGGGGGTTTTATTAACCCCGTGCTGATGGATGGCTCAAGGCTCTCCCTCTGCTGCTCCTGGAGGCAATTCCTCATCCCCTGCCTGCAGCCAGAGCTATCACAGGGTACAGCAGTGGGGTGGGCTGTGGGGCCAGGGGTCTGGCACCCTGCGGGGCACTGGGGGCACTGGGGTCTGGGGGTTGGGGTTGGGTTTGGGTCTGTGGGCTTGGGGGTTTGTTCTGGG